>CM062814.1:868205410-868800410 GCA_031772625.1 Pinus tabuliformis | reverse complement strand
TTAATACTAGAAATGGCAATGAGATGTGAACCATATGAACTTTAAATCACTCATTTGCACCCTTAATGGTAGCCAATTCTTCAAGATGCTAGGCAAATCAAATTTTTCTCAAGATTCCAAGGGCACAACATGGACGTAACAAAATCATTTGCCTAAAATTTTGATGGTGACAATGCCTGAATTGATAATTTAACTATTCATCTTTCTGAGCATACATTGTCTCAAATCATTGTTTATCTCAGTTGGGAGAAGAATGGTTCAAACATAAACCCATAGAAGAGAAGGCTTGGACTCCTTTTTTCAATAAATATGGATAAACACTCAATTGGGCATTAGGTGTACCAAGGAGTTGGCTTAAGAATACATTAAAAGACTAGTCATTCCTCATCCAAAAATATATCACCTGTGAGGGGAGATAAAGTTTTATATTTCTCTATCATATATGTTTATCATTGTATTTAAAGAGGGAAAAATTTGTCAAAATGCTTTACTATTTGTTGAGCAACCTCACAAAGATGGCCAAGGCCATCTAAAGGTAATGAAATAATGAAGGACACAACCATTACTACCATGGCCTCATCAAAATAATAGTGCTTCATAAGTTTCAAAAGAAGGACATCACAAAGAAGCAGTTTCTCATTGACAATGGTTTTGTGGAAGAAGCCAATAAAGAGAACATTATAAGCATATGAAAAGAAGCAAGACAAGATGATACTACTCAACCAGAGCAATCAAGAGACACAATTTCAAGAGGTAAAGGATAGCTAAAAGTAGAAAAGGCCACAAAACCAAAAATTGCATACCAAAGAAGGATCATTAGATCTATGGCTAAGGAAATCAACATGACAGTTAAAAAAAAACAAGTATTAACAAGTGTTGCTAAGATATTGAGAACAAGGTATTCTACTTCTACAACATCCAATTTGGAAATTGATGATAAATAAATTTTATATGGCTATATTGAAGCTTTGGAGGTAGAAGAACGGCTTTATGAAAGGTCTCTTAAACTCATGCCAACTCAACTCCTCTATCATAATGCCTTTGACACACTTCACATCTTCCCACCAGATGTTCACTTTTCTCTTGAGACTAAAAATGGCTATCCTGGCTTTCATATTCTTTATATAATCATCCAGCTCGAAGAACTTATCCATCCCAAGTAGATGATTTTTCATCCTTTGGTTTCTTCATCTCTCCATCAAAGATAAGAGGTTTGGCTTTCTTGAAATCATCCAACAAGTATTACTTCTCACTCTTCCTATAAGGATGATAGCAATGATGACCATGTTGTCTCTCTGATCTAGTACTAGAATAGAATCCATAACTACTATCTCTCATGTCAGGTGTATCCATCCATCTTCCACCTCTGATCGTGTCATCCTTGTCCCACTTGTGCCCTCCATGAGACCTGCTACCATATGCCCCATTTTTCCTTTCCTCTTGCTCATAACTAATCCATGGCAATCTCTATCTCAACAAATTTGATAAACTTTGAAGGATCACTGCATTGACCTCTGCTTGTGTTTCTTGTTCTCTCACAAGTATTTCTTGTAACTAAATGATCTTGTCATTATCCACCTTACATCTTTTTATCTCTACCTTTAAACTTCTCAAGGTGTCTGCTATGTCAAGAGAGTACTCATCTCTTTGTTGCTCATCTCATCTATAAGGAGAGTCACATGAACTATAGTCCACCATTCTACTTGTCATCTCTGACCTTCTTCCTACAAACATTCCATGACAGATAAACTAAATATAAACATGATCAAACATACCATAGTGAAGTTTAGGGGAGGTTATCCCATCTGCACAATCAATCTGGATTAGCACAACATATGTATATATAATAAAATCAACATATCAATCGTCTTAAGATCAACACCATGATGACACAAGACCACAAGAGTGACCATAACAATGTATTGGCTATTATTCATGCATAAAAATCACACCTAGCGCATCCAGCCCAAGTGTTTGAACCTGAAAGCTCTGATACCACCTTGTAAACGCCTCCTCCCACATTTACCCAAAATCACAAGCTTGCTAGGGTAAACATGAGATGAGTGTGACTATGACATGAGACTAAGGTAAACATGAGATGAGTGTCACTATGACATGACTAGGGTAAACGTGAGACAAGCATCTAGTTAATGAAGTGGTGCCTACAAATTGACCACACACTAACATCCTACAGGGACTACAGGTCACTCAGAGGCTAAAAACCCACCCCAGGTGATCAAAACCTTATCTGGAACCCTTTTTCTCTGCCATGGGCCCACAACCGCACCCACAAAAAGGCATGCATGCAGTTATGAAGCTATAACCACACTCATAAGCCTATATTCTAGTGGTTATGACCTAAAATCTTCAATTCTGAACATGCAGTCCTAGGATCTATGCCACCTTTTCAAGCCAGTATCTAGACCACTGCCCATAATTTCCTAAGACTTTCCAGAATCATAATTAACATGACAACAAAGCTAAACATTCAATCTCAAATCAGAAACTTGACCTAGACTACCTATAACACACTAGACATTTCGTCAAACACATGGCAAACATGTAAGCTACAGGTCATGAATGCATATATGATCATATTAGTCTGAGATTCATTTGAGAATCACCAAGAAGGCTCTATGCCCTCTCCACATAGCTGCAACAACACTTATTATTCCATACATTCATCAACCAATCAATAACTAAACAATTCATGACAAGAGCCATAGATGGTACACATCATATAACCAGAAAATAACTAGCATAGGAACCATGGAAACTCAACCACAATATCACCAATATAGTCTCTACAAGTATACATGAATCACAAAAGGCAAATAACTCTTATTAATATATGAAAATACCAACCAAGTCAGGGACTTCCACGTACCACCCGACCATAGATTGGGTTGAACCAAATCTCTCTTTTAGCCAATCACCCCTGCGCCATATTCCAAGCATGAATGTGGGATATCATGGAATAAACCAAGACAAAACAAACCAGGGCTTCCAAAGGCCAAACCACCTCAACCCTCAAACAAAATGATTCCACCTCTACTGTCGGACATCACTAACACCAACCAAATCGGTCTCTACCAAAGCTATCCAGGGCTCTAGGTACTAGTAACTCAACCCACAACCTTCTACGGATCCATAGTATTTGTCCAACCTGGCTCCAGGGACTAGTAACTCAACCCACCAAGGGCTCCAAAGTGTTTGTCCCAACCTAGGCTCCAGGACTAATAACTCAACCCAAGTTGTTCCAGGGCTTCCAAAGAATTTGTTCCAACCCATAGCCATAAGGAACATGAACACCAATAAGAAAAAAAACAAGTGGAAAAACCCACAACACCATGGCTATCCAGGAAATGGAAAGGAAAGGCTAAAACCATTGTCAATCCAAGCAAATCTCCATGCAAATGAAAACACATAACTAGAAAATCACATGCATATACCATGCATCCAAAAATCAACAAGGAAATCACACATGCAACCTATTACCTCCAAAGCAATCCAATTACAGTTGTTGATCCAATTTTTCCCTTGCACTTTCATGCTTTCCTTTGCCTTATTTCTCCAAATTCAAGTGAATACTAAAGTTCTCCAAGAATACTCCAAGTGTGTAAGAGTATGAGAGAATGAGAAAATGGAAGAGAGCTCAACCCAAAGCTGTCAAAAGGCTAGCAACTGATCCTCATAAGACTTTGTATCATTGAGGCCTCTATTTTCTTCATTTTCCTCCATTTTTCCTTCAATTTCCCTCTCATGAAAATGTATGTCTCTTCACCTTCATTTTATCTTATTTTCATTTATTTCATAAATAAAGTGCCAATTTTTTCCACTTTTCCTTTTCTAATGCCTTTGCCAATTTCCATAGCCATTAATTAATCACAATTGATACCCATCACTATGTTTTTCCCAACATTCAACTTTGAATATGTGTCTCATTACTTTGGTCTTATTTTATTTACATGAAAATCAACCAGGGGTTGTTACAGGGGGAGTGTTCTATACAAGCCCATAGGACAAATTGAATTTGAGTATTCATGGATTTTTAGGGAAGCATCTAATAATCAAGAAAATAAGTATGCTTTTCTCCAAGGAATACTTCTATATAGGTGATTCACACATCACAATCAGACATATTACTCTTGGAACCAATCCTTTTGATGGGAAGTTTATAATTTAGAATTACAAATCTCCTAACGTCATTCTCAAACTTTCCGGCCAAACATGTCCTTCGAGAACTCAACAACGCACTAGACAAATTAGTGAACTAAGCTCTTCAATTGTCTCCTAGAAGCATGACAACCAACAGTATTCGAAGAGAGGCCCATATTCCATACCCAATACATAATAAAATGTGAAAAGGTGGAAGAGGTCACAAGGACACTACATGCTTGGAATCCAACATCGAATTAAAAAAACAAGAGATTATATTATTAAATTGTCATCCTAAGGATACTTGTGCAAGAGTGACTTCTGCCTTGCATGAAACTTGTAAACCCTATGGGAGTGTAATGATTTGGAGCAGGTCAATATTGCAATTGATAGGGAGATTGTGATGCATCAATTTGATTATGACATGGGCACCTTGTAATATGAGTAGCTTGCATTACAAGGAGATGAGAGGGACTTAATATTTGCTAAGTGTATCAATTTTCAATGTGTAATTCAAGGAGCACAATATTATAGGGGAGTTTAGAGAGAGCAAAGGAATTGCCAAAGGGGGTTCATAGGAAGAGCACACAACATTATTAGGGGAGATGGACAAAAAATAAAAGAAGCATTGTGGTATAACAAATATACATAGAGTTGAAAAAAAGTTCAAATTGGAAATTAAAATGGTCAACGGGAAGGTTGGTGATCCAGATCTCTCAGCTACTGGAATTAACCAAGAAATTTTACCTCTGTGGTGTTAACAGAATTACATGTGAAAGAGTATGAAGAACCACATGTGCATACTTTAAGAAGAGGAAACGTAATGACAACCATCAAATCAAGAACACACACAACTTGATAACAAATTTCACCTAGTGTGGCTTACATCTTTGGGCCAGGTGTCAAGAGTGGGGAGGTCACTTCATTAAATGTTGCAAGATGATGATGAGTACATAACGTGTTCTTTGTCTATACAAGGAAGAACTCCCTTAACTAGAGTGGCATGTCTCTCCACGAAATTCTCTTCTATAAGAATTCTCACTTATAAAAGCTCTCCTTCAACATAACAAAGCAACCAACTCTCACATGAAGTGGCCTACAAGGATCCTTCAACAAAATGGCATACATGGATCTCAACATCAAATCATCATCTCAGCAAAAATCAAAAGAAGACATGACATCAATGCACCTTATACCTCCAAGTCTGGGAACGGCTTGAAAATTAGCTACTAGGATGAAGGAACTTCCTACGCCATCGTGTTCCTTGCGAAAATCCATGAAATATGACTGTAAACTCAACCCCTGTCTGATTCGATCAAATATGGGCTCCTTGGGAATCTCAAAGATACCTCACAAGATTCTCTTCTTAGACATAAAGAAAAATTATGCTGCTCAGATGAAGAAATGGACTACGCCATTAGACTCCTGGCAAAAAACCGATTCATTTTAGTATAAACTCAGCATAGTTCTGACACCTTCAAAATTTTGCCCCAAGAGAACCTTAAAGATTCCTCATAAAGAATATTCTTTGAAATATTCCCTAACATATGCTCTAACAATATTCCTAGAATATTCTTGAGATTCATGACTTCATTGGCCTACTTGCACCCTCATCTCTCATGTATTCTCCATCATTCTCCATGGTTCCCTTTGAACTATTTGAATGGCATTTTATAACAAAGTGTGAAGGTGAATAAAACAAAGTGTGTGGTTGGTATAGTCATATTAAGTTACTTGTTGTTGGGATGGTTTTGGGTTCAAAACCTATGGACTCCTATTTTTTCTTTAATATGGTTTTAAAGCATAATTTTGGTTTTAATATAGTTTTCAAACCATATAATATATGGAAATCGTATGTCCATATTGTAACGACTCCCATAACCACAAGAATAAAAATGGAGGTTGCACCATGCCAAATCCAATTGGGCCTAATTTGAGGTGCCATGTGGAACCATGCTATTGGGCCATGTGGCAAGCTCTCATTGGTCCACATCATATGCCACTTTTGTCACCTACTTTCCATGTGTCAACTCATGGTGCCACCACATCACCTACTTGTGGGTCCACGTGGTTTGCTAACTGGGCTGCCACATTAGCTCTATGGTTCCCACTAGGCCTGTTGAATTTTCTGCCATATGTCATATGTACGACTTGTCATGTGGCAAAATGTTAACTTTGACTTTGACATTTTCCTATCTTGACCAAAACTTTTGCATACGAACTTGGATTGTGGTGTCGTTTGCACTGTTGGAAAAGCCTGCGATGAGATCTCCGATCTGATCCTAGTTTCATTGCAATCCAAGGACTTTTATTTTTGATATTTTTAAGAGCCACCTTGATCAGTTAACAGGCTCATGATTCATAAAGACACTCTCACAAGTATCCTTTATTCACATCAACAATAGCTACACGACCTCAAACTCAACCTCTAACATTTGCATTCATAGATATAGGCTCCCATTGATGTGAAAAAAAGGAGAATTACAAGGTGTAGGGGAGTAAGCTTCATCCATCAACTTTGTCAAGCAAGACCACCTTGACCTCAATAGGGTAGCTCTAGAAAGAAATCTCATAATCATAGATGAATAAGAGAAAATTTCAAATGTTTTCCAACATGTTTTTATTAGCTTATGCCTTATGCCTTCTAAATGTGGTTGTATAATTGGTAGGTTTTAAAGATGTATCCATATAGACGTAGTCATTGCACTGTAAGTGGACAAAGTAGAGATTTGAAGGGCCATGTCATATTAGCCTTCAAATTTTGTACCTCTATTTATACCAAGGAAGAGTTTATGTACTTTTCAAGTGCTTAGGCACATTTTGCTAATATAAATTATAGTGTTAATGTTACCAAAAAAATCGCTTAGGTTTCTCCATAATATTTTCCCAAGGAAAAAAAACTACAAATAAATTGCATATATTTAATTGCTTTGATAAGGTAGATGAAATGAAATGATAGTTTAAATTTAAAACACTCTAAGTAGAACTTATCATTTACTCAATGTTTATAAAAAGAAGAAACGATCAACATGGAATAATATGAAAAAATCCTCCTAAGAGGTCACAGGTTTAAATCCAGAGGTGGGTAGAGTATGTATACCTCTGTGGACTTTAGTAGTCAAGTTGTTATGTGGAGGAGGGTCCCTTGTCCCACAAACAAGGGGATATCATACACCAATTTGGTGTTTGTCTTGGCCGTGACCTTAAAATTTGATTATTGTTGGTACAACTTGAGTGACCCTAATGACTAAGAACATGTATTTCCTTGTAATAGGTCACAAGTTCAAATCTAAAGGGTGGTAGAGTATGTACACCTTGGTAGACTTTAGCAGTCAAACTATTTTATGAAGGGTCCCTTATCCCACAAACAAGTAGGCCTCAAACAAGTCTCATACACCAATTTGTGTTTGGTTTGACTAAATCTTAAAATTAAATGATTATTATTCTAAAAACCATATAATATTGAATTATTTCATACAGAAGCATTTAGACCAATAACATATATAATGGTTACAACAAATACAATTAGTTGAAATTTTAAATTACTTAAAAAAAATTACATAATCAAAGAGATGACTATTTTTATCTCTAAACATGATCAAAGAGATGATTTATAAGCTTTAACTATATGACATCCCATCATGTGTTGAAAGAAAACTTCATCATAAGCTTTTATGAATATTCCAATATGTGTTTAACTAGTATTAAATATAACACTAATGAGCTTCTTATAATTTAGTTTATTTAATCTTAATTAAATTTTGTTGCACGTCATTTTGTCACCATGACACTTGATCGTTAAAATTGATCTCTTGCCATCCATAAACATGTTCCATTACACTCCCTTAGAAGTCAAACAATCAAAAACCCTTGAAGAAGATGTGAATTTTGGGTAAAATGGCTTTATGAACTGTTAAGTGCGACCTACACGCTTTTCCTTGTAAGTTTTTGCACATTTGCAGTTTTTATCCCTGATAACTGCATAGAAATGCACTCTGTCTTCAATTATAGACTGCATAGGTAAATCAATGATAATTAAAAATAAAAATCGAATTCCATAAGCATTGTTGGTCGAATATATCCCAACTAAAAGCTTCTAGGTCATATCTATTTGAGCCATACCCCACAGATCATGGAGCTAATTCCCTTCCATGAAGGAACCCTAATCCATCAGTTAGAGGATCTCATCCTTCTCTTTTGGATTTGAAACTTCTTCCTCTTGGCTTATAAATTGACTAGAGGATAAAGGGATTAGGAGGTTCAGAGAAGATAGAATAATGTCGTTGGATTTAGATTGGAGGGCTTATCAACTAAGGAGAGGTTTAGAGGAATTTGGGAGGAACCTCATGACATCAAGGCAAAGGTTGTAAGGCTCTTCTTTATCCTTGAATTAATACAAATGAATCATTTTTCCCATTGTATTTTCTTATTGAAATGATGAATGGTTTATGATTCTTTTGATATTTAGTAAGATAATCTCAATTTATAATCTCCTTGATCATTAGATTAAGCTTGTTTGAATTGTTATGATTGCATATGCCTTTGATCTCTTTTATGTTTGTGATTTCAAGTATTTTTGAGCATTTGGAAACTTCATCGAGATAGAGCAGGGATCTTCATCAAGCATTTCACAAATAGGTAAGAGGCTTATTCTCCTACTCTTATATTTACAATTTGAATGGAATAAGCTTAGGGAAAGAGTCATTCAATTGTCTGTTTGTTTCTAGTTTCCTTTAGGATCTAGGGAGATCACTCTTGTCAGTAAGAGGGATTTATCTTACATAACAAATTGGTAACTCCACTGGGGAACATCATTGTTCTCTTCTCTTTCCTTGGTTTTTCTTTCCAATATTTTTTGTTTAGCTAGACCTGAGTCTTGGTAAATTTATGATCTTTTAGATCTTCTGGTTTGATTTCTTTCTTTTTTATTTTTTCTTGGACTTCCTAGATCTATACAGTTTCTATTCACCCAGAGAGCACAGATCTACACAGTTGTTGTCTCAGCAACTAAGCGCACGTGAACTTAACTATACTACTTAGTTGCACAGTTCCTAGAATTTTTTGAAAAAATAGGTTTTCTCTTACCCAAAGTCTGAATTTTGGTCTCTGAAAGTGGCATCATATTTATTTTGACTGTGCAATACCTTTTCTGAACTTGTTTGTGTGTTTTAGTGAAGTTTTCTGGGGAATAAATTCCTTTTTCAAAATTGATTAGGGTTTTGTCTGACTTGTTTGTTGATTGATCAAAAAGAGATAGGTTGTCCTCAAAATCACTGTATTCCTGTCTTTTTCTGTCAAATACACTAGATCCATTATTAACCTTGCTTATTTGTGATGAATTTTTTTGTTTAATTGCAAATTAGGGTTTCTCAAGAATTAGTGTTTTGATGAGATGTGCTTCTTGTGCTGCATTGTAAACATAAGTCATTTTCATTCCAGTACTGGAGATTAATTAGAATTACACTTTAAACGTTGCTTTCATAACATTCATTCAAGAATTTTTCATTTTAAGGATTTATTTGGGTGTTTTGAATTTGATTTCCTTTGGTCATTGCTCAAATATTTGTCTCGGTTTTTAAATAATTTTTGCATGCTTTTTTCTTTCATGTTTTTGGCTGAATTGTGTCTGAGTGTTAATCACCTTTGAGTGTCATTATTTTTTATCTTTGGAATTTTCACCTGATTTCCTTTACTTACACTTGATTGGTTCTTTAGTTGGATTAGTGAAGGGAAATAGTCTTGTTGTTCTTTCGCTGCTTTGGAATCATCTTGTGTTTGTTTTGAAGAATTATCTTGCATAGATTACATTTGCATGGTTAGAATTCTCATTTCATGAACGGAAATTGTGCATAGATTACATTTGCATAGTGTTCACGAAAATTGTGCATAGATTACATTTGCATAGTTTTCAAGCAAATTGTGCATAGATTACATTGTGTGGTTTGCAACTTAGAGCTTTGAATTGCATTGAAAAATTAGAAGTGGTACATTTTGGAGTTAATATTTTAAAGAAGAACCTCTTTACTTACTCTAGCTAGAATTCATCGAAATGAAGAGATTACAAATTTCATATTTGATGCATTAGAATTTCGAGTGTAGTCACAATATCATAAGTTTCACTCTCATTACCTATTGAGTAAATAACAACTTAATAACACAACGCTAATTAAAATAAATTAGAATTTTATATTTTTAGGGATCTTACCACCTACAATAGCTTAAGTGTAGGGATTTGGAATAGGAAACTGAGTAAATTTTCCAAAGCTATAGACAAACAATAAAATCTTTCGTTACGGAGAGAAATCCAATTATTTCATTTTTGCTCTTGGAAGCTATTTTTATACATGAGTTAAGCACAAGATCATGTCGGCTCTAGTCAAGTGATTGTACTCACTTCATTGGCTATGATAGAGCAATTTGCACATATTACAACGATGCTGAAAGGTACTTTGGGTCACTTGAAAGTAAACCTCCAATTAACCATGTTAAGGAGCTTTCCAGGGGATTCAGCTTTGTTACTCTTCCCTTCCATATACTTCTAATTTACGACTCTCCCCCTAGGTAGAATTGTTGTAGTTGGTAAACTTAGTGACCATAATCCTAGGGCTCTACCTAAGGTGACAGTAGAGGGAAGGTCCTCTTGTACCTGGAACAGAAATTGGCTAGACTCACTCAGAATTTTTGGAGGGTAATATTTGCTCGAGATGACATAACCGAAGTTACTTGCCACAAATCGTTTCATTAAGCAGCTTGTCAGTGTAACTAGTTCCAAATGCTCATATCTATATCAAATTTCACTTTGATCTCTGCAATGTTGGATTTCATCACCAACTAGTAATTAATGATCTATGTGACAAGTCAGTTTGTATGGTTTGAATCCCTAGATTTTTTAGCGTGTGTTACCTTGTTTATTTTTACTTTTTAAAAGACCTTAGGTGTGGATTGTGAATATTATTTAATTTTATTAATAGAAACTTATTTGGATTGAATCTAAGGGAAACAATGTTGGAAGTTACCGATAAAGACCTCCCTTTTAACGGGAATCCTAATCCTTTTCCTGATTTTACAAATGTCAATCCTCCTTATATGGCTACATTGTCCCTTCCTAGATTCATGATAGGTTTACCTGTATGGATGTTCTCGACTTCTTTAATTCCAAATACTCCAATTTTACTAGCTCAATTGATTTTTTCACCTCAACCGAGTTCTCCATCTCAAAATCACCAACCTACTGTTGACCCTTTACCTTCTTCACCCAACATGTCTGTTGGATACCTATACCAATAGGTTTCATATTTCATGATTGGCAAGAGAAAGTCCAAATATGCTCTGCTTTGAGTTCACAAAGATCCCATATTTCCTAAAGAGAAAGAAGGTGTGTAAAGTGTTTCAAATGTTGATGACCTTATTTCAAATTTTGATGGATGATCCAACAGTCTAATCTGGATCATGCCATGTGTTCAATTTTGTGTTGTAGACTAGAGAAAGAAGTCTGTCCAAACTGTTTAATCTGGGCAGACAACTAGTTTAGGTAGAGAAGAAAAGGATCCCAACAGCTTAATCTGGGACCTTGGAAGAGATAAGGGTAGAAGTAGATAGAAAGAGCAAAAGAAAAAGCCAAGGAAAAGAAAAGGCAAGTAAGGGTCTGCAAGTCCAAATGCACCCTCCAAGAAGAAATAAAATGCTAGGCAAGTAGCTGGGTAGGTAGCTGGGGTTGCAGAAAGGTTATCCCTATCATTGCAAGATTGGTGATGGTGGGCAGCAAGGCAAAAGATTACAGCTGGGAGCATGACTAATTTCCCTCACTCCCCTCCAATTTCATTTCTAACATTCCCTCACTAGCCTGAGATTCATGGAAAAGACTAAGTTTTCATGGTGGTTCTTAATCTTTAAAAGCCACATTTCTTGTCTAAAAATCTTTTCATTTTGATCTACTCTTGAAACCAAGCTTGTTTCACATAAACTCAATGGTTTCCACATCCACTTACCCCTTCCTCCATAACTAACACTAACCCTACTATATAAATCCCTTATATCACCTTTTTTCCTAATATTACTAACACCAAGGTGTATAAATCCCAGCATTATCTACATATTCTCCTTTTGGTATTATAGCCAAGTAAATGGTCTAAGGGGACTTCAGTTCACCTGGGACTGTGGTCAACCTTGTCTTGGATGTGCTCTGACCTCTGGTTATGAGCAGAAATCCTGTCCCTCAACCCTCACCGTCTCTCTGCTGAAAACGCACAAAAACCCCATTTTCCTATATAAACCCTTGAAAAAACCCAAAAAACCCAAAATTTGCGAAAAAACCCACTTTTTCTATAGTCCTCCGCCCAATCATTAAATTGAATATTTTATTACGCTGGCGGGACCCCTCCCCAACATGCTCGACCAGTCGGAAGGCCCGCCAGTCGTCAGATCTCCGTCGCCCGGATCTAAAGGTGGGCGGTCATTTTCACTCCCCGACCTGCCGACCTTTAGCGTCCGGGGAAAATGGTTTTGGCCATCCCGTACAGGGGACGCGTGGCAGGCGGCGGGGTTGTTCGGAGCCCCCCTCCCCATTACCGCCTTTGCCCAAAGGTGGTGCGGGGAACCCGCTTACCGCCACCCCTAATACCACTTTCCTCCCACGTCAGTTGCACGTCACCCTGACGTCACCTCGCCGGTACCCGCCCCAGCGTCCCGTGGCCCTCCACGCGGACCCACCACTGTACCCGCCCGCCACCGTGTCCTGCCACCCTGGCGAACACCTCAGCCGCCACGTCACCTCCGTACCTGGGCCCCGCCATGACGTCATGCTGACGACATCGGCGGAAAAGCGCCAAATGCACACTTTTGCCAAATTTAACGATTTAAACGACTAAATGAGTCGTTTTCGCTCATTTTCATGCGAAAGAGAAACTAGCCGTTGCCAACAGATGCTGCGAAACCTCTCACTCAGCCATCAAATTCGACAATCCGACCATTCAAAGTTCAGAATTCGACGGCACCAAGTCGCCACAACCCGGCCAGCGAGCTTCCAAGTCGATTTTCCAGGTATTTTGCCATTTCCTTCCACTTTGCCCATGAATTCCAATTCTCTGTAGAATTCACCATTAAAGACTGGTAAATTCACTTAATTCAGCTCCACCTGAGCACCTAAACCAAACCCAAGCAACTTGCCCCATCCCTAAGCCACAATTTGACATTGGAGAAATCAGTTCGCGGGTTAAAACTGCAAAATTTGCCCCCGAGGTACTTGGCATTGTTCCCTTTTGCCAAGTACAGGCCACCTGCACTCTTCCTAATAAATTATCATTGTCCCTGCAACGTCCCCTTAGGCAATCCACATCCCTAAGATTTTACAGCATTTTACCAACCTGCTTACAATTTGACACTAGAAGAGGACATCACACGGTGTACAGTTTTCCTGCTGCTTAAGTCTTCAAAGACTTATCAAACTTTTACCTCTCCCTGCACACATACAGATTAAATCATGGCAGCCTCTGCATCCTCTTCCCTCAGTGTTACTCCACTGAATCAGACCAATAAGGAACTGGAGGCCTTGCCATTTATTGACAAGGATTGTCTCATCAATGACTTTGAGGGGGACAGGGACTTTTTGAAGACCTTCACTACACTGAGGGAAGACCATAAGGAGGGATTTGGTACAGATGGAATGTGGGAGTCAAACCTGCCCTATTACTGTCTCCCAGCTGTGAATGTTTTCCCTGAAATCATTCACTTATGTGCTCAAAACTATGATCTGGAGCACAGAGCTGTCAATACTCCATCAGGGAGGATCCTTTTTTATATAAATGCTGAGTCCATCAACAAGATGTTGCAGTTTGATCAAACGGAGTTGCTAGTCCCATTCTCCATGAGGTACTTGCTGGAAGCTGGTGACAAGATGACCAGTGAGGAGCTGCAAAAGGTCACCAGGAACTACATGAGAGCTGAGTGCCAGCCTACAGGGCCACCCCCTTATCTGCATGAACATTTCAATGACTCAGGCAGGCTGCTACTAGACATGATAGCCTATGTGTTAGGTTACCAAAACAGTAAGCATGTGGATCAAGCCATGCTCGTATTGCTGTCTGCTTACAGCCCACGTCAACCCCCTGCCCGAAAGTATAACTTTGCTAAGTTCATAGCCAATAGGATTCATGATCAATTGAGCAAAATGGACAGACAGGGGGTCTTCAGATACTCAGCTTACATCTACCACCTGTTCATGTTTTATCATTCTGAAGCTTTCCCATGCTACATCAGAAGGCTGGATAACAAAGGAGAGAAGAGATCTGTCATTTTCTGGACCTCAGTCTATCATGAAATCACAAATTCACCCTATACCTACTGTGAATTTGTTGACCAGTTTGTATACCCAGTCTCCTGCATGCTTATGAAGTCCCCTCCACCCAAAGTATCTAATGAGATCAAGAAATCTTTGCAGCTGTCTAAGAAGTACAAAATAGGTGATTGGTACCTATATGAACACCATACTGTGTTCAGAGTATATGGCTGTGAGCTCTGTCCATACAGGCTACCCAAGTATGTTCCTATGAGATTATTTGCCTTGGAGTATTACAGGCAATTGATTCAGTCAGACCTTACCCATTTCCATAGCTCCAAGAAAAAGGCACACCTTAACTTCAAAAATGAGTTGGGTCCTTTCATCATGAACAAGAAGGAAGGATGGGAATCTGTAGACCTGATCCTCAAGGACAAATATAAATTGTCATACAGTTTTCGATGGGTCCCTTATGACCCTCAAGGTTTCATCACTGCTAGGAGAACTAAGTACAGACTCCTAGGGATTAAACACTGCCACTACCCACACATAGAAAAGTATGCCAACTTACAAGAATGGCAGCTGGACACTCTAGTTGAGAGCTTAACTGAAGAAGAAAGAATGCTTAAAAATATGAAAGAACTTGAGAAGACTATTGACCTGGACTATGTGCTCCAGGTACCTTTCAGATTGCCTCAATCAGTGGGAGGAGGGACCTCAGTTACCAGGACAGCGCCGCAGACACTCTCTACACCAGCACCAGGCTTAGATAAAGGAAAAGGAAAAATGGATGCAGAGGATGAAGCAAAAAAGGAACAGTCAGAACAACAATCACAGCAAAAAGATCAACAAACAGAGCAGCAACAAGGACAAACTGTTCTGCCACAAACTGGGCTGCCAGAAACCCCCCTAATGCAAACACCGCCACCTCAAATTGAGCCACTAACTACCTCAGTTTTGCAGACCCCAGCACATGAAGAGAGGGGTACTAAAAGGCAAAGAGAAGAGTCCACTCCCCTCAGTGGATCCTCCCACCAGCCAGAGGCCAAAAGGCAAAGGGCAGATTCCCCAGAGGTGGAAGACATCACTGAAGATGTCTTGAACGATACAGCAAAGGACAGGGAAGGCAGCCAACATACAGGGACAAGCTCCTTTCAGCAGGAGCAGAATTTACAGCTTGGTTTGGAGGTGTCATCCTCTTCTCAGCAAAGCCAGAAGCTTAAAAGTGCTAAGGCTACCTTCAAAGAAATCAAGGCAGCAAATGAGTTATTGAGGGCTGAGGTTTACAAACAGTTTATAGATGCCACTCCAGCCCAGCAGGAAAGGTTGATGTCGGTCTACGACTTCAAAGAGGAAAAAATGATATTCAGCCATTTCAAACCCAAGGGGCCGCACCCAATGACAACTGCAGATTTCATCAAAACAAGGGTGGAGGTCCTGGCCAAAGACATACATCCTATGGACCAAATCGAGCTCCACAAGCAGACCGGGGAGATGGTCTATGCCACCTTGGTAGAGAAGGCCACATTAGCTCATGAGCTGAAAGAATCTTTGAAGAACACAAACACTCAACTAGACTTTGAGAGGTTGTCCTCTAAGGCCAAGGACAATAGGATAAAATCTCTTGAGGAGATTATTGTTGATCTAGGACATGACCCTAGCGATCCAACCGGGGTAAAAGCCCTCATAAAGAAAAAGGATGATGATCTAAATGCCATGAAGAAGAGGTTGAAGCTGTTACCTACAGAACACCCTCAGACAGCTGAATTGCAAAAGGAAAAGCAAGTTAATGAACAACTTGACCTCTTATTACAGCAAGATCAAAGGATCCAAGAACTAGAGAAAGAGCTGGAAGGAGCATTGCAAGACAAACAGGGAAGATCTACACTCCAAGTTCCTCCAACAGATTCCACAACAGCAACAACTTCTGGGGCAGCAGTGGCCCCCACAACAGAAGCAGCAGGTACAACAGCAGCTACAGATGCCCACCCCAGTGTAGAAGAATTAACCAAAGCTGTCAAGGCAATGGAGCTACAGGCGGATGAAATAAGGAAAGCAAAAGAAAAACTGGCAGAGATAGATGCCAAATATGACCAATCAAAGATAACGGTAGCAGAACAGGGCAGACAGATTAAGGCTCAAAAAGATAAAATAAAGGCCCTGGAGAAGGAGCTCAATCTGGAAAATACTATGGCAGAAATTAAAAGAATCCTGTGGAATAAAATTACCCAAGCTATTATCAAACAGTGGAAATCCATTAAAACAATGCATGAGCATATGGATTTAATTGTACAAGCCCAGACAGATGTCCAGAGAGCCAAGACAGTGTTAGGAAACAGACCTGAGCAAGCTAGCCAATTGATAGAATTTTTGAACAGGCAAGACAAAGAGGAGCTGGCAGCCGTTGGAATCACCAACAGAACAGAGGCCATCCTCATGGCTAAAAAGGTGCTAACTCTCAGAGGTTATGTACAGACGGCAGAAAGAAAAAGTTATGAGATACAGACTGAAGTTGAAGATTATAAACTCAGAATGGGAATGCTACAAGCAAGAGGACTGCCTAGCCTGTTGAGCAGCACAGGGAAATTGATCAGCAGAGATCAATTTACAAACAGGGTGGCCGCTTACATTGAAAATCAAATCACTGCATCCAGCAGTACTTCTGAGGAAACAGTTCCTCCAACAGGACAGAGCTTGTACACTAAGCTCGAAGGCTCATTTTTTGTTGAAAATGAGGTAAATCATTTATTTGAAACTCCTCCTAGTTTTTTCAGATATACAGAGCTTGATGAGACTCTAATTAAAATTCGGAGGCATCAAATGCCTAAGGAGGACTGGTGGCAGGCCATGCTCCAAATTTTGCCACGGTAGTTTCAAGACATTCGGCCACTGCCAGCTCAGGTCACCAGAAGACAAGTGTAAAAGGATTAATGTTTGAAAAGCATCCAAAAAGTGATTCATCACTAACGATGACAGCTTGCCACATTTTGAACAGCACATCCCCAACCGACTCAGCAGCTCCCAAAGGCCAAAGTATCTTCTGACAAAACATCAAGATGCCTTTATTTTGTATTCAATGCTGTAATAAATTTCTGATAAAAATATCTCAAAAGTTGGTGAGAATATTAAGTCTGAGATAACTTAGAACTCAGATATTTTTGTAAAAATCAAAGTATATATTCACCCCGCACATAAGCTGAAGGGGTTGTTGTTATTTTCATTTCGGAGATCTCACTTGCTGTAAAATTCTCAGAGAAATAATACAAAGGGTGAATGGAACTTCCAAAGCTTGGCGTACCTTGATGCATTGTGATGAATGGTGAATGTTGCAGGATTCCAGAGTGTTTCATAAAACAATAAGTCTTTCTTAAATCTCTGTGTTACATGTTTTCGAGTCTTTTGTTCTCTTTTATTGTTTAAATGTTTTACACTTAATAGCAAAGTAGAAGAATAGTTCCAGGATTTAATCACTGATTACCCTGAACTCAATCTGAGCTATTATCCATGTTTTCTTCAGATACAGTGAATGAAGCGTAATTCTTAACTGCTGCACTTTAAAACTATATCTTTTACAGTGATAGACATTCCCAGGAATTCAAGTTTGCTCCTGAGACATCTATCCGTTTCTCATATCTAGTTTGGTGGAAATACTTAAATACTTTAGTGAAAATTCTTAATTGCTTTCACTGGTTTTTTCACCTGTTTGTGTTATAAATCAAAAATTTTGTTGTATGAAGTATCCAAATGGCCCTGTAAGTTTCACCAATTCACCTCAAGGTTTCTAGACACCTACAGCTGTAGACTCCATTGCCCAATGATATTTGACTCTTTGAACATTATATCACAAGACCTGAAAGAAAATCTTCAACCAAAACATAAACAAAACCTGTGCATAATACCTAGCCTAAAAACTATCATAACAGATACAAATCATAAAGAGAGAGCCCTCTCTGATCACAATTTGGCTAGAAACGGTGATCAAAAGATTGGTTAGTGGTTACCCCGGCCGTATTCCCTTGGGAGTCATAGGGAACAACCTGGGTGTTAACAATGTCCTCCTCGCTTTCCTCTACTTCACTTGGTAATAGCCTTCATGCTAGTAACTAGGTGACTAAGAAGAATAAGAAAGGGAAGAATAAGAAGAAGCAAGATAAGAAAGATGTCAACCAACCAACCATGGCTGTAAGTATTGGTAATGTTGAGTAAACTTCCACAATGCATTGTAAGCCAAAATACCCTTGCAAGCTTTGCAAGGGTGACCACTTCCTTATCAATTGTCCTGGTATTCCTAAAGTTTTAGAAGCATGGTCAAATAATTCTCATCAACTTACTATTGATCCATCAACCCGTAATTCTTAGATTCCAGGGAAAATTCGTAAAGTTAGGTTTCCTTGTAAGAATGCAAAGGGGCTCATCATAGTCACCTTTGCCCTCACATGGATGAACCCTAAAAACTGTTGGAAAAACTTACTATTTCACAACAACAACTTCCAACTAATTGCCACAAACTTTCTTCCCCCTACCGTCAGTTGACGAGGTGATTGATCTAAATCCAAGTACAGTCAATCTCACTCTTCCATTGGAGGGTGAAACATGTGTCACTAAGGTGATGGACCATTTGTTGATCAAGTGGTCGAATTGATTCCATCTTAGGTCGGTCCAACTCTCCCTTTAGAGAGTGAACTTTATACCGCTCAAGTTCTTCATGTTACCTCAGATTCTTCTACACATGGGGCATTTCGTCTATTGCTTTTGAACCCCATCCAAGTAATGAGGCTATTTCCTTTGATTGGAGTAGACTGACAAAGCCTCTTCTTCCTTCTTCCACCCCTTTCCAAGTCATTGTGAAAGCATATGGTAAGAATGTGCATCACAAAAATGTAGATGAAGGTGCTTCTATCAGTATTTTATCCTCGATTGCGTTGCAAGCTTTAGGTCCCCCTCAGCTGGTGCCTATTACACATAATTTGTTATCTTTTAACAGAACTGTTAGTGAACCTTTAGGGATCCTTCCTAGCTTACCTATTACCTTGGAAGGTAATATTGTTTGTATCAATCTTATGGTAGTCCAAGGTCCCTTGGATTTCAATCTGCTCCTTGGGCGAGACTATGTCTATGCCATGAAAGCTGTCATATTGACACTCTTTCGCGTGATCCTTCCCTCACAATGGAAACATTGTGACAGTTGATCAGCTTTCATACGTGATCTTTCTTCGACTACTAGTCATCCAACACCCCTGAATGTTCCTTATATGGAAGTGGTACCTAACTCGCCACATGTTAATTATGTGGCAACCTGTCTCATGTTTTTAGTTACTGATGCAAGCAAGCCTAGATTTGTACTACGAATCGAGAGATGGAGATCAAGACCCTGGATCTAGTTTCATCAATCCATGTTGCGAGGAGTTATATATTCATGATTATGTAGACAAATTCATAGTTGATGACTGTGTCCATACTGTGTCTACTATGGATATGATTCTTGAGTTTTTCTCGTACTTATTCATTGAGTTAGTTTTACTCTGAGTATGTGAATGCTGACCTCATTGATGATTATATATTGCATTGTAATCCTTGAATGTTTCTCGTAGGCTTCCAACCATTGTCTCTGATCTAATCTTTAACATGATAAAGCACTTAAATCTTTAAAAACTTATTTTTCAAACTTCACATTTTAGGGGGCAATCTGTTACACGTCATTTTGTCACCATGACACTTGACCGTTAAAATGGATCTCTCGCCATCCATAAACATATTCCATTACATTCCCTTAGAAGTCAAACAATAAAAAACCCTTGAAGAAGATGTGAATTTTGGTAAAATGGCTTTATGAATTGTTAAGTGTGACTTGTGCACTTTTCCTAGTAAGTTTCCGCGCATTTGCAATTTCTATACCTAATAACTGCGCAAAAATGCGCTTTGTCTTCTAATATAGATAACGTAGGTAAATCAAAGATAAGTAAAAATAAAAAGCGAATTGCAGAAGCATTGTTGGTCGAATATATCCCAATTGAAAGCTTCTAGGTCATATCTATTCGAGCCATACCCCTCAAATCATGGAGCTAATTCCCTTCCATAAAGGAACCCTAATCCCTTAATTAGAGGATCTCATCCTTCTCTTTTGGATCTGAAACTTCTTCCTCTTGGCTTATAAATTGACTAGAGGATAGAGGGATTAGGAGGTTCAGAAAAGATAGACTTATGCTGTTGGATTTAGATTGGAGGGCTTATCAGCTAAGGAGAGGTTTAGAGGCATTTGGGAGGAACCTCATGACATCAAGGCAAAGGTTGTAAGGCTCTTCTTTTTTCTTGAATTCATACAAATGAATCCTTTTTCCCATTGTATTGTCTTGTTGAAATGATGAATGATTTATGATTCTTTTGATATTCAGTAAGATAATCTCAATTTCTAATCTCCTTGATCATTAGATTAAGCTTGTTTGAATTGTTATGATTGCATATGCCTTTGATCTCTTTTATGTCTGTGATTGCAGGTCTTTTTGAGCATTTGGAAGCTTCATCGAGACAGAGCAGGGATCTTCATCAAGCATTTCGCAAATAGGTAAGAGTCTTATTATCCTACTCTTGTATTTACAATTCAAACGGAATAAGCTTAAGGAAAGAGTCATTCAATTGTCTGTTTGTTTCTAGTTTCCTTTAGGATCTAGGGAGATCGCTCTTGTCAGTAAGAGGGATTTATTTGCCATAACAAATTTAATTACATTCCAAATTTGTGGTTTTATTTTTTTAAGAGTTATATATATATATATATATATATATATATATATATATATATATATAGCTATATATATATATATATATAATTTTCAATTTTATATCATTATGTTATAGTGTTGTTTGACATGGATTAAAAAATAAATGTAATTATTATATTATACAATAATTGCATTTGTTTTTATATTTTTTACCATGGTGAATCAATGAAAGAGTGAGGTCCAAAATGAAATTTAGTAGTTGCCATTATAACACCAAGAGTACATCTAATAGTTTATAAGCCAACTATGACTTAACAAGAAAAAAATGATTTCCATCCTCAACCCCTCCCATAAATTTTAAACCTAAAACCCAATAAAAACTAAACTCCACTCAAACCAACTAATGTAAATCTTATAAATTCTTATCTTACGCTTATATTATTTATAACACAAAAATACATAATTAATACTCTCAATAAATACTCTTAGTTTGGCACAACATCAATACTAGGTAGTTTAACTATATTTGTATGTCTTACTATTAATTCACATTTTAGGTATAACAATAGTACAAAGAAATATATCCACATCTAGAAGCATGCATGTTTAACTATATATTTTTAACTAATTTATTCTACTTAGTATCAATAGTTGGGCTATATTAAATGTATTACTAACCTTTATTCCACACTTCAAATATAACAATGTTACAAAAATGCATGCATTTAGGCAAATATCTCTAGTATTGTGAATGATGAACTTTTATATATATATATATATATATATATATATATATATTATAATTTTTTATTTTATATGATTATGTTATAGTATTGTTTGACATGGATTAAAGAATAAATATAATTATTATATTATACAATAATTACATTTTTTTTTTTTTTACCATGGTGAATTAATAAAAGAATAAGGTCCAAAATGAAATTTAGTAATTGCTATTATAACACCAAGAATACATCTAATAGTCTATAATCCAATTATGACTTAACAAGAAAAAAATAACTTTTATCTTAAACCTCTCTCATCAATTTTAAACCTAAAACCCAATAAAAACTAAACTCCATTCAAACCACAAAATGTACAACTTATAAATTCTTATCTTACACTTATATTATTTATAAAATAAAAATACATAATTAATATTTTCAATAAATAATAAATACTCTTAATTTGCCACAACATCAATACCAAGTAATTTAACTATGTTTGTATGTCTTACTATGAATTCACATTTTAGGTATAATAATAATAGTACACAGAAATATATCCACATCTGGAAATGTGCATATTTAAGTATATATTTTTAACTATTTTACTTAGTACCAATAGTTGGGCTATGTTAAATGTATTACTCACCTTTATGCCACACTTTAGATATAACAATGGTACAAAGAAGCATGCAGATTTAGGTAAATATCTCTAGTATTGTGAATGGGGATCTTATAAGGACTTGTGAATATATTATATTATAAATAGTTTGACACCAAGCAGTGTTCCCCACTAAGTTAAAGGTAATAATAAATGTTTTGGCATGGTGTACGATTGACGAAGGTGGTTTCATGTATGATTGATAGGAGAGTATAGCATGTGTGAGAGGATCAACTCAACTCATTACTTGAGTTCTGCTGCAACTTTTACCATAAAGCTTGCTATTTTATTTATTTATTAAGCATACAATAAATTTTGTTGAGTTGGTAGCTTATAATGGAAATATATAGGATTTTTAAACATAATAATATATTAAGGAGGTGTGCTCGATATGTTAGGGAGTTTAGTGACATGTTAGATAAAAAGTTTTATGCTCGATTTTTTTAGATTGGAAATTATGATATTTTTGAAAAATATATGTTTTTAATTATTAGGCTCACTCAAGTTATACGTGATAACTTGTTTTTAAGGTCATGGCCAAGCCAAATAACAATTTGGTGTATGAAACCCTCTTGTTTGTGAAACAAGGGACTCATCTTTAATTACTAAAGTCTATAGAGGTATACATACTCTACCCCCTTCTAGATTTGAACTTGTGACCTCACAAGAGAAAACACATGCTCTTAATGATTAGACTCACTCAAACTATAGATTTGTTGTTATGTTAATCATCATCTATGTGTTTAGGTGTTTATTTGAAGTATGTAGAGTTTTGATAAACTAATAAAATTGGTGTGCGAATAGATGTCAACCTTTTTGCACCAATTTATGAATAAATGTCAACATAAATTTAACTAAGCCTAATAATAGCATCAATGTTTAAGTCCACTTGTGTTGTTGGTTCTTCCTATTCCATTTATACAATGATAGTGGGGTCCAAATGGTTTGATGGGGCTCTAATAGTATGCTCAAGATGGATAATAATAGTGTCCACAGAGGTACTAGGTAAGCTATATGAGGCAAAGTGTACAAAAATGTCCATACTGTTAGGCATAAGTGATGCCATAATAGTAGAGGGAAGATTAAGATGGACCATTGTTTGCTCCACTAGAAATTGTAGTGACAAAATAACGAAGGAAATCTCAATCTACTTCCCTGGGTGAACAATCATGGAGGCTTAGTCTAATCAGCTTTCCATTCTTTGAGACTAAGAATGTATTGTCATATGTCACTGGTCACTAGTTACTAACCCTATCAGTGTCCTTTAACTAGCATTTGAAATCCTCTTTCAACTATTCCATTATAAGGCCGAGTAGGTCACAATTTTGCTAGTTTCCTCTACACCTCTCTCACGCTAATTCATACCCTTTTGGAGATCCTTTAGGTAACATATGATACAATTATGATCACAATAATGACGATGGGCCATGGATGAGCACACTCGCCATGTGAGGATGCCCCAAACAAAGTTGAATGGGTTCGATTGGTGGTCCAAACTCGCTTCTGGCTTGTATACATTGCTCTCTCCCTCTATTCTAGCCATAATCTCATAGGTTTCTAATTCATCATACACATGCAAGTTATGCCTTGCACACCCCAACACCCCCTTTCCCACAACTTTTCTACATATAATGCCTTAGACAATAGTGACCCCTCAATAATGTTTGTATTCCCCTTAGTTTTCGTAATAACTCACTACACATTTTAACTAGAGGAATATTGGACAAGCATGCTAAATAGTGTAAAGCTCTTACAATAATTATAGAATCTCTAATCACCACGACATTATGCCTTGCACATTCCCCCCCACCTCATCTTTTCTACATATAATGCCTTATTAATAGTGACCCCTTGATAGCATTTGTATTCGTCTTTGAGTTAAGTTTGTAGAGAATATGAAAAAATATAATCGAGTTAAACCTTTTTCTTCTAGTAATAACTCATTGCATATTTTAACTAGAGAAATATTGAACATGAATGGTAAATATTGTAAAGATCTTATGATGATTATAAAATCTTTAATCACCACGACTTCCTAACTCCATTGTATTTTATAATGGTAAATCCCTTTAATATTGTGAATAATTTTGTATCTTAGTTCATTATGATACCAAGTCCCCAAATATAATTTTTTGTCTTTAAAATTATAAACCACTCACTAATTAATTTTTATTTTATGTTATTAATAAAATAAATATTTTTTAATTAATAATTTAAAAAATCAATTTAATAAAGTCTTTCGGTAGAAATCACATGAGAGAATTTTTTGGCAGAGGCCAACAAGTATAATTCTCTCATGTGAATCATTAAATAATCAAACTCAATTTTTATAAACAAATATTCAATCAATTTTAAAAATACAATCCCAAAATATTAAAAAACATCCCTTTAATTTTTCAATAAAATTATCCTAATTTTGTATTATTATTAATTATAAAAAAATCCACGAAAACAATCTTTCTTTTTTTTTATAAAATTATATTAAAAATATTTACATGGATAATCATATAAAACATTATTAAACCATTAATGATTAATATAACACATCAAACTCTTAAACTTAGACGCCACACTTCCACCTCATATGATAAGATATTACCCTTCATTTAATATTCATTAATTAATAAAAAAAAAGTAAATAAACTATAAACTCTTAAAAGACTACAAAACCAAGTTGCGCCCAACCCAAGCTGGGAGCGAGGACCACATAAAGCGGTCACGAATCACATCAGCTCGCCCATGCTTCTCTCGACTTTTTCTTAATCTCAAATCATCTTTCTTCTTGTTAATTTTGCTATAAATATATCTATTTCTATTACTTTTTTATAACTACAGCGCAGCGACCTCCCCTAATCCCCTACGGTACGCTTCTGTCTCGACGAGCGAATTCTACTGCTCAACACAAGAAGGCAAGTGGGTTTCCTCCGTTCATATCTGGTTCGTAATTTGTTTATTCCAGCTAGAAAGGCGGCCTATATTATATCAGGGTATTGATTCAATGCGAATCAAACTGTATTTGTCTGCAACTAGGTTTTTTTGGGTTGATCTTCAATTATATTCAGTCTGGTGCCTGTGCCTTGTGCAGGCATTATTTTTTCATATTCTCTACAAACTTAAATTTTTCAATATTACTGGATGATGCGGTGAAAAGGAAAATCAGCTTTTGTTTAATCTTGCTCTGTATAGTACTCAGATTAGATGAATTTTATTTATTTTTCCTTAGACATGGCTCATACCCAAATCCATGCCATATCATGCACCAACGTTTTCACCGGGGCATAGGACGTTTCCACCGAAAAGAGGGTCTACTACAACTTAGGGATTGTACAGTTATTTTCTTACTTTGATTACTTTTTCACATCGAGGGAATCCTGGTAGCGCTATGATTTTCCAGTTTGTGATTTGATATTGGTCTCTGTCCTAGATTTTGCCTGGGCAAATGGTCTGAAAAGGACAAATGGGAGAAAAACTAATTCTAGGTTAAGTGTATAGGCTAATCATCTCGAGAATTTGTGCAATTCTCAGCTTAAATTGAGGACGTTTCAATCAATGGCGCCATGGGTTTGTTTTGGTTGTCTGAGCGACATTGATATGGATTCAGATAATGACTATACCGTGGACTGTTAAATTTCAGGTGCCCATTTTGGCTTCAATAGCAGAAATTAGTATTCTGCTCAGGATTATGGCCCTGCTACTTCTAGAGAAGCCAATAATTTGTTCATATCCTACTTTAGATTGTAGGTTCAGGCCTTTGCAATTGATAGTCTCATAGGCTTGTGTCAGCCGCGTATGCTTACTATTGATGGGATTTTGGATGATGGGCAACAAGGACTGTTACATTTCAGTGGACAATGTTGTCTTTAGTAACCCAGAATTCAAGGGATATGATCTTGCTACTTGTTGGGCATGTGTGAAAAATAAAGCAACTGCGTTGCCCTTCTCAACGGGCAGCAAATTTGCATCCCTTTTCCTTAGCGATCATACCTATTTTAACTTGTCTGTGACCCGTGTATGATCTATTTTGTTTTATATGAAGTTTTAAAAATTAGTAAATAAAGAAAATGCATAGGTATCCTATCTCGGGTTTCCGATCCTGTGCCATCAAGTCTGGTTCTCTTCAAAGGAAATGAGCCGAAAGAGGGATATGAGAGATTAAGGGGCAAAGCATTGCATTGCTGATTTACAGTCAGTTTCTTGGGGGCATTAAATTCACTCAGTGTCCAAATTCTTTGGGATTTGGTACATATGAGAAGCTGCTTTGCCTTAAGCTAAAATTAGGTATGATTACCAGAAGATAAATGATGAACAGAATGGGCACAAATACTGATCAAATACAGAATTACAAACACAATTGGCTTTTTGGCTTATTGCTGTTTTCTTTTAATTTAATTTTTATGTTTTTCTGGCTCATGGGAGGGGCTGAAGGGTTGGAGGAGACGCTGACACTTCTGTACTGACGGACTGAGTTGCTTTCTGCATTCAAAAGTTGGAATCTGGTGAGTGTGATCATAGCTTACCTGGGCGGCGAATGTATAATCTATAATGTACACAGATATGTGCTGCTAGGAAAACTGTGTAATCCATTTTTAAAAAAAATCAATGAAAGGACATTTCAGATATTTCTTTAGATTGTGTAAACCAGTCTTTTAGTCTAGATTCATAGGTGGTCCACTTTCTCACTTAATAAATGACATGAATCAAATAATCAACATAATGAATTTTTAAGAAATCAGTGAAAGACCAAAATGGTGTTTGAATGGGTATTGCTTCAGGCTTGATGACTGCTTTTGTGCCTTGTTGGTATAAATCCTGTGTATTGCTTCAAGCTTGATGACTGCTTTTGTGCCTTGTTGGTATAAATCCTCTAGCCTCATTACTCTTTTTGCTTTGAAATACAATTCACCCCACCCTCAAGCTTGTAAGGGAGAATGAGATTGCTGGTACCATGCCAGCCCCATCAACAATAGCCTCATGAAGTGCCCCAATCAACGTTTGGCTCATAAGGAACAAACATGCCAAAACATGGGATTTGAACTTGGATGGAGAGGATAACATTCCTACCTTCACCACTAAAGCTAGGCCTAGTGACTATAGCCCTGCCACTCTATTATGTTAAAAGAGTGCCTCAGTTTGTAATATAGGTCCTTGTGAGGATAGCCTTCTTCTACTGATACTTCTTACCTATATACCCATGGATAATGTATTTCGCAATCAGCTGAAGTCTCAATACACTAGGTCTTTATGTCATGCTCACAAGCCAAAGTAGTGATTTTGTAATTGTGCCTGTTTATGCATTTTATTTATTTGACTTCTCCTTTTTATTCTTGTTCTTTAGGCAGGCGAAATTGGTTGCTTTGGACAGAGGAAGTTAATCAACAAACAAAGACATCTCACAATG
The DNA here is from genome assembly GCA_031772625.1 of Pinus tabuliformis. Taxonomy (NCBI): domain Eukaryota; kingdom Viridiplantae; phylum Streptophyta; class Pinopsida; order Pinales; family Pinaceae; genus Pinus; species Pinus tabuliformis. The sequence continues at coordinate 868,772,479 of CM062814.1, read as the reverse complement.
GCAAAGAATAACTTCAAGAAGGAACATCCTTTAGGTATGCACAAGGATTATCAATAGACTGGAGCAACGCACAACATGAAATGGAATTGTATTGCAAATCTTTTTGGTTTTAGGGTATTTATGTTATCAGCATACAATGCTGTAAAATCTTGTATATACGATACTGGAAAGTTGGAAACTCAACAGTGTTATTTCAATTCAGGCTTAATTCTAAAGTGTGTAACAAATAAAATAGTATATAGTAAGCATTAATGTCTGTTCTTTAAAATTAATTATTTTAATTAAATACCATCTGGCTTTGATACGGAAGAGATGATTATATTCTGAATTTTCAATTTTATCAAGAGGATTTCATTTTCTTTTTGTTCTGTATTTTCTTTTAAGAAATGTGACCCACATCTTCGGAATTTGTTATAGAGAGGAGGCAAGCAGAGGCTGGACGAATCCGAGACAAGTACCCTGATAGAATACCTGTAAATTCATGAACTTAATTCCAGATTAATACATTTTTTGATTTGTCAGGCCTTTTGAGTACTCTCTCAATAAAACAATACAATAGCTAGAAACGAAGATAGAAGGTCATTTTATTACATTGCTTGAGCTTTCTTTTTAGATATGATCACTCACTAGTTCATTGCTAAAAACTTGCAGGCTATTGTTGAGAAGGCAGAGAAGAGTGACATACCGGACATTGACAAGAAAAAGTAAGCATACACTATTGTTACCTTCGGAAGCTTCTGTCTTTCAATGCTGATCTTAAGATTCAAATTGACAGGTTTTCATTTGTTACACTTGTAATAAATATTATACATCAATATTTATTAATCTTTTCACCTATTAATTTCTTATGCTATCTCAGTTATGGTTGGCCATTGGGGTTTCCTTTCAACATCATTATACTATTTACTTCTGCTCCTGCTCTTCATATTTTTTACAAGTCTAGAAGATGGACCCGGATAAAGGTTCTGAAACATTGATTAGCAATCCCAACCACAGAAACCTTAAATCTGTAGGTTTTCATTGTTCATTATATTTTAATTATTTAAGTTAGGATTTTTTGTAGGAAGAAGTTTGAACTAATTTCTGTTTTCCGGTCATGGCTGGGCCCGCCCTTTTTCAGTACTGTGTTAATACCACCCCTCTATTGACTCAAGACAATCGAAAGTGATTAGCTTTTCATTTGGTTTAGAATCAGTGTACCTTGATCCTTCTAGGGTTGCTTGAAACTTGCAAGAGCGAAAATGTTTTGCTGTATTTATGCTTGGATATTTATATTAAATTAGTCGTTAAGGAAGAGGCTATCTATTATGCCAGGGTTGGCTGGGTAATGTTGCGAACCACCTCGTCATTATGTCAGACTAGGAATCTTCAGTATATATGAAAGAATCTATACTTGCTCTATGAGACCCCATATTTCTCATTTAACATACTTATGATATATTCCTGCATTTGTGTAATTGTTTCCTTATTACTTATCATATTTTTAGTAAATCCAGCTAGAGCTCCTTTTCATCACTGTATGATTGTTAACACAGTCTATAAGATGAGATGGAGTCGAATAGCCTCATATGGTTGGCATCGAATTATATAAGTAGCGTAAGTTTGAAATAAACTATCGTTACATTGCCCCATCTTGTGCCAATCTTCAGGGTACATTGTTCTATTAGTCATGTCCTTTTGGGCATTTTTTGCATTTGAATAGGTAAAACTTTCCAGGGTTGTTTCCTTCTATCACACTATATCTTAGTGTACATGATAATGCAAAACCTTGAATTTGGACACTGAGCGCTCCTTTTCAGTCATTGCTTCTATCGTAGAAGACAAGTACTATGGTGCTTTATTATGCTTTTCTCTAAAAAGATCTGCCGAGTTAATTTAATGAAATGGTTACTTAAAATTTCTCTTATATCCTAAGCATCAACCATACATATTTGACAGGTGAATGCATTTCCTTGAGAATTGCAATTAATGACATGGTTTTGGATTTTCAGATATCTGGTGCCAGCAGATCTTACCGTGGGGCAATTTGTATACGTGATTCGCAAGAGAATAAAGTTGAGCGCAGAGAAAGCAATATTTATATTTGTGAACAATGTGCTGCCTCCAACTGGTAAGTTAATTAAATTGATTTAATTTGACATGCAACTTTGCAGCAACTACTTATTTCTTATTTTATGATTTCCTGGTTCCAATATAAATTGTCTTGTCCCACTCTCCATTTTACATACAAAATTGACTCTGTATTTCTTTCCATATATAGAGGTCTTTCACATAGGGAGTTTGGTATGAGTCTTATTTTTTATCAAGCGTGTCAGTTGTTCATGGTTATGTACTTGTTTCCATGCAGCGGCCCTGATGTCATCTGTGTACGAGGAGCACAAGGATGAAGATGGTTTTCTTTATTTCACATACAGTGGTGAAAATACATTTGGCCAAGACAAACGAGGCTTCTCTGGAGCCTAAACAGCAATAGGACTTATCCAGATTTCGATATGGTGGTGAACGTGGCTTAGATGGACATGCAGTTATAGAATTTTTTTTTAATATGTACAGGCCACAAGTAACTTTATAAGATGTTTGGACAACTGGATGTTGTAAATAAACATTGCCAAAAGATGAAATCTTAACTGCATTGTTACATGCTGTGATTAATATGCTATATGGGATTAGGCATTTAATCTGGGAAAATCCAAACATGACCGAACTTTGGAGGTCATCTAAGATTGATGCATGCATATGATATATGTTTTTATATATAAACGTAGTAGATATAGATAAATTCTGGTGTAAAGAAAATCCTGAGAACTGGTTCCAATATAAATCTTCTGTTGGTATGAATGTTACATGAAATGATTAGAAAATTGTTTCAATCTAAATGCTTGTTAGCTATATGGTTTCATCAGTGCTTTAAATCCTGATAACAGTTCTAATATAGCTGTTCTATTGGTGTGGTTGATATATGCATTATGTGTTTGACGTCAAGTGAATGTTCGGTAGCAAACTTGTGAACGATGATGCAAATTGTCATTGTTGATTATGATACTTAGTAGGGTCATTGAGTGATGTACATAACCGAGGTCATGAAGTTCAAAACACTTTAACTAGTCAAATTGCGCATTGAACTTGTGTTAGTTATTAACATATTTGCCCATGGACACATACTGAGTCACAATAATCTCATATAAAAAGGGATCTGGTTTAAAACCTCACATAAATTAAAGCCTTGGTGCACATAATTTCTTGTTTTTCTTATCATACAAAGTCGTTTAGTAGCTACGCACATAATTTCTTGTTTCTCTTTATAATACAAAGACGTTTAGTAGCTACGACCAAGGTTTGATGTATTCCTCAATCTATCCAGAGGGTTTGTGACCTGGATACTTTAGGGTAAACTCACCTTGATAAAAATTGAGATCATAAAGTTAGGTCCTCAAAAATTGACAAGTACTTGTAGGGGGCTTTCTTGAAACATCAGAACATAATACTTGTATCCAGTTGCAATTGCTGATTTGTTTGATGGTTGGAGTTTTGTTCTTTTTCCTTTGTTCTAGAAATTTTGTGATGTCAAAAATTGCATTCTAATTTTATGGCAGTAATACCGATTTCCGATTGCAATTGCTGATTTAATCGATGGTTGGAGTTTTGTTTTTTGAAGTTCCCTAGAAAGGTTTTTTCTTCCTTTTTTGTGATGTCAATCTTATTGCTTCCGCCTGTTGGCTCGTTCTCCATGATAAATGATGATAACTTGTGAGCTTAGATCAAGGGTGAGCTGGTTCCCCCACCCTGTGTACTGATAGGTATAGCACGTATTTAATACCACACAGCTTGTTACTAGTTGCATAGCACTGAGAATATTTAAGTACGTATTTAATACCACACAGCTGGTTACAATTGTTGTTGAATAGATCCAAGGCCAGTGTTCCGTTAGACACATGTTCTCTACTTTTCTTCCCATTTGGGCTCTGATAAGGATTTTATTTAATCCTTATTTGCCAAAGCTACTGACATTAAATTTTTGTTTTTCTTTGGCAAAAAATCTTCACTACTAGATTTTGTCTACATGTTGCATATCCCAAACTTAAAAATGCAATATCTTGTCACCATGTTTAGATCATTCAAGGCATTTCTCCTCGAGTTAATTTCTCCTCTTGAGTTAATTTTATAGACATCTGCTTAAGGCTTTCCAAACCATAAGTATTCCATGATGTTTACTAACCAAAACAACTCTTCATGTCATGCCCGTGCAAAGATCTCTCCTCATATGCTTCCTCTTCCACATAATCTACTTATGGTTGTCAATGTATCCTACCAAAACATAGAGGGACCAACCAATGTAACCACAAAGCCCATAGAAGCTAATGTAAACATAGAGGGACCAACCAATGTAACCACAAAGCTAATGTAAACATAGAGGGACCAACCAATGTAACCACACAGTCCATAGAAGCTAATGTTAGAATACTAGGTTTTTCCTTACTCTACAGAAACTTGCAAATTAAAAACACTTATTTCTTTACGATCATTAGATCCAAAAATATAATACTTTAATTCCAAAACTCATCATCAAATATCCAAAATAGGGTTCAGCGTTTTGACATTACTTTGGCTAGGATTATCACACAATATCACACAAGTAACCATCGACATGAACTTCTATAATTCCTTGCTAGCATCAGATTTTATAGAAGAGGATTAGGTGCGTGACGAGTATCTGTGTCGTGTTAAAACATTTAACTTCTATAATTCCTTGCTAGCATCAGATTTTATAGAAGAGGATTAGGTGCGTGACGAGTATCTGTGTCGTGTTAAAACATTTAACAAAGGGGCATGAAAAGTAGTTACACCATGATATCTCGTAACATGATTTCATTGTAGACATAATCGACCATCTTTATCTAGGTGATAGATCATATCCATAAGTATAGAGCAAAGTTAATAGTCATGACTTTGTAATTGAATTAAGTTTAGACAAAAAAAACATCATGCCATTTCAACAATAAATGATAATTGAAAAGTTCATTGCATGGTAACATAAATTTTATTTTTGAAATGCATCCATTTAATAAAGTAGGGCTATCGAAATGGTTTAGTTTGATGATTTATATGATAATATAAATCAAAATTTTCTATTCTGATATCAATTTTATCAATGAAGCGCTGAGGTTGTTTATTTATCCACATCTAATTGTGGAACAATTGTTCCCTCTTCTAATTTATTATTCTTGATGAGGATGTTTAGTTTACGAGTAAAAAAGGTTAATGTTGCATGTGGATTAAAAAATATTTGACATAAATACCATTCATAATTATCAAAAGTCTTGTGAGTGTAATGATCTTTTTTTTCTTTTGCTGGTTATTTCTAATTTAACTTCTTTTCTTAACCAAGAATGAGTGGTCATATTTTATAGTGTCATATGTACAGGGACATTCCTGCTTATGAATAAACTATTTTATCATGCTTGATTTTATTGCATTGTTATTTACATATTGATCATCGGAAGAGTTGGTGCTCTTCTTGGATTTATGCTTCCACTCAATCTTGGGAATAATTGAAACATGGTTGGATTTATTTTTCTACTCAATCCGCGTGACTTATGGAGTGTCAAGCCCCAAACAAGATTCACATGAAGTTGTTTTTAATTACCTCTTTCAATAGATGTAATAGGATTGTTTGAGGGAATGATTCATCCCATATAACTTCCACACGATTATTAAATCTTACTGAACATATGTGGATGGTTATGGGGTAAAATTCGAAGGTTAAACACTTTTTTCTAGAACTCTAAAAGCACCATTGATGAGTCTTGAATCTGTCCATATGTTTCGTATAAGCATCACTCGATCTCCAAATACAATAAGTAACTATAGTTCCCCCTTTTCTTCATATATTTTCACGGAGTATTTGTTTTTCCTCATGTAGCAACATGGGGTATATTGGGACAAAATTAGTTTTTTAAAACAATTTATTATGATTTTGTACATCTTCATTTGTTGCAAGCAAACATATTTCCTTATCAAAGGACTCTTTTGTGGAAGCATCTAAGGATGTATCTATATGAGTCATAAGGAACTTATAGTCTTCCATAGTTGGCATTGCATCCCTAACACTCATCAACAAATGAAAACACATATTTTTTCTCATTGCTTTGTCCATATTATTAGAACATAGTATCAAGGGCCACAACTATTGTGGACGAATTCCATGACTCCTTTACAAGACCTTCGAATGCATATACAAGTTTATCCATAGGTATTAATTTTCCAAAATCACTGACCAATATAATTGACCTCCCACCAAAAGGGATGCTAGCATTTTCTAGGAAATACGAGCGAAGTTTTGAATCAATGTTTGTTAACATATTTCTTCCAATAAACTCATTTAATCTACTAGGATATATTTCACATGTCTCATCTCTTCCTATAAGGTAATTAAACATGTTTTTTGTAGAAGTGTTATCTCCTTTATTTCTATTTGAAGTGTAGGATGAATTTTTGTGGCAAATACGCTGAAAGATGCAACCCATGTAGGAGTTAAAAGAATTATCAGGGTCTTCTTAGAAAGATACTCAATTTCAAGGGAATTTTTAATAGCTCTAATCAAATAAGACTTTCCCATACTTGTAGTTCCTTGGATTATCTTATGCAATGGATCAACACCTGATCATAATGGTTAAGGATAATATCAAATGTTCTTTGCTTAACGTATAGGATTTCAAAGGAATAAGACTTTGCATGTTGGTTAGTATGAATGGAATTCAACTTTCACTTAAGATATGAAATGAATAACACGATTGGAGGTGTCTTTACCCACAATTTTTTTGTTCCAATTATTCATAACATCATGATATCTATGTAAGATCATCTCAAACTCATTATAATTAATAAATTTATTCTTATATAATCCACAATCGAACTCCTCGTTCTCCCTAAAATTTTTAGGAAGATTTAGAAATTATACTTTTTCATCACATTAAACTGAACTAATTGGAGGCAATGGATTGTGATCAACATGACATGGTTTGTGTCAAAAGTTTTCCCAAATATGCACTATCTCATCAATCTATATCTGTGTGTGTGTGTGTGTGAAAATTATGAAAGGTCTTATGTAATACCAACTTAGACCAACCAAATTTTACGAACTTGTCATCATCTCAATTAGGAACTAAGTTAAAGTGAGGAAACACACATACAATAGTTGCATTCTTTTGTGGTAACCATTTATTCATACGTCGATATTTTTCATATGGTCATGATTTTGTGAAATCTAAAAATACATGGTGCTCAATATGGGTTGGTCACTTGGTGTATGCATCAATAAGGGAAATACCAATTTCAACATTATATGTATCCACTTGTACTTATTTGAAAACCTTTATACCAATATTTAGAACCACAAATTGATCACTACATGAAATATGCATTTGTAGAAGCAAATGACATATCTTCTATGCACTTATATCCATATCAATAATGGTTTCACACAAAAAACCCATGTATGCATGCACTAGGGGTTTTGTTGACAGTGCTGGACCTGCCAACATTCAGGGGATCTCCTCGATATGAAGTCCCAATTAGACCTCACACCGTTTTGTGTGGGAGTCCCATCAAGTACTATGACCCGGTTGCTGATGCAGTGGGTTCTAAGGATATGCCTAGGTTGCAAATACACAGAGTGATGTATAGTTACTTTGGTGAGAACAAGTGTGTAACCCTATGGAGAGTCAAGTGCGATGCATGAGGGTTCTACGGTGTAGAAGGGAAAATAAGCGAGCCCTTAAAATCTTGTAATAGTACGTAGTTTGAAAGGAACACATGAGAATAATGACATCACAAGATAATATACGAAATAATTCACAAGTTAACCGTGATAAATTAATGCAACAACACGCATTCAATAGGATTTGTACCAATGCAAATGAAATAGTTCATAAGAATAAGCATAAGTTAAATAACATACATTGAAAACATAACAAGAATAGTCCTAATACATTTACAACGTATGCATGCAAACATGTTGGCTCTAAGATTTTATTAAGTGAAAGTTCCAATCATACATATACCATTGATGGACCACTAGCCCCAATAGTGGAACATGAAGTCAACATCACTTACTCCTCCATAGAAACATACTTCCTATGGGTCTTCACCAAGAAATCCAGAGTGTTGTATATTCGTGCATACGAGGCCTGAACATTACCAATAAATGAGGCAAGTTATTTTCTGTTTTAGATCAACATCCACACTCTTGATGTAGGTGGATATTGGTGGCCACCCGCCTATTCCACTTGGACCCCCACCATTGTTTTTTTCAATTTTTTAGTTTCATCAAATTCAGGGTCATCAATTAGAGGAAACTTAAACAACTTGAAATTCTTCTCACCTTGAACGATGTCACCGTAACGATGTTTAGCTTGTCTTTCCTTGTACTTGGATCGACTCTTGACCAAGTGTTTTCACCATTTCCATGCACCATTTTAAAACCCCCAAGAAGAACTTGTGGAACCTATGCCTTCTTTTACAAATTTCTTTGACACTTTCTCTTTTACCTTTGCACTTTTTAGCACCGACATCTTGTTCCCATAATGGTTCAACAATGATGTATGCTGCTGCAATTTTTCCTCATCTTGTTAACCTCTTTTAGGAGGCAACATGTTAGAACCTTGAAATAACTTATTACAACCATTATAAACCTTAATGAAATTAGATTTTTCATTTGATGCAATTCCTTGAAAGGCCTCATTCACAACATCTTGATGCTTGAACATTAACAAAGCAAAATTTTGAATTGCATTCACAATTCTCTTCATTTGTCCAGCATGCATAAGTGTTATAGACAATTTTAGACAATTTAGCTATATGTTTGGGTTTGGAGACATAATAATCTATGTCTAAACCCAAACATATAGCTAATTATATCATCTCCCAGAATTTCTCCACAGAAAACTGCTTAGAACTGGTCAAAGTTGGACCATACAGACTGCCCAATGTAGAGGGTGCGATGGGCGAGAGTAGACAAATGGCAGAGACAGTTTGCAAGGTGGATCGTCATGGAATCTTCCAGAAACTTCTCCTGTGACACTTGTCTCTCTGAATTCGCCCAGGGATGAGTAAGAGATCATCAATCTCCAAGTGGAATCAAGAACTATCAGAGAGAGGACACTAATCAAAATACCAGAAGCTGACTCACCCCCCTGCAATCATCTATATATGGATCCCTCATCCCAGAGATCCGGAGGCTAGAATTTTGTATCTTGTAAGGAAGTGCTATTGGTTTCTTGATGGAATATCATAATGTTGGGTGATCTAAGCTTTTCATGAGGTGAAGAAGGTCTTTTATGTTGGGAGGATGACGCTAGGTCAAAAAAATTGGTTGTAATCCTCTTTGCTATTCTTGATATTAATAAAGCTATTCAAGTTTTCCTCCACATTCTTGTATGTTTGATGATATATGCATTTGTGTGGTCAATATATATCTGGTCCTATATTGTTTATGATTGTAGATCTCTGTTCTTCGATAATATTATGCTGTTTTGATTCCACAGGGGCTCTTTGAAGCTGAATAGACGAAGGAGGAGTGGCAAGGATCTGTCAGAAGGGAGAGGAACCAAGCAAGAAACTAAGCGCAAGACTGAGGTTGGTGTTCTTTGTTCCCCTCTTATCTACTTCTCATAAAGAAAGCGAAAGTAGTTATAGTTTGTTTGTTTCTAAGATAGCTACCAGTCTTAGTGGGACTAGCAGCTCCGAGTGGACACTAGATTTCGTGATAACAAAATGGCGACTCCACTGGGGAGCGAATAGATTGTTTGCTTGTCTATATTTGTTTGTTTTATAAACTTATAGACGGACCCTGAAGTCAAGCCAGCTAGCCTTCGAACTGCATTTGCTATGCAAGTGCAAAGTAGATCAACGCTGCTTCAGTCTATCTCCGGGTTTTGTTTATAAACTGAACAATCGATTTGCAAACCTTCTAATTGCCCTAGTGGTGGTTCTAGTAACCTCATTAGATCAACCCCTGTGATTTAAATTTACTTAACATCACTTGTTCAGCCTAATTCCCCGAACTAAGCTGCAAACTGTGACCAAGAGCCAAGTAAAGTCTCGTCCTGGTACCATCGCACCCTCTCTTCAAGGAAGTCTGTATGCATCGCACCTCCCGTGTGCAGTAGGTGGGATGCATACTGGATTCCCTATGTTACGAGTGTGATGATTAGAAAAGGCTAATTTTGCCTCCAGGTTTTGGTTTTTCTTCACTCTTTTTAGCTCTATTCAGGAATTTTGCTGTCTGTGATTAGTATACCACTGTGGAAACCCCCTTCCTTTCCATCATTCCACCTCCGTAGTACAAAGAATTGTGAATGTTTTTATGTATTGTGCGCCATTTACAGTTCTCTTTTACAAAAAAGTAGCATAATCAAACTGTCATCTTTTGATTTGAAAGTGTCACAAGTGTCGTTTTCAGTCAAAGAAAAGAATTCTATTGTTTTTGATGGTCGATTATACAGTGACTCTTGTATTTGATTTGAATTAGTAGTTTTTCAAGTGTCAAAAGCAGTTTTCAATTCAAAATCGCAAAGTGTCCTCATTATCTTCCTTTCGTTTTTGAAGAGAAATTTGTTAGTACTGTCACTTTGAAAAGATAATTCAGATTTTACTTAGCATTCTTCTTGTCATTCACACATTAAGAAAGCTGAAAACAAATACATGCATGTGCATTTGCATTTAGACTGCTTGTTGGTTTGATTTAGGACAATGCACCTAGTGTGTGCTCTTTGCTCTATGTTGAAAGAATATCATCTCTCTTTCTTTAGTAGCTAGGATTTTCATTGATGCTTGAACATTAACAAAGAAAATTTTTGAATTGCATTCACAATTCTCTTCATTTGTCCAACATGCATAAGTGTTATAGACAATTTTGGGCATTGCAACCCCAATCATACATGTCCATAAACCAAGGGCTCCTAAGTCCCTAAAAGTGTTGCTTCACACCCTAAAGGAACAAGGTCAGCTAATTATATCATCTCCCAGAAGTTCTCCACAGAAAACTGCTCAGAACTGGTCAAAGCTGGACCATACAGACTGCCCAGTGCAGAGGGTACGATGGGCGAGAGTAGACAAATGGCAGAGATAGTTTGCAAGGTGGATCGTCATAGAATCTTCCAAAAACTTCTCTTGTGACACTTGCCTCTCTAAATTCGCCCAGGGATGAGTAAGAGATCATCAATCTCCAAGTGGAATCAAGAACTATCAGAGAGAGGACACTAATCAAAATACCAGAAGCTGACTCACCCCCCTGCAATCATCTATATATGGATCCCTCATCCCAGAGATCCGGAGGCTGGAATTTTGTATTTTGTAAGGAAGTGCTGTTGGTTTCTTGATGGAATATCATAATGTTGGGTGATCTAAGCTTTTCATGAGGTGAAGAAGGTCTTTCATGCTGGGAGGATGACGCTGGGTCAGAAAAATTGGTTGTAATCCTCTTTGCTATTCTTGATATTAATAAATCCATTCAAGTTTTCCTCCACATTATTGTATGTTTTATGATATATGCATTTGTGTGGTCAATATATATCTGGTCCTATATTGTTTATGATTGTAGATCTCTGTTCTTCGATAACATTATGCTGCTTTGATTCCACAGGTGCTCTTTGAAGCTGGGTAGACGAAGGAAAAGTGGCAAGGATCTGTCAGAAGGGAGAGGAAACAAGCAAGGAAATAAGCGCAAGACTGAGGTTGGTGTCCTTTGTTCCCCTCTTATCTACTTCTCATAAAGAAAAGCGAAACTAGTTTTAGTTTGTTTGTTTCTAAGATAGCTACCAGTCTTAGTGGGACTAGCAGCTCCGAGTGGACACTAGATTTCCTGATAACAAAATGGTGACTCCACTGGGGAGCGAATAGATTGTTTGCTTGTCTATATTTGTTTGTTTTATAAACTTATAAACGGAGCCTGAAATCAAGCCAGCTAGCCCTCGAACTGCATTTGCTATGCAAGTGCAAAGTAGATCAATTATGCTTCAGTCTATCTCCGGGTTTTGTTTATAAACTGAACAATCGATTTGCAAACCTTCTAATTGCCCTAGTGGTGGTTCTAGTAACCTCATTAGATCAACCCCTGTGATTTACATTTACTGAACATCACTTGTTCAGCCTAAATCCCTTAACTAAGCTGCAAATAGTGACCAAGAGCCAAGTAAAGTCTCGTCCTGGTACCATCGCACCCTCTCTTCAAGGAAGTTTGTATGCATCGCACCTCCCGTGTGCAGTAGGTGGGATGCATACTGGATTCCCTATGTTACAGGTGCGATGATCAGAAAAGGCTAATTTTGCCTCCAGGTTTTGGTTTTTCTTCACTCTTTTTAGCTCTATTCAGGAATTTTGCTATCTGTGATCAGTATACCACTGTGGAAACCCCCTTCCTTTCCATCATTCCACCTCCATAGTACAAAGAATTGTGAATGTTTTTATGTATTGTGCACCATTTACAGTTCTATTTTACAAAAAAGTAACATAATCAAATTGTCGTCTTTTGATTTGAAAGTGTCACAAGTGTCGTTTTCAGTCAAAGAAAAGAATTTTATTTTTCTTGATGGTTGATTATATAGTTACTCTTGTATTTGATTTGAATGAGTAGTTTTTCAAGTGTCGAAAGCAGTTTTTAATTCAAAATCGCAAAGTGTCGTCATTATCTTCCTTTCATTTTTGAAGAGAAATTTGTTAGTACTGTCGCTTTGAAAAGATAATTCAGATTTGTACTTAGCATTCTTATTGTCATTCACACATTAAGAAAGCTGAAAACAAATACATGCATGTGCATTTGCATTTAGACTGCTTGTTGGTTTGATTTAGGACAATGCATCTAGTGTATGCTCTTTGCTCTATGTTGAAAGAATATCATCTCTCTTTCTTTAGTAGCTAGGATTTTCATTGAAAAAAGAAGATTAAACGATTGTTTATCATCTTAGATTGCATTTTAGGAATTGTATATCTACATCAAGCGGTGAACCTGAAAGGAAAATTTCTTAAGAAAGATCAACTGTAAAATAAATTCAATGAACATAAAAACGCTTTGGAACCTAACACAAACATTTAGAATTCTAGGCTAGAGACGTATTTTGGCGTCGTAAAGCCTGGTAACTGTCGCTTTCACTGTTGGTTGGGTGATTCCTCCTCTTTGAGACGACAAGTGCCAGTACGAACTTGTGCTCCCATGTACCGTCGAATATATATTGGGAGACCACAATAGGCTATATCCTTTATCCATAGGAAGCTGTGTCTGCCGCCCTATCGATCGCAATGCACTGAACACAACATTCGGGAAGATTGACTGCCGTACTGTAAAAAGTATTCTACAGTTTTTCAATTGGTTTGGTAATCCCTCTGTCTAGATTTCCAGAGCAGTCTCTTTCGTTCCTTTTTCAGACTCTTTAAAGGAAAAGGTCCATCTGAGCACTTGTCACTTCAGGCTCATTAAAAATCGAAGGCGACTAGAGTCATCTTTTGTTTTTTCTCGACTCTTAAAAATTGAAAAAACAAGTTGTGTCAAAGCATCTAAAATTCATTTAATTCGGAAACATTTTCCCCTTTATTTTTAGTTGATCGAGTAATTTGCAATCGTGGAGGAAAGTCAATTAAAACCCCGTCGTTCACGGAGACTTACGAGTCAACCATCTTTCTCTCCAGAATCAAAACTATTCCGGACAAAGCGAACTCGTTTAACCGGCTCAAAGTCCCCTGGTCTGGTTGGAACAAGTGTTCTGACACCCTCGGAGACTCTGGTTACTCCAAGGATTTTTGGTACCCCTGCCTTTACAGAAGAAGTTCCGCAGCCACTAGAGGATAGTAGAACTGATCCTAGTGTGAGGATAAACACTTCTATACTTGAACCGGCTCCATCTACAGTTGATTCGGAAGGTGTTATTCCCCAAACATCCGTCGCTACAGAATCTATACCTTCTTCGGCACTGGAAATATTTTACGGACCTGACAGTTTACCTCTTCCATCTGGATTAATTGCTATAGAAGAGATTGTGGAGGATCCCCCATCTAGTACTCCATCGTATTTTGGAGTTGGAATCACCCTATATCCTGCTTCATCAGAAATTAGTCTACCATTATCAGAAGTTCCAGTAGAATCGCTAGGAAATCTTTTGGATAGACTAGATATGTCTAAACAACCGTCGACATCTAGGACTGTGTCATCTGACACAACAGCGATAGAACTTCCTGCTGCTACTTTGACAATGTTCGTCGGCATACCATCTGTCGCAACTAGCTCTCAATCGCTGGATGGAATCCATCCAGGGGCTGTTTCGACAGTATGGTCTGTTCCCGTTTGTTCATCCAGAATAATATCTGGAATTTCTTATTTTGAGTCTCAGCAAATTGATCCTTCGCAGTGTCAATTTGGGCAGTCCGGTCCTCAAAGGAAAATCATTCCCTTAAGCATTGGATCACTGTCGTATGGGGGGAAATATGCCATTTCATTGTCTCCTCTGGGAGGTCAAACATATGAGAGTTCGCAACAAAATTCAAGTTATGCTGGAATTACATCAAGTGGTTGGATGCCAATACTGCCTCAACAACCAAGAGTTGTATACTCAATGCAACAAAGTCTGCCTATGTCAAATATCCCCACTGCACCGGCTATTGTGACGGTGTCGCAAGTACAAGCGTTACCTGTTGTATGCCAACCTCAAGTTTCTCAGGTCACAATCCAACAACCCCTTGTCTCTACAACACCACCACAATCATCGATTAGTGGCTCCTTAACTGGAGTGACCCAGGCTCAAACGGGTACCATTACCCCTCATCTTGGTCAAACATCTAGTATTGGACAACAACACATGGTCTCACAACCATGGTTGGTGTAATATCAACAACCACAATTCCAACAAGTTTACCAAGGAACTGAGCACCAAGTCTTTGCAAGTAATGGCAGCCATATATTCAAAACCGTCAACATCAACCATTTCATAATGGTTATGCCCATCAACCTTACCAAAGTTATCAACATCAAATGCACTATGATGGTATGCAAAGGCCCACTACTCAGGCAATCCCATCTTATCCTGGGTATGCTTCGCCAAACCTGAATCAACAGTTGCCCTTCGTGGCAACTTTAGAGTTACCAGATTTAAATCGGCTAACAAACAATCCAATCGCTTACACCCCTTGGTGGCCAGCGATTCCTCATAAACTTCCGTCAGATATTCCTAAATTTAATGGAAATCCGAGTGAAGACCTGTCGAATCATGTGATGACCTTTCATCTGTGGTGTTCATCTAACACTCTAAATGATGATTCGATTAGGCTTCGCCTTTTTCAGCGAACGTTAACTGGTTCGGCAACAAAATGGTATATCGAATTGCCTAGAGCTTTGTTTGATAACTTCAGTACCCTAGCCACAACCTTTTTAACCCATTTTCAGTTACCCATAAGGTACGAAACGGGAACAGAGCTTCTTACCAATTTCAAGCAAACGACGGCCACTCACATATCCGATCATATTCATGAGTGGTGACGTCGTCGTAGAATGGTAAAAACATATGTTCCTGATCAGCTGTTGGCTGAATGGTTTATTAAGTCATTGTTACCTTCTATAACGGAAGATGTGGCAAAAGGAGGAGTGATCACTGAAGACCAAGTCATTGTTCGTGCGCAATATTAGATTATATCTATACTCAGTCTGGCACGCTCTACGATAAAATCCCTGATGCTCCTAGACTAGATTTTTTCGTTCCTCCCTCTCCTAAATCAAACAAAGACTCTCATGCCAGGGATGGCGTGATAGGAACGACCAACACGAAAACTGTAAAGGCTAAGTCAAAGAAGGCCTGTACGGTTTCATGTCAAAATGCAAATGAAGAACTTCTCGCCTTGGAAGTAAATGCCGTATCAACTGACAAAGGCAAAGAAACCAAGCAACCAGGAGGCAAGAAGAAAAAGAAAGGGAAGAAGAAGAAACAAGAGGAATCGTCCCCTGAAAAATCTTCTGCAAACCCTTCTGGAGATAGGAAACCAAATCGTCCATGCCTTATATGTGATGAGGATAATTGGACAAGAGAATGTCCATATAAAGTTGAGCTTAGAAAATTCTTCAAGAATTCAAAAACCTTGGCGGTATTGACTGATCTGTTTCCAAATCCAGGAACAAATCTGGTTGCTAGTGACAATTCTTCCTCGTCCCAAGTGCTAATGTTGTCGGTTTCGAAGCAGCAAAATGAAGCTTTGATATCGACAAGGAATAAAGATTACGGGAATCCACAGTCGTCGTACAACAAGGCTAATGATCAACCAAGTAGTTCGACAACAAATTCAACCGAAGTTGTGCCACCCATCATTCCTGAACTAACGATAAAGCCGCCAAAGGGAGTAGTACACAAATCGACATTTAATCCTTGTGCCAGAGCAGCACAACATTATAATATAGTGGAGGATCTGGCCCAATCACCATCCGCTATGTCGACACTTGAGGTACTGCAAAATTGCCCCTCCCAAAAGCAAGCTTTATTATCGGCGATAGGTGGGAATAACCCAACGGATTCCAATCTTGTGTCCTTTAATCACAAAGGATATGACCCTCAGTTACCAGCTCGACTAGCTTTCCTGATTGAAGTGAAAGCCCTCAACAAAACTGTTCATCGAACAATTATTGATGAGGGGGCATCTACATGTATTATGTCGATGAGTTGTTGGAAAACTTTAGGATCTCCACCCTTGTTGCGATCTTCGATGACATTAAAAACATTTGATGGATGAACATACACCCCATATGGGATTTTAAGTAACTTGCAAGTCGAATTGGGGGGAAAAACGGTAGAAATAGATGTTGAAGTAATTGATGGAAACCTCGATTACAAAATTCTACTAGGAAGGCCCTGGATATATGCTATTGCTGCTGTTGTGTCGACCTACTTCAGGAAAATTGCATTTCCTTTTCAAGGAGGAATTACAATCGTCGACCAACAAACATTTCTCCCCAACAGTTCAAAAGTTACGGGAAGCATTCCGATGATCCACGGAAGCCCTCATTTGCTTCAAAATATCGAAGTAGGGCTACTAAAAGACCCTATATTAATGGGGATTTTTGCCCTACCGCCTCCAATCAATCTGGCGGAAGTGGCAACTATAGGAACGTGCAATATGATATCTTTTATTCAAAAGATCTCAGAAAACGATATTAACATGGATCATCTACAGGTATTGCCTCCAAGCCCAATATAAATATTGTAGCAATCAATGTTTTCGGCATGGGAGGCAAACCCAAATCAATGCTCATAAAGCGTTTGGATAGATAGGTCTAAGGAATATGGCACCCCTTCATATCCTTGGTCGAAAATACACGCTGCAGATGAAGGAATTATTCAGTCGATGATGTCTAATGGGGCGCCATGGGAAGATTACCAACATCATTCCCATCTTCCGGATTACAACGAAGATACTCCTACTGACCTTCATCATCCCTCAGTTTTTGACTTTCTATCAAATACTGTAAACACGGTGGATTCCGAGTGAAACTCTTCCAATATTGAAGAGACTATCGCCATAAATATCTCAACCAAAACAGATGTTGTAGAGAATATTCATGTCGGCAATCTTGTTCTCCTTCAGAACTGGAAATATATCACGCTCTTTTTCGCGAGTTCAGAGATGTCTTTTCTTGGTCATATGATGAAATTCCAGGCATTGACTCGAGCATAGTTGAACACAAAATTAAGATTGTATCCAGATGTCAAACCGGTACGACAACGACTACGGCAGGTGCACCCCAAGAAAGCCGCTACCATCAAGGCAGAAGTTGAAAAAATTCTCCATGTTGGTTTTATTTACCTGGTTCATTTGACCGATTGGGTATCGAATATTGTTCCTGTAATGAAAAAACAAGGAATGATTAGAGTGTGCGTCGATTATAGGGATGTAAATCAAGCTTGTCCGAAAGACAACTACCCTACACCCTTCATTAACCAGATAATTGATGAATGCACCGGATGTGAAATCTTTTCATTTATGGATGGATTTTCTGGGTATAATCAAATAAATATCCGCCCACAGGATCAGTCAAAGACTGCATTTATTTGTCTGTGAGACACATTTGCATATCGAAAACTACCCTTTGGTCTAAATAACGCAGGGGAAACATTTCAGAGGGCAATGAATTATGCCTTCAATGACATCAAAAACATCGTTCAATCATATCTTGACGATCTTCTAGCTCATTTGCAAAAGCGGACCGATCATCCGCAGCATTTGAGAGCGATATTTCTACGCTACCGACACTACAAGATATGACTCAATCCACACAAATGTGTGTTCTGTGTCTGGTCATTTACTTGGCTTTGTGGTCTCAAAGGATGGGATTTGTCTTGACCCATGTAAGGTTCAGGCAATCATTGATTTGCCTCCACCTTCAAATCTGCTTCAGATTCAGAAACTCCAAGGGAAAGCAAACTTTCTGAGGAGGTTCATTCCAAATTATGCTAAACTTGCTAAAGGTTATACTCGTTTATTGAAAAAAGAAGTACCCTTCATCTGGGATCAGGTCGCGCAAGCTTCCTTTGATGCTTTAAAGGAATACCTAATAAAAGCATCATTGATGTACGCTCCTGATTATCAAAAAGACTTTAACCTATATCTCGCTGCAGCGGATATGACCATTGCAATGGTTTTAGTTCAAGAAGACAATGGAATTGAACATCCTATATATTATTTGAGTAGAAACTTAAATGATACAGAAAGCAAGTACTCATATGTTGAAAAGCTAGCTTTCGCAGCTGTTCAAGCGATACAGAGATTTTGACACTATGTCCTCTTTCGAAAAACTAACATTTTATCAGATTGCAACCCCATGACTTATATATTGTCATGACAGTTGCTGGGGGGAAAATATTCAAAATGGATAACAATCCTACAAGAGTTTGATTTAGAATTTATAAAATCCAAATTGAAGAAATCCCTGGTTTTCGCGGAATTACTATGCGATATCCCATTGTCGTCCAATGATGCAACATCAGAAGAAGCAATCGTGGATGAATCTTTGTTTATGATATCTTCAAGCAGTCCGTGGTATGGAGACATAATAATCTATCTCCAAACCCAAACATATAGGTCTAATACCTCCCGCTCGAAACAACGATGCATTCGATACCAAGCAAAAGACTACATGATCGTCAATGATACACTTTACCGTCGTGGTGTCGATACAGTTCTAAGGAGGTGCCTCACCCACGAGGAGGCCAAAAAAGTCCTGAATGATTGCCATTCAGGCACATGTGGGGGGCATCAATCTGGTTACGCTACGACGTAAAAGATTTTACGAGCATGATACTTCTGGCCAACAATGTTCAAAGATTGCATAACCGCAGTCAGAAGTTGCCATGCATGTCAAATCTTTGATCGAAAAACTAGAATACCACCAGCATCTTTGCAACCAGTAGTTGTTGTTGGGCCATTTTCCAAATGGGGCATAGATTTCATGACATGTAACCCCACCTCGGCCGGGGGCATGGGTATATCATAGTCGCAGTAGACTATTTTACCAAATGGGCCGAGGCGATGCCTACATTAAACAACAACAGCGAAACGACTGCCCTCTTCTTTTTCAATCATGTAGTCTCCAGATTCGGCGTTCCATAGGCCATAGTCACAGATCATGGATCGCATTTTCGCAATCACATGATGGTTGAATTGGCTGCCAAATTAGGGCTGTCCCACAATAGCTCTACTCCATATTATCCGCAGGCCAACGGACAAGTTGAGGCAATCAACAAGATCTTGAAGCGGATGCTGCAAAGGATGATTGGAGTCCACAAAAGGAGTTGGCACCTGATCCTGTACTCAGCCTTGTGGGCAGACCAGACATCGGTGAGGAATGCAACCGGGTTTATACCCTTTCAACTGGTGTATGGACTAGAAGCAATCTTACTAGTTCAGTGTGGAATCTTGTCCCTTAAACTCGCAATCGACCTTCTCCCCGGAACTTCAGAAGAGGAGGCTTGTTTCTTGGAACTATTCCAATTGGATGAAACCAGTCGTGATGCCGCTTTGGCTAACGAAGCCAATAAGAAATGAGCCAAGGCGCAGTTCGACAAGAATATCAAACCTCGTGTCTTCTCAGAAGGTGACCTGGTCTTACTATTCGACCAGGAATCCGATAAATTGGGAGTAGGTAAATTCAAGTCTTTATGGATGAGCCCCTATATTGTTAAGCGCGTGTTAGCAAAAGGAGCCTACGAGTTAGTGGATTATGATGGGATTCCACTGGGTTGTACCTTAAGCGTTACTATGCTTGACTCAAGATAGTAACCCCTATGCTTTTACGTTTGTTGCAGATGTCAGACCTATTGGAATCATTTGTTGGATATGCTGACGGAGCGAGTTGTAGTTCGCGGAACCTATCTTTTGTGGCCTGGGCCATCTTCGATCCAAGTGGTGAGTTAGTGAGTTTAAGAGGGGTATGTATTGGTCGGTCAACGAACAATATTGCTGAATACAACACGTTGATATAACTCCTCTCTGATGCCATTACGCGTGGCATACGCTGACTCGTCGTCAGGCTAGACTCACAACTCGTCATCCTATAGCTCACTGGTATCTACTCCGTGCAGAATCCAGCTATCTATCGCATGTTCCTAAGGGTCAAGATTTTGGAAAGGCAGTTTGATTCTATTCAATATCAGCATATTTCCAGAAACTTAAACACATTAACAAACTCATTGGCAAATTATGTGTTACACAGACATTTGCAACATTTATAAAAGAAGCATTTCATCAATATTTGCTTCAAGATCACGTAACTCAACCAAAATAAAGCTCAAAAAATCAATATATATATATATATATATATATATAAAACTGTTTATGGTTTATACATAATGTTCTGTAACCAAGACAAAATCGGTCAAATGACCCAAAACTCAAAATGCTAGGGGGCACCCCAGTCTAATGATGTTGGTGATAACAAGTCACCGCCTATGCAATCATGCGTAAAAGCCTAGTCCATCGACTTGGCACGCCAGTAGTATGTCGCTGCAACCTTAGAGGCAGCTCGTCGGTCCTCATGTCCGGAATACCAAGAGTGAGGCCCTTGACCTGATTCTGCAATGATGAAAGAGTCTCGGCCACATCAAGGTCGCGAAGGATATCCCTCCCCACAGCCTCTCCTACTGGAGCGGCAACTGGTACTCTCAGACGTACTGCTGGCCGAACTGGTCCAATATCTGCATGAGCACATGAGTTTTGATTAGTCCTAATAGAAGAAAGCACAAGAACATTATAAAAAGAAATGATAAATAGAGATATGGTTAGAGAATTTACCGATAACACCCCACTGCTCACCAGCCGACAACACCAAATCCGGGTCACCCCGGAAATCCATACCAGCGTATGGATACTCGGAAAAAACCATCTCCTGACGGTTGAACCACTCGAAGAAGGTATCAGAAAAGGAAACCTGGGACTGACCAGCATGTCGGGCCATAAGGTCGACCCATCTCTGCATCCATGGCTCAGTCGGTGGAGGTAAGCCAAGTGAAATGTACTGCAGCTGCATCAGTGGGATCTTTTCCAAGGCAAAAGCGGTCAAGATAGAACCATTGCCGAAGTTCTTGGATTTTCTGCTTTTTACATTGGTCAGTTGTTCTTTCATCACAGGGAGTACTGCATCACACCAGTTGAACACCTTTGGTTCAAGGCATTCCAAGGCGTACTGCATATAGGACCTGTTAGCCACGTGAAGAGCCGCACTACTAGCCAGTCTAGAAAAAGTGAATAGGATGGTCCTCAAAGACCGGTCAGTGACATCTCAGATGTTGATCTTGCCATCCCTACTCAGCTGAGATCCCTCTCTGCAATACCGGTGAATATAATCTCTCACGGATTCGCCCCCACGGGCAGAACCTGATAATGAAAGAGGGGCACCACGCCTCGATAAACCGGTCAAAAAATAGATGTCCACAATAGTCAAGGGGATAGATTTCCCTCTGATCTGAAACACCTGGTTGGTAGGATCCCATGCATCGAGAAGATATTGCAACAAGTTGATTTGTTGCCTCATGCTAGAGATGCGGAAAAACTTGAACAGGCCACAGTTCTGCAGTGCAGTTACCGTAACCGGATCATGTAAAGCAACCATGTCCTCTTCTTCATGCTCGCGTTCTCGCCATGTAACAACCATTTTTCTCCGATGAATCTTTGCAAAACAAGCAAGAGAAGAGTCAGGGTCCTGATTTGGCAAAAAACAGGCAAAAATTCCATGAGAAAACAATGCAAAAGTTTCCCTTCTCGCGCCCATCGCACCCCAACAGTGTACTGGGTGAGATGCATACTGACTGGCCAATGGCCAAGCCAGTATGCATCGCACCTTTCGATATAGAAAGGGTGTGATGGAGCCAGGGCGAATTTTTCAAACCCCAGGGGCTCAGAAAAATAGGGAAACATGCTCAGAATTCAAAAAGGAAGGAATGCAACTGAAGAGCTCGGATTTAACTCCTACCTGGTCCAGACGGTGCCGAGAATCATCCACAGAATCTCCCAGAATCAACTGGTGAAAATCAAGGGGGAAAAGCACCTCCAGAGCTCCAACAAACCAAATTTCAAATGAAATGGTAAAATGAGGGGTAAAAAACCACTTTTAAATTACTTTTCACGTAATTCGAGTAAAATATTAGTGTTTTAACTCATTTTTCAAGCATATATTGTTCATTTCTAATCGGTTTGATGAAGCAATTGAACAGACAGTACAACCTTTGAAGGAACAAAGTGGTTAGCAGTGAAATCAAATAATCAATGACCATTATCACGAGCAATTTTTATGTGGAGTTCAAGCTCGTTAAAAATTAAACGTAAGCAATGAGAAAATGTTTCCCCCAGAGTTTAAGCTCATTAAAAAATGAACCAATCCCCGATAAATAACCATTGTGAATGCATTATTAACAGCTTTTGAGCCCTGGTCGTGTTCTTACCATCACCTCCACTCTGTTTTAGCCAATCATTCACCTCCATTTGATTGTTTACCCCTTTTGAGGAACAACTGTGATGAGTGATCCTGTTAGCCATCCTTGTGACACTGCCGTGATTGGAAAATTCCAAACCTTACCTGGAATCAGCTGCTACCTGAAATTATCACTCGTTCCTCAAAAGACGAGTCTCCTTTAAGCTCTTTTCACCTGACTCGTAAAATATGAAAAGATTGCCGAGCAATTGGCCTCTCCAGCTCGTTAAAGTGACTGGAAGTGTTATCCCTCCTCTAGATTTTAATCTTTTTGGACCTGAGGGATTATTACACAAAAAGATCGAGCACTTGTTTTGTTCGGCTTGTTAAAATTACCGAAAATTCATCCCTTTCGTATTATTTTATACTTTTTCGGACTTAAGGGATTATATGGCGAAAAAGGATTATTGGAGTTTCCTTTACGTCCCTTTCAGACTCTCTAAAATTGAAAAGGACCAAGTTATCTTTGTCGTTAAACTCGTTAAAACCGAATAGCGACAAACTTGTCCATACAGACAAGAATGAGTTTCACTTCCGCTAGGCTCGTTAAAACATAGTGACGGGTTTTCCCGAAGGGAAAATTATAGAACAAGCATATGTTATCCTCCTCAAGCTTGATAAAAATAAAGAGGTACTGGTCAACAATGACTGGGGAAAAATTGGGAAGAAAACTTGAAGAAAATTTATTGGTAGCAAGTTGCTCTTGGACATGACACTTTCACTCCACGTTCGAGTCAGGTTGGGTTTTCCCGTTCACAGGTCATATCACCATTGGTCCATCGCACCATCCATATTTGGGGTTAACGCTACCAATCCATGTCAGTGTCACCGGTATTTTCAAGAGAAGTCACTCAGCGAATTCACCTGTGTCTCATCCACTGTAATACATTCACACTCCATTCTTTCACGACCGCCACCCTGAACCCTGTACCATCAGATCGTTTTCACCTCCAAAAATCATTTACTCCGTTCCGTGTCGTAGATGTGGGATTCATTAAGGCCTTCCTACGACGGGTCGCTTCTTGTAGACATCAGCTCATTATCCAAGAAGTCGACTTAGGGACAACCCTTTCAGTACTTTGAAGCTTGCATGCCTCAATGGCAAGTTTCTCACTTCCGGCGACAGGTTTACATCAATGGCCTTCGACAGAAAGATTTTGCATGGTGTTCGACGCCAAGTCCCTTTTCACACCACACAAATTGTACTGTAGTACCTCGAGGGTTATCATCATTATCGGTGATTCCTCTTGCACCTGTTAACAGCTTACATCATCGGCTGGTAATCAGGTGGTGTCTTTCCATGTTCGACTCCAGAACATCTTTCACATGGATCGACTTGTACTCTGAGTGAAGATTGGACGAGTTTGAAGACCCTGGATTTAGTTTCATCGATCTAGGCTACGGTATATTCAGGAAAATAAAGGCATCAAATGTACATCATTGTTGCACAGATGATCATCCGAATCAAAAGATGATGATTCTATCAGAATCATCAGTCTGCCACACAGACGGTTGTCTGTCTTATGTACATGAAAATGAATTTATAAAGCTGAGCATGGAAATGCCCGCCTCAGCTAGATCATGAAAAATATTATGAAGATAATGTATTGTATTGTATCTTATTACAGGTTGCCTTCCAACTCAAAAAAACTTCAGATCCTCATGATAAAGCATTTCACCCGACATCAAAAGATTAACGACCTCATGCTTTAGGGGCAACTGTTATAGACAATTTTGGGCACTGCAACCCCAATCATACATGTCCATAAACCAAGGGCTCCTAAGTCCCTAAAAGTGTTGCTTCACACCCTAAAAGAACAAGGTCAGCTAATTATATCATCTCCCAGAAGTTCTCCATAAAAAACTGCTCAGAACTGGTCAAAGTTGGACCATATAGACTGCCCAGTGCAGAGGGTGTGATGCATCTCACCTTCTCAGTGAAAAGGGTGTGATGCATACTGGAAAGCCCTTCTGTAGGGTGCGATGGGTGAGAGTAGACAAATGGCAGAGACAGTTTGCAAGGTGGATTGTCATGGAATCTTCTAGAAACTTCTCCTGTGACACTTGCCTCTCTGAATTCGCCCAGAGATGAGTAAGAGATCATCAATCTCCAAGTGTAATCAAGAACTATCAAATAGAGGACACTAATCAAAATCCCAAAAGCTGACTCACTCCCCTGCAATAATCTATATATGGATCCCTCATCCCAGAGATCCGGAGGCTAGAATTTTGTATCTTGTAAGGAAGTGCTGTTGGTTTCTTGGTGGAATATCATAGTGTTTTGTGATCTAAGCTTTTCATGAGGTGAAGAAGGGCTTTCATGCCGGGAGGATGACGCTGGGTCAGAACAATTGGTTGTAATCCTCTTTGCTATTCTTGATATTAATAAAGCTATTCAAGTTTTCCTCCACATTCTTGTATATTTGATGATATATGCATTTGTGTGGTCAATATATATCTGGTCCTATATTGTTTATGATTGTAGATCTCTGTTCTTCGATAGTATTATGCTGCTTTAATTCCACATGTGCTCTTTGAAGCTGGGTAGACAAAGGCAAAGCGGCAAGGATCTGTCAGAAGGGAGAGGAACCAAGCAAGGAACTAAGCACAAGATTGAGGTTGGTGTCCTTTGTTCCCCTCTTATCTACTTCTCATAAAGGAAAGCGAAAGTAGTTTTAGTTTGTTTGTTTCTAGGATAGCTACCAGTGTTAGTGGGACTAGTAGCTTCGAGTGGACACTAGATTTCCCGATAACAATAAGAGACAAACTCATCTTCTTACGATGCACTCTAACTATGTACTCAATTCCATTCTTCAAAAAGTGATACTTATTCTCATGGTGATGAAAAATTGTTCTCCTGTCATAAAGGTATGGGCTTCCTAAAACTAGACCACATATATCTAATGGCACTACATCAAGCTCTACCTCATCTATGAAATTTGCAGTAATGGTGAATTTCAATTTACACTTTCTAGTTACTTGCAACTATGCATTGTCACACACCCAACCTAAAGGATAAGGTCTTGAATGTGGTATGGTTTACAGATTTAACTTCTTGAATAAGTCTTCAGAAATCAAGTTTGCTTGAGAACCACTATCAAATAGTGTGTCAATTTTAGTATGCTTTGAAGCAACTCTAATGTTGAAAAGTTCAATTCTTGTTTCATCATCTTGAGTATCATTGGAAAAACTTGAAGAACTAGTAATTGCTATGTTCTTACCTTTCAAAACCATCGCTGTAATCTTTGCTTCATCTCCTGAATTAGAACCTAAGTCATGTTCTATAATTGCAGTTGTTTTCTCCTTCTCTTTGTTTTTAAGTTTGTTGGGTCTCATTTATGGATGGAGTTTCCAACAATGATCTTCATCATGGCCATTTTTAAAACAATGTTTGCATGTGATTTTTTCTTTTTCCATTTTAATAGAAGCATTTTTCTTCCCTTTTCCCTTAAACTTACCCTTTCCTTTTTCTCCAAACTCAAGGGAACTCTCACTTTTCTCATCTAAACTATGTTTCCCTCTTGCTTCTAGATGTGTGGCTTGAACACAACTCTCATCTAAATTTGGGATTGAACATAAGAATAGTGTGCCTAAGGTAGCTATGTAAACCTCCAAAATATTTTAACAAAGTTTCTTGAGATGTCAAATCTACACCCTATACTAGTGCTCTTTTTCTAAACTCGAGTATAATTTTGAACACTTTTTCCTTTACCTTGTCTAAAATTCTGCCAACCCATAATAGTCTTCTGCATATAAGCTAATGGATAAAACTGTCTTCTAAGTGCATCAATAAATTCTATCCAAGAGGTTGAGAGCTTACCATGATTTCTCATATCCTCTTGTGTTTTGGCTTCCCACCAAATCAAAGCAGCACTTTCCAACCTTAATGAAGCCAGCTGAATATTTGTTTCATCATATTTGATGTTTTGAATCCTGTAATAAATTCAAGTTGACGAACCCAATTATCAAGTCTTTCAACATTCACTTCACCATCATAAATACTAGGCAAATCAAATTTAATATCAAGTTTCAGTAAGGGAGTTTTACCATGTCCCTTTGGGGTATGTGGAGGTGTTTAAGTAAAGGTTGTTGTGGAAGAGAATGAAGATGAAGGTGAGGATGGAGGTGAAGATGATGGTGGAGATTGTGGAAAATGTGGTCTCCTTGTCCTTGGTCCAAATTGAGGACCTGTACCCACAAGTTTTCCTTCTCCTCTCTTGAGCTTCAACCTTGTAAGAATAAAAAACACTTGAAAAGAATTAAATCCTCACAGCAATAAAGAACTTATGCTCCGATACCAAACTTGATCTATATATGAAACTGTTTGAGGTTTATGTAAAATTGCAAGTGGTTAAATTTGAGTTTTTAAGCCTCTTATGTCAAATTCACAAACACATAAACATGAATTTAAAATTCAGAAACTGCATAATATTGCAGGAGACAATACCACCATAATAGTAAACACAAAACAACAAGTGATGAAGAAGTTCAACCTTCCTGGGCTACGTCTCTTGGTCCAGCTTCCAATGCTTGGGCCTATATCATTATGCTCATAAAAATAGTGATTACATCAAGTTACGGTGCTCAAATGGATTCAATAACATCTCCAATGGATTTACAAATATCAAAAATCCCTGCCTAGCCTCTTTCTGCTAGTCGATCTACAAATTCGCTAAGTTCGGTTAACCATCCTATAATTTTGCCCCTTTTCCGCTAATTGGGCAATAAATTGGTGAACCATCGGCTCAAATTGTGGGATCATTAATTTTCCTAATGACCCCTGTCTGCGCGCCGGTGGTCACATGACCCCCATGTGACTGGGGGCTGGCCCCCTCGGGTGTGCCCCTGGTCCCACCTTGGTCCATGTGGGCGTAGTGACCGAGGTTGGGGATAGCCCTCAGTCCCTTTCCCATATCTCTGCCACCCTTATAGTTTAAATAACATTTTTTTAGGTCCTTTAAACAAGGGCCACCAACGACACGTTGGTCATGGCAGAGATTAGTATAGAGGAGGTTTCATGATTGAATCTTGCAGAGCTTAATTCAACATACCCCAACAAGTTTTTAGTGGCCACTGAGGTGCCATGTGGCAGCCTCTGGCTGGGCCATGTGGCGGCCTCTAGTTGGTCCACCTACCAACAACTCCACCCAATCACATTCAACCTAATCAGCGCCATTAATGCTTGCCATGTGGCAATATGTCATTGGACCTTTGAAGCACAATCATAATTGCACAGTCAGAAGGCCCAGTCAGTTGTACGAATTACTGATGCCCAGTCAGCTGTACGGATTACTAACTGGGCAGCCTGCACAATTTTTTTTGCTAGAATTTTCCTATTTGGGAAATTGATCAGAACTCATTTCCAGGAGCATTTGACGTTTGTTTTCTGCGAAACAAGTTGCGCCAAATTCAGGATGATGAGATCTATCCAATCATTCCATTTTATAGCCATTCCGACAATTTTAATTTTTGAGCATATTTTTGATCCAATGGATCACTAAGTTAGACAACTATCCCACTACACAACTAACCTTCCACTAGTTCTATTAATAGTTAGAACTACTTAACTGAAAAAAAGTTGAAATAAGTGACCTTGATTTCCACAAATTATCAATCACACATGCTTAACTAAACTCCAATCTCTCTACCTCGAATTTACTGAGCTAACTGAGTGACAAGTGCCATGTCACACAAGTTATTTGCCTCTAAGTTGTCTGCTGATGTGGAAATTCGAATTTTCTCAATTTGACCAAGGAAAAATCAAATTGAGACTTTGTTACTACATTTTCAACAATATCTCTCAACATGAAAGGGATTATCAACCACCCCTATCCTGCACCTGTGGAATTCGAACTTCCCTCTTGACAAAGCCTTTGTCAAGATGTTAACATCTTTTTCCTCTATTGGAATGTATTGTAGCAACATTATCTGCCTCTGCACACAATCCCTTAAATAATGTTACTGAATATCTATATGCTTGGATCAATCTTGAAATACTGTATTCTCAGAGAGCTTAATGCAACTATGATTATCACAATAGATCATAGTTGGATCCATCATTTGACCAAATAGTCCCACAAGTACCTTTCTCATCCATAGGGCCTCATATGTTGTTTGACTTGCAACCATGTATTTTGCTTGTGCTGAGTTGAGTGCCACAAATCTTTGCTTCCTACTATTCCAGGAAATCATTGTAGACCCAACACTGAAAATTCCACCTCCTGTACTCTTTTGGTCAGATGGACTCCCTTCCCAACTTGCATCTGTGAAGCCCCACAACTTCGCCCCCTCTGTCTAGATGTACCATAATCCATACTGGCTAGTGCCTCTGAGGTACCGTAAAATAAGCTTCAGTACCTTCCAATACAATTAGGTTGGCCTAACCATAGATTGGCTCCATTGGTTTACTGCATAGCACATATTTGGTCATGTGTTCACAAGATACATTAGTAAGCCCACTAGCTGTCGATAAAAGGTAGCATTAACCTCTTCACCTTAAGAGGAATCCTCCTTCCTCTAGTTGGTCTCTAGAAGTGTCTCCATTGGTTTAAAACTCTCCATCCAAAATATCTACAGTATCTCGTTGGAATACTTTCCTTGAGACACAAACAATACCCCATCCCCTTGCCATACTTCCAACCCAAGGAAGTAGTGCATGAGACCCATGTAATTCATTTCATGCTGATCAACTTCTCATCACATGTTAATATTAAATCATCAACATATAAAACAATGATAAGCAATTTACCTTCTACCAAGATATGATAAAGGTTCACATCAGCTGCACTTTGGTGAAGCCCAAACCAATGAGATAACTATCGATACTAGTGTACCAAGCATGAGGTGCCTGTTTGAGACCGTACAATGCTCGCTTGAGTCCACACATAAATCTCTTGATCAAATGTCTCAAAACCTTCTGGTTGCTTGATGTACCCCTCCTCCTCAATAACACCATTGAGAAATGTTGTTTTTACATCAATTTGGTGAATCTTCCACCCCATCTGTGGAACTAGTGCAAGTATTGATATAATGGATGAATACCTTACTAAAGGAGAAAATGTTTCCTCATAGTCAATTTTATAAACTTGAGACAATCCTTTGGATAAAAATCTGGCCTTATACTTCTCCATGCTTCCGTTTGCTACATGCTTAACCTTGAAGATCCATCTAAAACCCACAACTGATTTATTTGCCTGTCTTGAGTCCACTTCCAAAACACTGTTCTTTCCAATGGATTCATATTCTTCCACCATTGAACCAAACAGGTTGCTCTACTTCTTCCTCGAAAGAGGATGGCTTAGTCTCTACAAGCTCAATCAATAGAGCCATGCAACCAGTGTACCTCTCAGGTGACCTCCTTTGTCTGCGCAAATTTTAAGGAGATCCCACATTCTCCCTTGCATCCCACACAAATCTATCAACTTCCCTAGTTATTTTTCTACCTTCTTGTTGTGCCCTACAACAACCCCCCATTTCATATCATTTATATTTACAAAATTATCATATGAAATGGGTCCCTTTAGAAGTTAAGTGGTATCAATATTGCATTATTTGAAAAAGGTCCGAAAACCAAATGAAGACATTATATAAAACCTTTTGAAAAACCCATTTTGATCAAATAAAACAATCTTTTATCATTACGATAAAGCGATCGCAAGATCGCATATCGCAATGACATAAAAAACACAAATAAGTGACATATGGGTTCCCGCCGATGCGATATCGATATCGGCTATCGGCGATACTCTATACGCAGTCTTAAAGCACCCAAGCTTTTCACCCCGATGCGATGCGATATCGCAATCGGCAATCGGCGATACACTATCTATGCACATTGTTATGCCCATTCACCCCGATGCGATGCGATTTCTCTATCGGCGATCGGTGGTATGCTATCCATATGTTTATATAATACCAATTCTCCCGATGCAATGCGATATCGCTATCGGCGATCAGGGTTTCAAAATTGTCAACATAAGGATTTAAGTGTTCCCGACGCCCGATTATGATATAGCATGGATTTCAAAAAAGTCGTTAAATGGAGGGATATTATGATCAAATCATATTTAAAGCTTAATCAGCTAAGCAATGATGCACCTACGCCCAACCGCAAAGACATCCATAGCACGCTTAAACGGGTCATTCGGCCGAATAATGGTATAATGAGCATTTAAGGGGTGGCAGGTTTTAAACGGCCATTTAATGTAATTGTAAGATCTTCCCATGGATTGTATCCGCGGCCATTTTTAGAGTTAATCTCTCAGCACGCTTTGATCAATATATCTTTCCCATATTGGATTTTCATTGGCATATCTCTGTGTTACGTTTATTTTCGCCTCTGTGCAGAATTCATCCAAAGGAGAAAGCTCAAGCAAAATGGGGAAGAAATCCAAGAAGACGACAGGCGCTTCCGCTACACCAGCTGCAAGACAAGCTGTCGTGGACAAAAAGAAGGGATTGATATCTGATACTACATGTATGGGTCTCATCAGAGTTACTTGGCAAGGTACCTACAACCTGATTGAAGCCGAAGAACCAGCAGTGACAACAGTAGAAGCTACTGTGGATTTAACTCGGAAATCTGAGGGTACTCTCAAGGACTTAGCCAACTCTTTCCTTCACAGGATAGCAGCCAGGGAGCAAATTCTCCCATACACAGACGTAGTGCGGTGGGCGATTGAAGAAATCCCAATCCTGGATAGAACCTTCAGCACCAGAGACGGGACAATTTTTGGGTCATTCAGGGTGGATGATCTAAGGCAAATGTATCATTTGCCCGAGCCAGAGAAGATATATAAAAAGGCGTTCCGGGAGAAATTCGCAAACAAAAATGAAGTTGAATCCGAACCCATCCGGGATTGGAGACAAAATCCGGCCAAGCACAAACATGAGTCGTCTGGTAAGTACTCAGTTGATTCCCTGGCCTCTCCTTATTGCTATGCTGGAATAATGATGTGTAGATTGTGGGGATTGCATGACTCTGCTAATTTTACCATAGAAATGGTTCCCCTAATGGAAGCAGCATGCAACAGTGTAATTATGGATTGGGCCACTATCCTCTCAGACAAATTAGCAACAGCTGTGCTTGAGTTTAGAAGCAAGACCCATATTTCTGAAAGGGTAATTCCCCCATTCTACTACAGTGCCTATATTCTAGATACCCTATGTTTTAACTCTGAATTCCCCGTACTCGGCTAGAGGTGGACTGCACAAGACCCCACGCCTATTCATATATATCATCAGAAATTGTGGAAATCTTCTTATAAACATCATCTATACCAAGTCTGTAATGGCTTTATGTTGCCTATTTATTATTCCATTTTCGATAAACCTGCTCCCAAGATTTCCTATCAAGCCGGAATTGATTTAACCGCAATAGGTAGATGGTTTGGAGAGGAGAGATTTACCTACATAAGAGTTTTCGGTAGCCAAGCCAGACCTCATGTCCTCCCTTTATACATACCGGATAAACTACTGGCGAGGGAAATTTCTTACCAAATCATTGCTGAGAGTGTTACACAAACGCTCAAGAAAAATAAGAAGCAAGGCTGGCCCTCTTTTCCTTTGAGATGCGGTGTATATACCTTGCATGATCTCAAACATGCAGAAAAGGAAGCTACAAAGATTCAATCCTTAACTCTGGCGACTCTCCCAAATAGGCAGTTTGATCCAAACAAAGTTGCCTATACTGCACTAGAACAGGCCAAATTGACAAGATTTGACCATAAAGAAGATATGTTTGACGACCTGTTCTCTTCAGCTGAGACAATAAATCAGGTTAAAGCATTCGCTAAAGTGAAATATAATGATGAAGGGTTGACTGAATTTAATAAACTTAGAGAACAGAGGTTGCAAACTCTGCCTCTAGATTTACTAGCAACAACCCCAGCGACATCATCAAGCGAGCCTGATCGGCAACAGTCAAAGGAACCTCCGGTTATAACAAAGGATCATAAGAAGGAACAGGAGGAAAAGCAGAGGAGAGAACAAGAAGAAAGGCAGAGAAAAGAAAAAGAAGAAAAGCAGAAGAGAGCGCAGGAGGAAAAACAGAGAAGAGAGAAAGAGGAAAAGCAAAAGAAAGAGCATGAGGAAAGGCAAAAGAAAGAACAAGAGGAACAGCAGAAGAGAGAACAGGAAAAAGTGCGGAAGGAGTCCCAAGCCGAAAAGCAAAAACAAACCACCATTGATGTCAATATAGATACTCGTATTGACCCTAAATTGCTCCAGGAATGGAAGCAATTTGATTCCATCATCAGTGGGTTGGAATGTTCAAAAGATACAGACACTTCCAAGACAACGGACACACCGGAAATCACTTCATCACAGGTTCTGAGTGGAACCAGCGGCCCACCCATTTCTAAAGACGTTGAGATAATACCAAAGGACCCCTCCGACCAAATCATTCTCCAGGTAGAAGATATTCCTCCCCTGGATGTTTTCTACAGCCCGAGGCATAAAGCAGTGGTGAAACGACAAAGGAAAAGAAGAAGGACTGATCAACCTTCCCTTTTCCCAGAGCAAACTGTTACGGGAAATGTGGTTTGGAAGGAGGAATTTGACCCCTCCGACGACCTAACAAAACTGTCGCAGTATGCGGGAGCCTATTCGGCAGCGACAATTGATAAGGCATCGAAGGTAAGTCTTCTACTGAAAACCAAGGATCAAGAGATTTTCTCATTATAGGCAGAGTTAGCTGAGACAAAGCAGAAGGCAGAGCAGGCAGAGCAGCAATTGTTGACACAACAACAAGTGAACAGTCAACTAACTCAACAATTGCAGGCAGAAAAGCAAAGGATCGACCAAAGCACGATCCAGAAACAGAAGGAATTATCAGAGGCATTGGCACAATTAAAGGCAGCAAATGAGCAAATGATGAAAACAAAAGATGAGCAAATTGCTCAGTTGTCATCACAGCTCGAAAAAATAAAGGGCGTTCCACAAGTGGCTGAATTTAGAGCAGAAGCATTACAAATAAACACTGCATTAATATCCCAAATTAAGCTTCTGTGTCAACAAATCGCCCAGGCAGATCCACTGTGTGAATTAACGGCATCCATAAATAAGCAGGTAGAGAAGGCCAGAACTGAATTGGATCAAGCCGAAGAAACCATAGCTGCATTTCTTGACTGGAAAGATTCTGATCAAGGACAAGCGACGAATTTGCCCAGGATCCTAGAAACACATAAAGATATACTCTTTACGGAATGGCAGTCCCAGTTTATGAGAGCAGAGAGGGCAGCTTCAAGATGTAAATCAACTTCCAGCAATCTAGTTGAACTGGTTAATAACACTCTCTATTTATCAAACATGATCTCCCAATGCACACCAGGAAAGTTGACAACAACGAACACATTGGAGCAATCATGTTATCCTGATTTAGAGGAAAAGGGGAGATTAATCGCTGGGATTAACAGTTTAACCTGGGACACATATTGGTTCTTCCTGGTAAAGCCGCATACACAAAGAGCCGCCCTTAAGTGCCTAACAGATGCGATCGGGTATATGATTCCCGATATTCAGGATGCCACCTATGCCGCCCAGCTCAGTTCACGCCTCAACAAACCTCCTGAAGTAGAGCCAATGCTTGCGATAAGTCAGCTCAGATATAAAGGCAAGCAACCTACCTGATGAATCATGCCGCCAACTGCCAGATCGCTCAAAAAAATCATATCAAGATTGATTGATACCAATTAAATAGGATTTTTGTTTCATAGATAGGTAGATTAGCTAAGTATTTATAGACCCTTTCATTGTTTTGGAAAGGGTCGTAAAGTTTTGTACCAGACTTAAAGACTGAAGTTTGCACTATTGTGCTTCAGTCAATATTCTTTTATGAAACTGGACCAGTTGTTCTTAATTCGATAAGGAAGCTTTTTATGCAATTGTGCACTATTGTCTTTGTTGAGAATGTTTCTGCGTTGAAGGAAGAATTACAAGTAGCGATTGATATTGGGAGTGTCAAGCAGCTCATATGGTATTTCTATCTATGTCTGAATTCATTCCTTTCATATGAATTGTTATGTGATTATTCTTGCTATTATTGATTATATGCATGCGCTGTAACAACAGATCTATATTCATTCCACTATTGGATGTTTTATGATGTGCCTTTCTTTTTAATCATGTATATGTCAATGATATAAATGATAAGTGTGGTAATATCGCTTTAATCGCTTTGCTTAACTATTTAAGCATAGTAATCATGAATGAAATAATGTCCATGTCTGTTAAATGGAGTCATCTATATGCCTGTTTATAGACACGGATCATCAAGCGCTGCACTTTAAAGCTCAATAAGTTCTCGGGATAGATCATAGTTTACGTATTCTTGTTAATAGTTTTAGTTATTCGCTCACCGCTAGTTTAGTTTATAAATCATCCATTCATCTCGTTTATCCACTTTTGAGAAACTGGTCCCATTATCCCCAGTCGGAGCCACTATTCCAAACGGAAAAGGAGCTGTACTAAGGTCCGGACCAGGTGGTTATCCCCAATGTTGTTGCAGCGATTTTCAAGGCCTCAACACTTCTATAGATGGTTTTTCTTGATCGGATGTCTCCACTCTGCCTCCTCTGATCCTCAATTTGTGGATGCTCCACAACTTCTTGAGGATCCTCCCCATGCTTCTGCTTTGGAGCTAAAAGCTCCTCTTCTCGTGGCATCTGAATCTCCCTCTCAAGAGAGCATTGCATCACTTCACACAACTGTCATTCTGAGGGATGGTAAGTACACATGGTAATTGTGTAGAGTTTCGATGTAACCATGAAAACTCCCAAGTCTGTTTTCGAATCATGATTCTTCCTTGAATCTTTGGAGACATGGTAATAAATAGAGGCTCCAAAAATCCTCAAGTGAGACACATCTTACTTTCTCCCCGAGAAAGCCTCTTCTAGTGTAACCATACCAAGAATCTGATGAGGACTCCGATTCTACAAGTAGACTGCTATTTTACATTCCTCTACTAAAAAATGTAGTAACAGGCCTTGGTTATGTAGCATAGATCTCGCATCTCCAACAATGCTATGGTTCTTTCTCTCAACTACCCATTTTGCTGTGGTTTGTGGGGTGCCTTCAACTTTCTTTGAATTCCTTCATTCACACACAAATCCTTGAAGTCATTCGAAACATACTCACCTCCATTGTCGCTCCTGAGAGCCTTCACCTTCTTTCTGGTCTCTTTCTCAACTAGTGCCTTGAATTCTACAAACTTGGAGAATGTCTCATCCTTCTTCTGCATGAATAATATTAAACACTTCCTTCAGAAATTATCAATAAAAATAACAAAATATTTGTGTCTAGCAGTGGAGGCCGTCGAGAAAGATCCAAAAACATCAGAGTGGACTATTTCCATGACTGCATGTGCTTTGTTGTATCGATCATGGAATGTGGATTTTACATACTTCCATAAGGTACAACCTTTGAAGATATCATGCTTCTCAAGTGATCCTTTGAGGAGGTCATAGGTTATTTACTACATAATCTTTAAGGCACTATGATGCAAATGGGCCAATCTCCCGTACTAGAGCTCACTGACATTGCGACTCTGCACTTTCTCTACCTTACTTCTTAATGAAATACAATCTTC
The DNA here is from genome assembly GCA_031772625.1 of Pinus tabuliformis. Taxonomy (NCBI): domain Eukaryota; kingdom Viridiplantae; phylum Streptophyta; class Pinopsida; order Pinales; family Pinaceae; genus Pinus; species Pinus tabuliformis. The sequence goes on along the minus strand of CM062814.1, from coordinate 868,735,907 downwards.
CACATCAAGTTTATATAGGTTCTTCACATGAAACCTCATCTGCTTCACCTGTCTAGTGGCTTTGTTTCTTATAAAGGCTTTACCTTTGCTGAAGATCACATCATAACCATAGTCTTCCAGAAATGATTTAGAGATGATATTCTTCTTTAGGCCTGGAAAAAACATGACATCTTTGAGGCAAAGAGGGGATCTCGACTCCCTCTGAAGGGTTATTGTACCAATCCCGGTAGCACTTTACCTTCCTTTGTCCCCCAACTCAATATGAATATGGAGATATTTCTCCTCCAAGTCACTGAAAAACTTTCTACACCCTGTCATGTGGAACAAGGCACCAAAGTCCAAGTACCACACACTCCCCATCACTATTCTGGCCATGCATGTGATAAGGGTGAAGTCAAGATCGAACTGTGAAGCCAAAGCTTCACTTGCTCCTCCTCCTGAGTTCTTCTTGCTAGACTTTTTGTGTGGACACTTTGTAGCATACTTCCTGAATTCATGACAATTGAAGCATTTGATTTTGGACAAGTCTTTCTTCTTTCCCCCTTGGCAGGATTCTGGTTTGGTTTGAGATTTCTTCCCCTTTCCCTTTCCAAGAAATGCAAAGTTTTCTTCATCCTTTGCTTTGGATGGAGTTCCATCCCGGTTATTTCTCCTGAAATCTTCTTGAACCAAATCAGACCATAACCTTTCCCACTTTGGTAAATTTTCCCTTCCATTCACCGAGTCCTAGTATTTATGCTAGCTTTTGGGAAGGCCTAGAAGAGATAGGTTCACCAGGTCATCTTCTGCAACAATCTCACCAACCCCTCCAAGATCCTCATGAACTTGTGTAAATCTGTTGAGATACTGTGAAATCGTGTCAATCTTCTGCATCTTCATATTTTGAAGTTTGTCTTTGAAGGATAGTTTTCTATGGTCACTGCTATTCTTAAAAAACTTAGTAAGTGCCTTCCACATTGCGAAAGGATTTTATTTCCCATGGATATTTGAGACAATGTGGTCTTGCACTCCCTCCAAGATTATTTTCCTCGCCTTGGCTACATCTTTCTTCCATTACGCTAGGTTATGAGCATCAACTGATCCTGGTTTTGGAATGTCTGTCTTGACATATTGTAGCAATATGTTGTCATCAAGCACCACCTCTGTGTGATCCTTCCATGCAATGAAATTTGAGCTTCCTTCCAAGGCATACTCTAATCTCAGCGCGTTGAAATTCATCATGCTAACTTTGAAGATGTCCTACTACACTAAATCTGCAACTTCAAACCTCCTGAGAAACAACTTCAAAATTCCTATTCTAATGTGAATCCTGCTCTAATACCATGTAGAAATATGGTGTAGAATTGCAGTTGTTCAAGAAATTTTAATTTTAATCAAGAGACACAATTCTACTCTACAACTTTGCGAATATTAATTCATAATTTAGAACAACAATCTTAGACATGCAATAAGAAATAACACACACACATAATATTTTTCTAGGGGAAAGCAACTACTAAAAACCCCTTAAGCCTTCTAGCAATAATTAGATAATTAGAGAATGTATTACAATTGCTTGCTTGCTCTGAGCTCAACTTGCAAGCGAATAACTTATCTCTCTACTCAATGAGAAGATCTAACGCAAACATTATAAATTTCTGCCTCATCTTGAGCCCCTATTTCCTTGCAGAAATCCTAAGGAATTAAGCCTCTATTATTTAGGAATTTTCCTCTAATTGATCTGCAATTCCCAAGGTTGATCATCTCATTGCATGCTACACCTGTACACTCAAGACTAGTCTACAACTAATGTGAAATTGCCTTGGAATCTCGACCATAGTTTGGGAAATCAAATTCTTTATATGCACTAACTATTTTGAACTGATTGATCAATTAATTTGATTATCACTGAGTTAGACTATGTCCCATTGCACAACTAATCTTCCACTAGTTCTATCAACATTTAGAACTAGTCTAACTAAAAAAAACTTGAAATAACTAACCTTGATTGCTACAAATTAGTAATCACACATGTTTCATTGAACTCCAAGCCCTCTAACTCAAATTTACTGAGCTAACTAATTGACAAGAGCCATGTCACACAAGTTAACCGCCTCCAAGTTTTCTGCGGATGTGGAAATTGTTGGGTCCCTATAATACTAGTGATTACCCCATTACTATTGTAGTTATACCCCTTATTTATATTGTTGTGCCCCTATTACCCCCATATTGTTATTTCCGTGCCCCATAGAATCCCTCTATTATTATTTTTGTGGCTTTATATTATTATTGTTAGGTCGGCTGGATTATATTGTGACTCCTTAGACTCCTATATATAGAAAGGAGGTTTTATCATTTGTATCATCCAAGAATTATTCATTTATGTAATGTAAAGGAGGTTTCCACCTCGAAGAGGCTGAATTCTAAGGCGTTGATCTATCTTTTCTATCTTTCCTTGAGCTGGTTTCATAACATTTGGTATCAGAGCTTTGGATTCTAGGGTTTCGCTGCTCCAAACAGGTCATCATGGAATTTTCGCTATAACTTTTTTCTGTGACGTTTCAGAAGTCGCAAAAAAAAACCCATTTGAGAGGAAATCACACTGAACCTTGGGTCCGAATTTCAGAGCTTTTAGCGCGATATTTGCGGAGATATGATCTGAGGAAGTTGGTCTTTTTGCAGACTCTTGAATTACATTCAAAATAGGTGACCTGGGGAAAATCGTCATAACTTTCTCTCTGGGGATCGGATTGAAATTTCGTAAGAAGGTAAAGAAATAAGACGGACTGTAGTTTCTTGTGTGTGTGTTTTAGATTCAAAGGTTGAAACAGTGACTCGTGGCACGTCGTACAAGTTCGCTCTACTGAACTAGTCTAAAAGCAAGTCACTGTGGGAGATTTCACATAACTCTTCCTTAGAGAATCGAATTTGGCTCAGACTTGTGGCATTGGAAAGAGGACGCAGAAGGCTACTATAGGTATCAATTTCAGAACTGGATGATCCAAAATTGCAGATATACATTAGATTCAATATCAGGCTTCTATAAAGTGAAAAAAGGTGTGTAGTTTTTTTTTAAATTTTTGTGTAAGCTTGGTTTAACGGAATTCAAAGGGCATAGTAAAGCATTATTATCGGTAACTGATGCCCCGAGGAAAGAAAATGCAAACACCTAGTAAGGAACCTGAAAGCTCTAGCATGACTCATGAAGAAGAGGAAGAATTGCTACATGATATATCAAAATTACAAGAACAAGTGCAACAAATGTCACGCTCACAAAAGCTAACAGAAGCTAAGATAAGTGGCGTGGAATCTAAGATAAAGGGCATGGAAGCTAAGATGGATGGTTCGAAGACAGATTTGAAGAGAGACATGGCAGATTTGAAGATAGATTTGAAGACAGACATGGAAGAATTGAAGAAGTTGCTACAAGAAAGGGTCACTAATGGTGAAAAGGTAGTAAAGGAAACTCATGATGAGAACAAAAGAAATGTTAATCATGATTCCATAGACGCTAATGTTGGATCGAAGAATCACCATATTCCAAAAATCGATATGAGGAAGTTTGATGGCAAGGATCCCGCTACATGGATATTACAGATGGAGCAATTCTTCGATCTCAATAATGTGCAAAACACACAAAAGGTACGTATGGAAACTGTATATTTGGAACCAAATCAGTTTGTATGGTATCAATGGCTTTGCTCTCGTAAACAATTTATCACTTGGGCAATTTTTACGGAAGAATTGATAGCACATTATGAAGATACAAAAAGCAACACTTTTTTTAGCCAATTGATAAGTCTCAAACAAAAGGGTTCAGTAATGGAGCACATTGAGGAGTTCCAAAAATTGAACATAAGGGTAAAAGATATTCCAGAGGAGCATAGGATTGATGTGTTCATAGGGTCTTTAAAGGATAATATCCAACATGATGTTCGCCTTTGGGAACCTGATTCATTAGAGAAGGCATTCAGGTTAGCAAGAAAAATGGAAAGCAAAATTATGGCAACCAGGAAGCATACCACTCACAACTATAAAGACGGAAGTGTTGTTGCCACTAGTCTTCCACAACCTATAAGGTTGACACCACAACAATTGGAAGAAAAAAGAGCAAAAGGGCTTTGTTACAGTTGTGATAGCAAATACACTAAAGGTCATAAGTGTGCTGAGAAGAAATTATTCTACATAGATTGTGAAGAGGAAAAAGAAAAGGAGCAAGAAAGGTCAAAAGAAGAAGATATACTCCAAGAACAAAGCCTAGATGAAGAACAAATAAATCCGACCATATCTTGTAATGCATTGGCGGGAATTACCACTCCTCAAACCATCAAGATAGAAGGACAAATCAAGAAGAAAAAGGTAATAGTGTTGATTGATTCAGGAAGCACCCACAATTTTATTCATTGTAGGGTAGCAAAAGAATTGAATTGCTTCCTATATCCAGCACCAGAGTGTCAAGTGATGATTGCAAATGGAGGAACAATAAATTGCTCTGGAAAGTGCCATAATATCAAGCTATCCATGGGAGAATATGTATTGACTAGCCCAATGCTTTCCATTCCAATGGGAGGTGCGGATGTTGTACTAGGAGTCCAATGGCTACAATCCTTGGGTACAATAGCTTTTAATTTTCAAGAACTTTTCATCAAATTTTCTACGGAAGGAAAGGAAGTTGAATTAAGGGGTATTGCAGGGAAACCAGGAAAGATAATCAGCTCTAATGGTATGACAAAGCTTCTAAAAAAGGAGCAAAGAGGTGTAATTGCACAATTATGTTCGCTAGATGTTTCCACATTGGAATCATCTATTTCTCCAGATCTCCAAAAAGTCCTGGACAATCATTCCAAGGTATTTGAGACTCCCAAGGGTCTCCCACCTATGCGTGATCATGATCATGCTATTCATCTGATTCCAGGAAGTGTTCCTCCAAACATCAGGCCGTACAGATATCCCTATGTCCAAAAAAGTGAAATTGAACGTATGGTTGCAGAAATGCTAGAGGCTGGTATAATTCAACCGAGTCAAAGTTCTTTCTTAGCTCCAGTAGTATTGGTGCACAAGAAGGATGGATCATGGCGCATGTGTCCAGATTATAGGGAGCTCAACAAGCTCACTATTAAAGATAAGTTCCCCATTCCTGTTATTGATGAATTACTGGATGAATTGCATGGATCAATTTACTTCACCAAGTTGGATCTTCGTTCGGGATATCATCAAATCAGAATGAAGATTGAAGACATTCCGAAAATGGCATTTAGAACTCATGAGGGTCATTATGAATTTTTGGTCATGCCTTTTGGCCTTACCAATGCACCTTCAACATTTCAAGGTTTGATGAATTCAATTTTCAAACCATTCCTTAGAAAATTTGTGTTAGTATTTTTTGATGATATACTAATCTACAACAAGTCTTGGAAGGATCATGTTGAACATGTTGACAGGGTGCTACAACTATTGGAGGAGAAACAATTATATGCAAAAAGATCCAAATGTTTCTTTGGAGTCCAGGAGGTGGAATATTTGGGTCATATTGTATCTCATGAAGGAGTTAAGGTAGACCCTAGAAAAATTAAAGCCATTAAGGAATGGAAAATCCCCACATCCATAAAGCATCTGCGAGGATTTCTTGGGTTGACAGGGTATTATCGCAAGTTTGTTAAGAATTATGGGAGAATAGCAGCACCTCTAACAACATTATTGAAGAAAGATTCATTTTCATGGACTCCGGAAGCAACAAAGGCCTTTGAACATCTTAAAGAGGCAATGTGCCAAGCACCGGTCTTAGCTACACCAGACTTCACAAAAACCTTTATTGTGGAATGTGATGCTTCAGGAAATGGAATTGGTGCTGTTCTAATGCAAGATGAAAGACCCATTGCTTTTGAAAGTCGTCCAATCAAGGGAAAGTTTTTAAGCAAAGCTATTTATGAGAAGGAAATGTTGGCAATACTCCATGCACTTAAGAAATGGCGACCCTACCTAATGGGAAGACACTTCAAGGTAAAAACGGATCATGATAGCCTTAAATACTTTTTAGAACAAAGATTATCCTCTGAAGAGCAACAAAAGTGGGTCACAAAGATGTTGGGTTATGACTTTGAAATCATCTACAAAAAAGGGAAGCAAAATGTGGTGGCAGATGCACTCTCAAGAAAGGATGAGGATGTGGAAGCATTGTTGTGTGCCATTTCTATTATCCAACCAGATTGGATAAACGAAGCAAGGGAGGAATGGAAGAATGACGAAGAAGTGTGGGCACTTATTCGAAAGCTACAACAAGATTCTAGTACTTCTGATACATTTAGCTGGAAAAATGATTCGTTATGGTACAAAGATCGCTTATACCTCTGTAAGAATTCCCAGCTAAAACAAAAGATTCTTATGGAATTGCACACTTCTCCCTTAGGAGGGCACTCAGGATTTTTAAAAACTTACCACAGGGTTAAGAAGGAATTTTTTTGGGATGGCCTTAAATCAGATATTCAAAAGTTTGTGGCGGAATGTTTGGTTTGCCAGCAAAATAAAGTTGAAACAATTAAGACACCGGGTCTATTACAACCTTTATCCATTCCAAGCCAATGTTGGGAGGAGGTTTCAATGGATTTTATCACAGGTTTACCCAAGTCTGAGGGAAAGAGTGTCATCATGGTGGTAGTTGACAGACTTACCAAGTATGCACACTTTTGTGCATTATCACATCCATTTAAAGCCAGTACAGTTTCTACTGCATTTATGGAAACAGTTCAAAAGCTACATGGAAACCCAAAGATTATTGTAAGTGACAGAGATCCCATTTTCACTGGAAATTTTTGGACAAAATTATTTTCTTGTCTTGGTACTCAGTTAGCTCATAGCTCATCTTATCATCCTCAATCTGATGGGCAAACTGAGATAGTAAACAAATGTTTGGAAGGATATCTTCGTTGCTTTGTATCTGATAAACAGACACAATGGGTCAAATGGTTGCCTCTGGCTGAATGGTGGTATAACACTTCCTTCCATACAGCAACAAAAATGACCCCATTTATGGCACTTTATGGGTATCAACCACCATCCATCACATCATATTTAAGAGAAAATTCTAAGGTTCAGGCAGTGGAACATCACATCGAACATCAACAACAAGTCCTCCAACTCTTAAAGGATAACCTCGTGTTGGCACAAAATAGAATGAAACAACAGGCAGATCAACATCGCAGTGAAAGAAGTTTTGATGTAGGTGATTGGGTATTCCTACGGCTACAACCATATAAGCAAATGTCCCTAAAGCAAGCTAAGAAGGATAATAAATTATCACCAAAGTATTATGGTCCGTACAAGGTGTTGCAAAAGATTGGTACTATGGCATACAAATTGGAGCTTCCTGCAGCTTCTCGATTGCACCCAGTTTTCCATGTTTCATGTTTAAAGAAGGTTATAGGTGACAAGCTCCCAATTCAAACAATATTTCCAGAACTTGACGAGGAAGGAAAAATTATATTGGAACAGGAAGCAGTCACAGAAAAAAGAACTCTACAGCTACGAAATCGATCAATTTGAGAGTATCTTATCAAGTGGAAGAACTTATCCGTTGAAGATTCCACATGGGAGGATGAGAATTTTATGCAGAAGTATCCAGAACTACTCAAGCGTTGAGGACAACACTTTTTTGAAGGAGAGGGGCATGTTGGGTCCCTATAATACTAGTGATTACCCCATTACTATTGTAGTTATACCCCTTATTTATATTGTTGTGCCCCTATTACCCCCATATTGTTATTTCTGTGCCCCATAGAATCCCTCTATTATTATTTTTGTGGCTTTATATTATTATTGTTAGGTCGGCTGGATTATATTGTGACTCCTTAGACTCGTATATATAGAAAGGAGGTTTTGTCATTTGTATCATCCAAGAATTGTTCATTTATGTAATGTAAAGGAGGTTGCCCCCTCGAAGAGGCTGAATTCTAAGGCGTTGATCTATCTTTTCTATCTTTTCTTGAGCTGGTTTCATAACAGAAATTCAAATTTTCTCAATTTGACCAAGGAAAAATCAAATTGAGACTTTCTTGCTCCATTTTTCAAGAGAGTTTAACCTCTCCTTGAGCCATAAGAAATGCCTATTTATGATGAATATGGGAATTGTTTTAGGGAATTTTCTCGCTTCGAAAGACCCTAATAAAATAACCATCATAAAAACGTTCCCGTTCCTTAAAAATAGAAAGATGTTAGAAGTTTTTAAGGCCTTGTTGGACTTCATAAAAAAATCATAAAATATTTTAGTAAAATTGCTTCTAGTTTATTTTCATTACTAACAAAAGATATCGAGTTTTGGTGGAAAAATTCATGTCAAGAAGAATTTGAGGGCATCAAATAAAAACTAATGATAACACCTATCCTCAAAGGCCAAAATTGGACCTCGCCCTTTCATATCCATACAAATGCATTAGATAAGGAAATTGGGGTAACTCTAGGACAATTTCAAGGTAAAATCCCCTATGGATTTTATTTCATTAGCAAAAATATGTTTAAAGTTGAGTTAAACTATACAATAACTGAAAAATAGTTCTGTTTCGTTGTACAATCTCTAAATAAATTTATCTATTACATCACTAGTTATCAAGACTTGGTGCACACTAAACATGCAACAATCAATTACTTAATGAATAAACTAGTTGTGAATTCTCACATAATTAGGTGGCTGTTATTATGGCAACAATTTGACTTAACTATTGTTGGCAAACCTGGAAAGGAGAATGTTGTTGTGGATTTTCTATCAAGACTAGCCTTGTCTGTAGATGAAGAATTGATAGATGACAACTCTTTGATAAGAATAATTTTTCTTTATCACTTTTGTCTCCATGGTTCACCGACTTTGCCAATTTCCTAGATACTAGCCAATTCCCTCCTCAATTATCTTCAAAGGAGAAAAGTAAGATTGTCAGAAAAAGTGCCTCCTACACTCAAATTAGGGGAAACCTCTTCAAGTTAAGGTTTGATCAGATTCTAAGAATATGTGTGAGGAAAGATGAAGTTTAGGATGTCCTATCATCTTACCATGATGGACCCTATTAAGGCCATTTTCCTTCAAAGAGGACAAATTACAAAATCTTGCAAGCATGATAATTTTGGCAAACCCTTCACAAGGATTCCTAGATATATACTTTATAGTTTGATGAGTGCCAAAGGATGGGAAAACCTACTCAAAAGGATGAGATTCCCCTCTAGCCTCAGGTGTCTTTTGAGCCATTTGAGAAATGGGCATGGACTTCATTGGTCCCATTGATCTTGGCCCCATTCGAACAAAAGAAGTACATCATTGTAGGCATTGGCTACTTGACTAAGTGGGCTAAAGTAAAGGAAATGAAGATAACAATAGAACAGAAAGTGGTTGAATTCTTAAGTGAAAAAATCTTCTACAAGTTTAGTTTTCCAAGAGAACTGGTGACATACCAAGGTTCCCAGTTCACCTCTAATATGATTGAAGGAATAATGAAGCAACACCACATTCAACATTGAAAGTCCAATCTATATTACCCCCAAGAAAATGGGCAAGTATAAGTCACCAATATTGCATTGTTGAGTACTATGATCAAAATGATCAACAATAGAAAAAGGGACTGGGTAGAGAGAGTTGTTGAGACCACTTGGGCCTACAACACCACTTGGAAAACCACCATTGGTTTTACCCCCTACGAGTCAGAGTATGGGAAGAAAACTTTATTTTCAATTAAATTTGAGTACAAAAAATTGAGGATGACAACCCATCTTGACATTGATTTGACTAAAGAACATGATGATAGGTTACGACAATTGAATGCACTAGATGAGTATAAAATGTAGACCTTGTTACACACTAAAGTAATCTAACTATAGAGAAAAATATAGCGTGACAAGAACATTAAAACTAGAGCTTTCCAAGAGGGATATTAGGCCCTCTTGTATAAATTTAGGTTTACAGATTTTAAAGAAAAACTCATGACTAGATAGTTGCGGCCTTATCTAGTTGAAAATTGCTATGATAATGGCCCAATCAAAATCAAGACTATAGATGAGGTACAAGTTCTACTTCTAGTCAATGGATACATGTTGAAAATCTATAAGAAATCCATCTCTAGGGTTGAGTTTACCAATTCAATAAGTAAGGAACTAAATATGATTAAGAGAATCATATCTCCTAATCCATTAAATCCTTGAAAAACAAAGAGAAAAAAAAGAGAAAAATATTAGAAAAAAAAACCTCCTTTGAGGCACTTGAGACAAACCAACTAGCTGAAAACCTCTATGACATAGTTTGTAAGTTTGAGAAGAGAAAAAGGACGAAAAAAGAAGAAATCTAGGTTAAAACCTCCTCTAAGGCACCTGGGGTAGGCTCACTTGCTGAAAACCTCCATGAGGTAGGAAGTAAGCCTCAAAATGAAAAAAGAGAAAAATAAGAAACAAAGAAAAGAAAAAAGTGATGAAAAAGAAAAAAAGAGAAAAAAAATGTTTTTGTCTCACCTTGATTCATGTGTAGGCACCACAGGAAAAAACAACAAGACAGGTTGAATAGTTCAACCTGTATCATTAGTCCAAGACATTAGATCAATCACTCCAAGAGGGCCCATATGGCATCCCTACACCAATTTTCACTTTCTTTCATCATCCAACACAACATAACTCCATCACCAATTCCTTCCCATATGTTTTTTTTAGCTTCCCTAAATTGCTATAGGAAAGTCCTATCATGCTACATGTCAAGGAAATTTTTGGTATCTAAGTCGGATAAAGACACCGAAATAACCTAGGACTTAGGTCTTTCATCACCATGCTTCATCATCTACTTTCTCCCCCATTATTGGCCATATTTTACCCTATAATAGCTGAATTTCTTCATTTTTTTCATGATAGCCACAACAAGAGCCCTATCCATCAACATCATTTGTTTCTTCATGAATTACCAAGCCTCCCTACCACTTCAGAAGGATATTTTAGTGAGCACGAGGGACCTCTGTGAATGCTACAAGAGACTACATAGTCCTGTAGTAGCATGAAAAAATCCTAAAAGATTAGGTTCAAGAACAACAAAGTAATCTTGAACAAGACCTTACCCTCTAGAAAAGATCAACAACTCCATATCAGTAGCATAAAAAAAACACTCATTCCATTTATGATAAAGAGGTCTGAGAAACTATAGGATCTCCAATAGGTTACTACAAGACATTCTGATACACCACACAACACAATGAAGACACCTGCAATTGGACAAACATCACCCTCCAACACCATGAAAGGTAAGAAAAAGGTATGAAAATATTTGACACTCACCCTGTGAATTTTTTCATAGCATAGGAAAATATTGTTTATGCAAAAAGGGAATGGTTTAATAGCGACCCAAATTAGCAAAAGTATTGAACATTTTGGCATTCAAACTTCACTTTATCTAAAGTTCTTCCCATGTGTGGAAAAATGAATGAGACAAATTGGCTATCTTTCAAAAAGGTGGCTATTGTCACCTACTCATGATTAGATGAGGTGGATATATGGGTTACATAAATTTCAATGCCGGTATGTGGGTCATCTCAATGTTGCACATTGAGCCTTGCTTCTCCACCACCTGAAATCATCTCCACTCAAACCAAAAGTTGACTTGAGTTTACCACCTATTTTCGTTTAATGTTGTGCATGCAAATAGACATTATAGAACCCATAAGGATAATGCCATCGCTACAAGTTATCAAACTTAAAATTATAGAGATACAAGCGAAAGACCACAAGTAACTACAAGAGATAGAGGGTTTGCTACAAGAATGCAGAGTGCCACTAAAATCATGCATAGAGACCCTTGATCAAGCTTAAAAAGGTTACTTCTCTAAAGAAAAAACCATTTAAACTATTGCCACTACCTTGTCTTAGATTTGGCATCAACCCGTTGGATAATTTTTGAAAACTATCAGTGAATTCTTCAAAATTTTTGTGCTAGAATGATAAATTAAAGGAAGGGAGAGAGTCCATGAAATCTTTATCAATTTCCATACATATTTCTTGGTTTTTTTGTAGAGAGATAAGTATAAGTTGTGTTTTTTTTTTCAATTTTAGTTGAGAGTGTGTAATTTTATAGTTGCAAAAATGTAGAATCCCCAGCTACCATAGAAAACATTATATATTATAACAACATCGGAACATCGTTATTTCTTTCATAATTCTTTTTTAATCGACCCCCATACTTTTGGATAGTTTTTTATACACCATGTGCATGGCTTTAACTGAAGGGAGCCAACTAATACACCCAGTTTATAAGAATCCTAAAGTTATTGTTTATAATATCCCATAATATTACTACTACTACTACTAATAATAATAAAGAAGTAAATAAAATAATATTAATATAAATAGAATAAAAATTAACGACGGATAGATAAACTAACAATTAATGAAGAGAAAATATAAGAATAAAAAAATAAGACAACAAATAATGAAGAAAAGATAAAATAACAAAAAATGAAGAAAATGTAGTAATAAATAAATAAAATAAAAGTTGGCATGGACACATGGATGGTGTACATGAAAATCCATTTCCAACCCCCTAAGATTTTTAGAGCCATTTGTTCTATTTAATCACAGAGAAAGGGAAAGAAGAGATAAGCATTCATTCACTCATTCTTGAGGAAGGAAATATTGGAGGGAATAGATCATTGGCAATAGTAAGTTGTTTGAGGGATCGAGGTTGGATAGTTGTTGAAATATACTAAGCATCTAAGCTTACAGTTGGGTGGAGAGTCATCCCTAATTCCTTGTTGCGAGTAGCAGTTCCGGATCAGTGCAAGCACATCACAACACTATAAAACTCAGTAAGAAATCTTCACTCCTCAGGTACGCATCAATGTTTAAATTTTTATTGCATATGTTAATAGCTTGGTTATTATATTTTGTTTTATGGTTAATTTCTAGGATGTTACATATGGTCTCACTCTAGCCGAACACAACTCAACTTAGCAAGTGATATCATCCCCCTAGGTCAAATACCTCATGTGCACATGACTGTAATATCAGATGTGCAACTTCACAACTCAATGAAGATACTGGATTTCGATCATATCATCATTCACACAAAGTTAACTCATTCATGCCAAAGAACCCCTTGAGAATTACCAACAATCTTTGACAAGTCATTGAAAGTCCATGATCTACAACCTGCCACACAACAAACTTTTTTTCACCAGGTTCTCCACCAATCCATCAAAACTCCCAAACTATCTCATCACCGAGCTAGTCAAAACCATATTTCCATGTTCTCAGCTAAACCTTATGCTCCATGTTTTAGGAAATTTCACATCTCCCTCTTAAGCTACTTCATTGTGCACACTATGATTCAAATGTCACTTCAAAGTACCTCTAATACAATTTTTATTTTTCCTTGGAAATTCAAAATTAGGTCTGGGTCTAAAACACGACCAGAAACACACTAAAATTTCACAACACCAAACACTTTGCAGAATGGAAAATATACAACAATGAACTAATGAGATAGTAAAAAAAAAAATCAAAACCCAAAGCTTGTTATATTACAAATTTAATACAACAAACATATGGTTACCATACCAGGGATCATGGTCCTTACAATTAGCCCTAATACAAGGAAAGTTAGGGCTTGATGTCAACAACACATGACAGTCAATCTGCTCTTGAACAAGACACACTTGACTTACTTGTTGATGAAGTGATTACCATAACCCTTTAAGTCCATGTACCTTGAAAACCTGGTAGGTCCTTTTCCACCTATACACATAGAGATATTGCTTCTCCAACACCTATGCCACTGCTACTCACAAGGTCCTCTCCAATTTCAGATTGTCTTGCACATCAACTCATCAAAACTCTACCTTCTATTAGTATTCTTGTTGCTCCAAGATGATTGAACTTAGGCTCTCTTAAAATTGCTTCATGCAATGACTTATCACACCAAATATATTTGCACATAAGGTCTTCATTAATCTCATCCTCTTAAATTCCCTTGCTCCATCCAAGTGACTATACACAACTTGTATACCAAGGTCAACAACGTACAACAATTCTACCCTAGAATTGATTGACAACAAAAGCCTAAACCACATTTTCCAAGCACCCCTTGCAGGATAGAATTATAACCATGACCTTTAGCTTTCTTCTTCCATGCATAGAAGGCCACAACCATTTTTTCAGGCCTCACTTTCCTTCTGACAGTAGACGTTGGTCCTGTACAAGATCAGAGGTCAGGTTAGGCCTCCTTTGAGGTCATGGCCTCCCTAGAAATCCATGTGCTGAATTAAAACCATTGTGGCCTCACACAACAGGAAATCCAAGGCCTATTAGGACCTCCTTCTAGGGCTCAAACCTCACCCTCACTTCACTGAAAAATGCATGAACTTTGACCCTCTTTTCACCTTAACATAGCCTTGAAACAAACTAACAATAACACAAAACATTTCCGCAAACTTTGTCCAAAATTGATGAGCTTAACTCAACCTATTCTTAATGTAGTTCGACCCTTTCTTGGCTTTTGGTGCACTCCAAAATATGCTCTTATATGTGACAAATGAACTCAACTTCATCTCCTTTTATAATTTTCTATGTGGAGTTCATTAGCCACCAACGATCACCACTTATGCCCAAGCTGACCTAGGAAAATCATTCTTAGACACTAATAAATCATGAGATAAAATTTCTTTCATTTGTTTTTTCCCACACCATTGAAGTTCTAGTTGCCCCTTAGCCCATCAAGGGTGCACCTCATTCCAACAATGAATAAACGACATTTTCTCCTTGGTTCTTTCACCCACAACTTAAAGTACACATCCCATTGCTTGGGTACATTTCCCAAAAAACCACATTTTTGTGGGTCAAATCCTCACAAACCCACTACCCCAGGGGTTTTGTTAGTAGCTCCCAAGCTCCAAATTTCAACACTAAGTACCTTGACACCCATTATCATTATCAGTGGGATATCTCCCATTTGTTAATGGTATACATCAATGACTATTTAATCAAATGATTTTTCCCATGTTTGAATCCAACTCATTTATTCACATGATGTAGATTTGTACATTTTGGAAGTTAGTTTGAAGACCTTGCATTATGTAAAACATCTTTTGGAAATATCTTTAATTTCTGTCAATACATCCTGTTTTTTATGATTCTCTTCATTACAATAGAATCTTCTATATTTGGAATTTTGTTGTTAAATAATACCACTCCTTCCCACATGACCTTTTTACTTCAAAAGGGGATCAATTGTTTATTTCATTGCTCCAAATATCCTCTAATTTTATATACTAAGACAAGGATCCACTATGTATTGTTTGTGGCTTTTGGGTTAGCTTGTAGTACACATTGTGCAGTCTCGGAGGCCAAGCCTTAGCTTGAGCTTTTAAATTGCGCAATGACCAGCTGGGCAATGTGAAAATTGGATAAGAGAAAGTGAAAATTTGCACGGTGGAAGTGTGGGAAACAAGTAGATCTGAAAGATAATGAAAGCTAAAACATAGATTTGACTAAGTTTGGATGGATCAATGTGAATAAAGTGCATAAACTTAACAAACAGAAGGAAAAAAAACATGTGAGGAAAGTTGCCGAAATGACGATCGCTGTTGTGCAAAAAAAAGAAAATCGATGTGACACTTATGAAAGGCAAACGAAAAGCTAAATCAACACTTCTACAAGCTAATACAAGTTAAAATGCCAATGACCATGAAGAGAAACATGAAGAACAACACTCATAGAAGAGAAACGAGAAAAAATGACAGAAACATGGCAAAAGATGACAAAAGAAAAAGTCACCCAGAAAAGCGACGACAACTACACCGGAATTTCCTTGATCTCCTCGAGAATGCTATAGATCCATGATCAATGTACAAATGAGCTCTAGAGGCATCTGTTAAATAGATTTGGGTTTATGACACGCATGCCTAAAATAAAGGAAAAAGCGACACTTGGCGGAAATTTCTAAAAATAGGCATTGTGCCACGTTTAGGAAACTAATGATGAATCCCTAGCTTCTAGGGAGTTCTTTTTTTCTTTTTTCTTTTTTGGGAAACTTGCCATGCAAACTACTGGGAAATATTGTGCAATTCTGGGGAATTGGGAAACTTTTCTGCTCAGTGCATTGTGCAGTTTCTGAGCTCAAGGAGTGGATTGCATAGTTTATGACCTTAGTGATAGGCTTCCATCCATGACCGCATAGTTCTCAAGATCAAGGCTGAGTTTCCTTCTAGGATTGCACAATTCACATCATCAAGGCTATCTTGCCTTCATGGGTTGTGCAATTTTTGGAGGTAAGCCCAAGGATGCTGCAAGATCAAGTAAGAAGGTTAGCTTGTGACTCAAAAGATCAGTTAAGCATGAAAAGACGCAAAGACAAGAAAAACATAGAAAGATAAGTCTTGATCAAATCATGGATACTTGACGACAGTCAAAGATAAGGTCATGTAAACAGAAAGGAAGGCTCCAAAATCAAAGCACATGCAAAAATTTGGAGGGTGGTTTTAGCCACTACAACAGGTTTATTTGAATTCTAAATAGAAGAGACAGAAATCAACATATCTTGGAATGTTTCTAATATATATATTTAAAATTTTTCAGCAAACTTTTCTATGTAATTAATGATCATGTTCTTTGAAAGAACATGTTTCCAATTTATATTATCCCTCCACATCATTAATACTTCATGATTGTATGTATTCAATCTATCATAATTTTGTCTCAATTCATACTTATTTTCTCTATTCTCATTAACATACGTTTTGAATTATCACATAGATCCCATAGTGCCTATATCAACACACAAATTTTCCTTCCTTCTTTCAGATGTAATATTTCTCATTGCATGTGATGTGACATGATGGGCACCTAAAACACTATATTTTCATTATCTGCTTTATGTTTTTTTGACCTTTTTTTCCTATCATTATAGTTATTTTGGAGCTTACCTATGGTTATAATTATATATTTTGTCCAAGGTATGTTCCACTATAAATTATGTTTTTGATGAATATGATTATGTGATTAAGGAGAATTAACATTTTTATTCTTACTTAATAAAGGGTTCATGAACCACTGTTTCAAGATGGCATCTGTAGAATATTCGATACCTTGATGTTGCAAAGGTGCTATTACACTAATTGTCATATTACTGCTACACTATCATTGTTGCTATTACATGATCGACCTGTGTTTCCATTTCACCACCTATTGGTGTTACTATTACATTGTCATTATTACTACTACACCATTCAATAACATTTCTATTACATTATTGTTAGTGAAGCTATTACATCATCAACATCCTTTGTTGTTACACCACCATTAGTGAAGCTATTACACCATCATCACCATTGCTATTAAACCCACTATTACAATGCTAGATGATATTATTGTTACATAGTGTCACTTGTTATGCTATTAGTTGATTTTATGGAATGAAATTATTGTTCGAGAAAATAAAAAATTGAATGGATGAATGACCCTCAGGCTTTGAAAATAGTTAGAGGAGACAACTGAATTTCTCATGTTCACATCGATTTACTATAACTTTAATTACAATAGCTAAAACATGTGGTTTTGTCATCATTTTGAATGATTTATTTGGATGACATGTATTAATTTGTAAATTTATCTATTCTTGACTGCCTTGTTGGGAACAAGGTGCTTGTTTGATATGAGAAGTGAGAACAACTTGAGAATCATAGATTCTCATGGTTGTCCTGAAAATATTTTCCAAAGATAATACATTTTAAAATTGTATAAAAACCTTACTCAATCTAAAGAGAAGTGGAGGAGAAGTAAAATTGTATAAAAACATTACTCAATCTAAAGAGAAGTGTTTCTAGGATTATTCCTAGTGCTAGTATGATTTTCCCTTCTTCATTAATCTCTAGTATAATAGTTTGGACTAAGGTATTTTCACTGATTATCTTGTTTAAGAAAGAAACATGGAATATTAGATGTACATGTGAAGATGGATGCAACTCCAATTTTTACATTAGAGGAAATTTGAGGTCTAAAATGGGTCTCCAAAGGAAATTATAACATAATAGTGGAAATATTAAAATAAGATTAGATTAAATCATCAAAATTTAGAGGGAAAAAAGAAAAAAACTATTTTTTCAACTCGTATTTTCAACTTATCTCCCTATGATTTTACTCAAATTTCAAGAGGGAACACTCTTTGGATGCATAATTTGATTCATCATTCAAGGAGTACCCATGTTGCATATTTTAGATGGATCCTGCTACACGAAAAATTAGAAATACATGAAAAACATGATTGTAATCACATTTTTTCATGTATTTCTCATTTTTTATGTAGCAAGGTCCATCGAAAGTATGAAACATGGGTACTGTTTGGATGAGGAATTAAAATTTTCATCCAATGAGTACTCCCGCTTGAAATTTGAGTAAAAACTTACGGAGATAAGTTGAAAATATGAGTTAAAAAAATAGTTTTATTATTTTATTACTTTTTTACTTCTTTACTCCAAAAATGGTGAATCATCCCCTATGGTTGACATCATCATATTGAATCCTATTGGTTCTTATAAAGTTTATTTTGGTTGTACATTTTTCTTAGGAGGCCCATTTTAGACCTCAAAATTTCTCTAATGAAACCATACTTTGCTCTGCAACACCTTATAGGGGTCATACTATCTCAATGCTAGTACTTCTTTTCTTGCTCAAGGGACATGTTCATATATGGTTGTAGTCTCACAAATACCCAATCCCCTACTTCAAATCCCCTTTCTTTATGATGCTGATCTGCTTCTTGTTTCATCCTATTTTGTGCTACAATTAAGATGTCCTTCAATAGTTTGAGAACCTCTTGTTGGTGTTGAATGTGGTCCTCTATCACTTGAGCCTTTATAATCCCTTTCAAGTATTATGTGACAGATGAAGGATCATATCCATAAAGTTCCATAAATGGTGACATTTTTTATGAAGTATCAAAGGATGTGTTGTACCACCATTCTTCTAAGGGAAACCACTTTACCTATTGTGTTCGTTTATCAAACATAAAGAAACACATATATCCTTCTAAACATTTGTTCATAATCTCAATTTTCCCATTAGGTTGATGACAATAATATGATTTGTTAGCCAATTAAGTAAATTAAAAAGAAAATAATTCATTCAAATTTTTTCTAATGAAACTGGATGTTTGTGACTTACAATAATCTTCAATATTCCATGTAGCTTTTGGACTGTTTCCATGGATGCTTTTTCCATTGTACTTGCTTTGAAAGGATGATAAAGAGAGCGAAAATTGGATTTTTCATCCAATCTACCATTTCCATAATGACTCTTTCCTTTATATTTGGTTAAATTTTTAATAATATCCATTGAAATTTCTTTTGATTTTGGCTTGGTATGGCTAATGGTTGCAGGAGCCCTAATGTATTACTTGTCTCTCCCTTATTTTGTTGGCATACAACACATTTAGCCACAAAATTTTTCACATATGATTTAAGATCTTCCCAAAATAATATTTATTGATATTATGGTATGTCTTCAAGAACCATGAATGTCCTCCTATAGGAGAAGTATGTAATTCCAAAAGGATCTTCTGTTTGAGTTGATAATTCTTGCATAATTATGAGAAATATTGACACTGAAACAAATCATTGCTCCACACAAATTTTTGTATAACATTGGTGTCCTCCTATATTTTTTAATTATCTTGCATACCTTCTCATCTATCTTTCATTCTATCCTTGCTTCTTCAACCCAATCAAATTATGGAATGGAAATAGCACACAGTAAACCCTTCCTATCTTCCTCTTTCCTTGATAGTGCATATACCACAATATTTTGTTTTCCATTTTTGTAGATAATTTAAAAGCCATAACCAAGCATATTAATAACTTATATTTGTTTCTCTTCTAAAGACAATATTTTTTCTAATAAATATTTGAACTATCATGATCTATTTTTACTTTGACGTGTCTCCTACTGGTATGGATTCCATTTCTTAACATGTAGTGTGGCCAACATTTTTTTTCATAGATGTTTTTGAGTAAGTTATTTCCTTTAAGTTAAATATTTTCAAAAGCAAGGGGCTTTCACTCTTCCATCAAAACTAAACCAATACCATGGCTTAAGGCATCATACTCCACAATGAAGGCTTTTGTTACGTTAGGTGTTGCTAGGAAGGGAGTTGTACATATATGCTCTTTAAGTTTTTCACTAGTTTTGGTTTCCTCTTTAGTCCAAGAAAATGATTTCTTCTTCAATAATTGTGTCAGAGGTGTTTCTATTTGACCATAATTCTTGAAAAAAATATGGTAATAGGTCGTCGATCATAAGAATCCTCTAATTGTTTTCAAGGTCTTGGGGATTGGCCATTCCATCATAGTTTTGGTTTTGTTGGGATCCATTTTGATACACTCATGGCATATAATATTACCTAAATATTCCACTTCTTAAACCCCAAAGGAACACTTGTGATGGGATTCCCAAATAGGTAAAATAAAAGGCCCATCTAACCACTCCTAGGCACATAGAGGATATATTAAACCTACCCTTTTAAACTTAATGACACACTTTCCTAGATTAATGAGTTCTTAGGAGAGTCAATGAGGTTTTTCATACTTTATGCACCTAACATGACTATTATACATGATGTTGAAGAGACATTTCACAAATTTTGAGGATATCCATCTAGAACTATTCCTGGGGCTTGCTTTCGTCTTTAGGAGAGTCTCAATTAGACTAGTTGAGGGAATTTAATGCTCCTTCCTACTGCTGCGAGGTGACCTACGAAGCAAGATCCCTTTTTCTAGTGATTTTTGGAAGGAAATGTAGTCCTTCCATCAAGGGTGATGCCCCCTACACATTTGTATAAATGTGAGACCTGTGTGGAGCATAAAGAAGCATGTGAAGAATAAAAAAAAGTCTAGAGTTAGTGTTTTCAAGCAAGTTTTGTAGCTTTCTCATGAATAAGCAATTTTTTAGTTAATGGAAGTGATATCTGATTTCAACTCATAATTTGGGTTTATTCTAAGGGTTCTAAGTTTCTTTGGGTTAGGGCCCACCCCAAGTTCTCAAGACCCGTCTTATGTTATTTCTGTTCATGCATTTGTTTATTTCTGCAAAGTATTTCTAAAAATTACTTTAGTTTATAACATTCATGTATGGTTAATTATATAGTTTTATGAGCAATATTTTCTTGAGGTCACTTTAGCACATGGTTAGAATATTTGTAGTAGTTGCATAAGTTAAATGGAATTTTCACTTTGCATTTGATTCATTCCCTTTGTTTATTATTCATTTGTTGTTCACTATCTACTACTTCCTGCACTGTAACCTATTTTGAAACTACAAGAAACCCCACAGACTTGTATTTTTCTAGCTTAACCTTACAACACATTGTGATGCTTTAGATAGGTTTATTTTATGATTTTCCAATCTCATCTTCCTTTCTCTCTAAAATCACATTTAATGTGGTCACCTGCTTGTTGGAATATCTCCTGTAGCAAAACAGGATCCTATAACAATTTGTAACTTGCCTTCTAAAATCACAATTTGTCTTCCTTAATATATCACAATAGTCATGGAACAATAATAATGGAACTTATAGGTAGAAAACACTTTTATATTCTCTTGTTTGGTTTGATGTAGAAACTACTTTTTTTACAAAATTAGGGTTTACTATTTGCAAGCTTTCATTTCAACAGTGTGTTTCCTTTCCTTGTAAGATAGAATATGTGTGCTTCCATTTCATTACAGATAGTGTAGAAGTGTTCAAGTGTGTCTTCCTTTATTGCAATTAGTCTAGGTTTCTATTCCATTTTCCTTTCAACAAGTTATTTCATGCAATTGAAATTTTTGCTGTGGCATATATTAGTCAAATTGGTGTCTATACATCTATTTTTAATTTCATTATTTCTATCTAAATAAATAAAAAAGAGAAGGATATAGTTCCTACTACACATATGGTTATGGCCTCTCTTAAGTTTGCACAACCCTGGGTTTACAATTAAAGATGAGATCCTTGGGAGTTGCAACATTATTGTTGCAATATTGAGGGCCATCACCTTTTGGCACCATTGTTAGGGAGGTGTCAAAGTATGCACTATTTTTTTCTTAGTTGATTTTCTCTTTCTTTCATTTCATATCCTGCAAAAAGACAAAAAAATACATTAACATCTTATTTTCAAAATATTATAGAAAAAAAAGAAAAAAAAACACATTCCTCTCTTTTATGCCTTGAAGAATTAGGGACACAACATGATTTTTTTACCACGAACCCACACTTTCACTAGTAGGCAAACCTTTGTAGCTAATTGTGAGCCTCTTTCCCTAACCATAGGGACCTTTGAGGCCCTTTTTGTGAGAAATCTAGGATATTTGAGGATCTTGCTGAATGAGAAATAATTTTACAACCCACCAAAGATATGGCTGAAGATAGACAAACAAAAGTTTTCAAATTTTCCATTAGAGAAATATATGGAGAGGCTAAAATGAAAAACATTAATCCATATTTTTCTCCCCCACTTCTATAGTTTGTGTATAGAGTATCTTGATAATTTCATATTTGATTTTGTTGTAGTATGTATGAATTATGACTATACAACTAATCGATAAAAGCTCAAATTGTTCCCTTCCACTCTTAAGGATGATTTGATGGTTCATGAGTCTAGAAGGAGACAATATTGCCACATTGGAACAAATGCAACAATATTTCAACAACAAGTATAGAGATTGGTGTAAAGCGAGATATACTAGATGCTGGAAATATTACCAATACTAGGGGGGAGGGGTGAATCAATATTGGAAACTTTTTAACAATTGTTTAAAACTTGAAATACTACACGCGAATAATAATTATCAACAACATATTAGTTTATGCATGAAACATATCTTAAATAGTTTCAATGTTTACAAGTACCAACTTGAAGGACATGAAAACCTCCTAGTTTAGTATCATCTACTGGAAGGAGGCACCAACCCCCTAATTTATAGGATTCAACCTAAAGGAAGCTACAAATCCATTTCCTTGCTCCACCCTTCCACCCTTGCTTTAATAAAGAGAAATAAGGACTCTCGTACCACGCTCTCTCACATACACTGCACAAGAGAAAAATGTAGAGTAATACTTACTGTCCAAGGTGTAGGCCTATAATATCCTTCTAACTATAACCAAAAACCTTCAAAAAGTGTGCCAAAAATAACTTCAAAAACTATACAAAACCCTTTAAAAATGTGCGAAATGTCCTTCCATAGATAACCTCTCCAATATGCCATAGATAACCTCTCCAATCTGACCTCTCCTCACTTTTGGTTCATGAGATATGAACCCCATAAACCTTTATTTTATTCAATTGTTTAAACATATCCAAATTCTCCTTGTGCGAATTGCTAAAATCCATCCGCCTCATGCACATATATAGTGCTCTTCGAGGTCAAAACCGTTACTATGGGGCTGACTTACCACTGGTTGGGGCCAACTTGTCAAAGGAAACATAATTAATAAACTTCAAAAATTAATATATCTTCAACCATGAGGAGTTAGAGGGAGTTCCATATACTATTGGAAAGATATTGAAATAAGATTTCCAACCATCTATGTTATGATTCCATTTGATCTAGGTAAATGGAGAAAAAATACATTGAAATAAAGGGTATCCGATTCTCTTTTTCTTAGACAACCTTTGACATTAGTGACAATTTATTTCAACACCAAATATGAGAGATTCATAATGGTCCAAGGAGAAAATGCGTCTTTGAAATATTTTTAGGAAAAGTTCCAGTTGAGTTATAGAAGGGTGCATAATTGCACCTTGGATATAGACTCCTTGAAGCTAGTACTACTATGAGGAGTCAGGCAAGAACTAATGGAAACACTTAACTTGCTGGCCAATAGAGACATATAATAACTCACTTATGATGATATGAAGAAGGTATTCAAAAATCATTAAAGGGATACTAGAAAAGCAGGTAGAGAAAAAAAATCTTGGTAAGTCCTTCCTCCCCCATGATTACTAAGAATGAGATTGGAGGTGTGCTAGAGGACTTGAAAACAAAAATATTACATACCTTTTCCATGCATATGGACACCTTACAAATCAAAAGAAAACAAGAGGAAGCAGAGAAGGAATTAACCATATTTTTCCCTCAACACACTAAAAGACATACTAGGAATAAATGTCCTTTAAATATCATATAAATATGCTTTATATGTGAGGATAACCATTCCACTAATAAATATCCATCGTTTCCAAGTTTGAAGGTTGTGTACTAGGTAACATAAGGTAGCATGGAGCATCTGTTCTTTGTTAACCAAAAAGTATCCACAAGTCCCTAGGCAATTCCAACAAGGTATGAAATTCCATAATCCTTTCAATATTAATTATAATGCTCATTATAAACCTTGATTCCCTCCTAACCCTTCACCCTATCCTATGCCCACTCCTTGGCCATATCCTCCTCAAAATGTTACTCCTCCCTTCCATCCATATCCTACTCAACCTCCTCAATGGGGAAATCCACCACATGGATGAAGGCCTTATAAGGTGGCCTAGCTACTTTCCTTAATGCCTCTTCCTCAAAAACCTAAAACACCCCAAAACATTACTCCCAAGTAACCACTACTTCCTACACAACCAAATCCTAATCCCAACAATAATAAATCTCAACCAGTGTATAGTGGAGAAACTACATACCAAACTTATGTTGTAAAAATCTAGGAAATAAAACTTAGGTCTAGGAAGGTCCTTCCAAAATTTCATTCACCTCCTCCAACCGAAAATCACGAGGAGGAGGAGGATCATGTACCTAAAGTCATCCAACCAAAACCTACATATCTTGAAAGGTTGACAACCTGCAAATCACACACCCCAGAAGAAGTTGAAATTTTGGGAGAACTAAATAATTTATTTGTTAAAATCCCTGTCATTCAAGTCATCAAAGATGTTCCTACCAATAAAAGGTTCATTAAAAAGGAATGCCTTAGAAGGCCCAGGAGAAAGAAAAGGGATTCCCTTACTATTAATGTCATAGGTGAACTAACTGATCTTATGTGTAGGATAGTAATAATCCCCAACTACTTAGATCTTGGGAGCTTAGTAGATATGTTCACATCAATGAAAATTCATTTCCAAACACTCTCATTGATATGGGATATGAAATCGATGTCATGAAACAAGAAACCATGCTCCTTAACCTCCACGGATCTCTAATAAATACCTCTACTGTGCTACAACTTACCAATAGATCCATAATAGCACCTGAAGGTATCAAAGAAGATGTAATGGTATCTACTGATTCCTTGGAGTATCCCACCATATTCCTTTTCCTTTATCCTAAGAATAAGTTTAATGGCTATCCACTCACCTTATGAAGACCCTAGTTAGCCACTGTTGATGCATATATCAATTGTAGGGTTGGGAGCATGACCATCACCAAAGGGAAATCAAGAAAGCAACTTGTATAATACCCACCATCTCAAAATCTTGTTGAGAACGAATTTCCTACATGGGTAGAGGAAGAAGATGACTCTTGCCTCTCATCATCCTATCCTATCAATACATTAGAAACCACCATTGATAGTACAAAGATTGATGAAGATAATCTGTTTGATAAATTTATGCAAAACTAGTATCCCACTACCATTAATATTGATGGCTTAAAAGAAGAGTCATCTATAGGGAAACCTAGTTGTTCCCAAGATACTTAATGGGAAAATTTGTTGATTGCTGGTCTTGAACAAAACAATGTAAAAATAGTAGAAATCAACTCCTCTAAAACAATGGAAATAAACCCCTTTCTCTCGGTTGATCAATAAAACCAACTGCTCACTGTCTTAAAACAACAAAGGATTACATCTTTTCGTGTGCACTCTATATATATATATATCAAGGAGTATCAAAAACCAATTTTCCAGCCACAAAGGCAAATGAAACTTGCATTGAAATATATTGTGAAAGAGGAATTCCAAAAATTATTAGATGCAATATTCATCTATCTGATCTTAGATAGTGAATTAGCGTCTTCCTTGGTCATTCTCCCTAGAAAAATGGCAAGTGGATAATTTGCGTTGACTACAAGGAACTCAACAA
Source organism: Pinus tabuliformis (assembly GCA_031772625.1). Classification (NCBI taxonomy): domain Eukaryota; kingdom Viridiplantae; phylum Streptophyta; class Pinopsida; order Pinales; family Pinaceae; genus Pinus; species Pinus tabuliformis. The sequence continues at coordinate 868,709,883 of CM062814.1, read as the reverse complement.
GGCCACCAGGAAGGGCCATTTACCCTTTCCATTAATGGGCCAAGTTCTTGATTTGCCTCCAGAAAAGAAATTATTCTCCTTTTTAGATGGATTAAGTGGGTGCAACCAAAACCAGATCATTCTTGAGGATTAGGTGTTGGCATTATGACATAGGTTTGGCACTATGACATAGGTATTGTCCTTGATGGAAACTCACTCAGATGATAGATCACAGTTCAGGCTCTCAGAATGAAGGAAAAAGAGATATACACAGGTTCCTCTTAATCAAGTTGCATATACACGTGGGCTAGATGATCAAAAGACGCGTATACGTATGCACACACTTTCATGCAAGGAAAAGCGCGTACATGTGGGAAATCTTATTTTTGGCCAATGGTATTTAGTCCTTGGTATTTGGACCTATGGTTTTTGGACCATGGTATCTCGTCCAAAGTGTTGAACATAGGTATTGGGTCCATGGTATTGATTCTTTATGGTTTTGGACCATGGTATTAAGAAAGGCCTAAGACTATAAAAGGGGAAGGAGATCATTAGGCAAAGGCATTCATTTAAGTATTGAATATCTTATGAAGAGAAAGATCTAGAATTGGGTTATGGTGCATAGCTAGATCTGAACCAAGGAGGAACCTGAGTGCTAGAAGAAGGATAAGTTCTATTGATGGGTCAAGATTTAAGGCTTGAATAGTAGTACCTTTTTGTGATTTTGATCTGTTATATTTGGCACATGACTTGATCTATAAATCTGATAATTTGGGTATAACTGATGTCTGAATAAGTGAAAAGGGTAAATTATCTTTTATAGATCTGTACATAGGTTCGGCACAGCAGAGGCGTGTACACACACTGGTTCAGTAAGTCAAAATAGCGTATACGCTGGTTGGCCTTAATACAGAAGCGTATGCATGCAGGTTCTATATATTGAAGTAGCGTACGTCTCATGAAATATGTTTTAGATACTTCTGTTTATTGCTACAGTGCTCTAGGTTTAGGATTGGTTTCTGGTTACTGTTATTGTATTTTGGTTACATCATTCAGAGAAGTAACTGTTTGATTTAGTTTTGATTGAAGCGAAGGAGATTGGTTGATGCAGATGTATTTGATGTTTGATTATTGTAATTGATGGATCCAGTCTGAAAATTTATGAAACGTGGTCCCTGGAAGAAAAGAGAAGGTTGTAGCCTTCTGTAGGTCTGCACCTACGTACTAGTACATCGGATAGTACAAGAGCTAAGGGGGTTGTAGCTCCATTCCAGGAGAAGCTGGAGAATGAGAGAAGGTTGTAGCCTTCTGTAGGTAGAAGCCTGCGTACTGGTATAAGATTGCACTAGTACAGAAACATTGTAAAAAGAAGTTTCTAATTGAAAGAATATAGAGACGAATTGCAGCAGGTGGTTTTCACCCACATTGGGTTTCCACCTTATATCTTGTATTCTTTTGTGTGACTGTCTGTTCTGTTTTACTATTCTTGGTTACTGTTTATATGGTTCTGACACACAGATTAATAATCAACATCTGAAGAATAAATAAGATTATAAGTCTGCAAGTTATACGCGAGTTACCTTAACTGCAGTTGCGTATATATGTCGGTTTCACTAACTGAAGTAGCGTATGCAAATCTGATTATGAAATGAAGAATAATTGACTTGATAATACTGATTCACCCCCCCTCTCAGTATTATTTCCAACAATTGGAATCAGAGTCAGGTCCTTCAGAAGAAGCTTGATCGCTTGAAGGAAGATCTATCATCATGAGCAATTACGAAAAAGAGGCATCGATCAGGCCACCAATCTTTGATGGGAGCAACTTCGTCTATTGGAAGGTAAGAATCACAACCTATCTTCAATCTCTTGGTACATAAGTTTGGGATATCGTGGAAGCAGGATACACATTTCCATCAGCAACTCCTATAGATACGGCTGGTAAGAAGCAGTATGAAACAAATGCAAAGGTTGTCAATACTCTATTAGGGAGTTTATCTCAATCAGAATTTGTCAAGGTTATGCAGCTCAAAACCGAAAAAGAAATATGGGACAAGATTGTTCTGAGCGATGAAGGAGATGATCCGGTAAAATGTGCAAAACTACAAACTCTCAGAATTCAATATGAAAATCTCAAAATGTACAATGATGAAAGTGTGGCTAATTATTTCTTACGTATAGATGAGATTGTTAATTGTATGAAAAACTTGGGTGAAGAGATAAAAGAAGTTACTTTGGTTGAAAAGGTTCTAAGATCTTTGTCTTCTAAGTTTGAATCAAAAGTCTCTGCCATAGAAGAAAAACAGAATCTACAGAGTATTACCATGTCACAGCTGCACGGAATCCTAACTGCTTTCGAAATGAGAAAAGGGGGACCATCAGACAGGAGAGAAGCTGCATTCAAAGCTTCAGGAAAAGGAGATTACAATGAGTCAGGACATATGTCAGAAGGAGAGGAAGAATCAAACTTTGTCAAGAACCTTCAATGGGGTTCTGGAAGATTCAGAGGTAAGCTACCTTTCAAATGCTTTGCTTGTGGAAGAGTCAGTCACTATGCAGCCAAGTGTCCTCATAAAGATAAGCTTGATAAAGGTAAGGAACCAATTAAATGGAACATAAAACGGAATGTAAGTAAGAAGAGATATTATACACATGAAGACAATGATGTATTTTCAATTAGTGATGACGATGAACAATGTGATGATTATAGACTTTTGATGGCTTTTGAAGATGATGATTTCTTGGATGCTGTAGATGAAAATGATCTCTATGAAGAAATTTCTAAACTTAAAATTTGTTTAGAAGAAAAGAGTATGATTATAGATACTATGACATTCCAACTTGCTAAAAGGGAAAAACACAATGAAAAGTTAGAATGTGAAATGGTGGGACTTAGAAAAGACATTAAGAAAACAAAAGCTCTTAATCTTAGATTTGCTAAAGGATCTGAAACTTTAGTTGAGATTATCAAAGTGCAGCGTTCTCCACTAATCAAAACAAGTCTTGGATATACTAAAGAAGCATCTCAAGCACAGAAGCCATCCACCTCCAAAAGTTATCTTGATGTAGCAAGGAGAAGTGAATAGGTTGACAATCAACAGCAAAGGCATAAAGCAGATCACCAGGTAAATCATGGTCAATCTACCTCAAGGATGAACAGAGATCAACAAGTACATTAGGGACAATCTACTTCAAGGATGAACAGAAGCTACAACCAACCACAGGTAAATCATTCTCAATTTTCCTCAAGAATGAATGTCTATGGAAACTACAATCACCTGGGCGAAAGGTTTGATAATCACAGGAATTTCTTCAATGGCCAATGTTTCTCTTGTCATAAATTTGGACACAAAGCAACTCAATGTGTTTCCTACAAGAGCATCATGACCAGAGAAGCACGAAATCAAAGGAGTGTGACTGGAATCATGAAAAGAACCTACAATAACTTTTCTGCTCTTGAAAATGAAATAGAATGTTCTATTTGTAACAACTTCGGTCATGGAGATTCTGAATGCAGGAGTAGGTTTCGGCAAACAACTCAGAAGGAGCAAGCTTCATTGTGTCCCAAAACATGGAGGAAGAAAGAACCGCAACCAGAAAGATGTGGTATAGCCTTATATGTAGAAGGACAGGAAAATCAGTGGTACATCAACAGTGGATGCTTGAAACATATGATAGGTGATAAAGAAAAACTTCAATCATATAGTGCCTTAGAAAAGGAAAGGAAGGTCTCATTTGGAAATGACACCCTTGCACTCATAAAAGGTAAAGGTTCTATTCTTTTGAAAGAAAAGGTCAAAGATGGAAATGCTATGTATGTTGATGGCTTAAAGCATAATCTATTGAGTGTTAGTCAAATGTGTGATCAAGGAAATGAGGTAATATTTCGATCAAATGGATGTATTGTTCGTGAGCTTGATACAGGAGAAATAGTGATCAAAGGAATAAGAACTCCAAATAATTTATACATACTCAAGGGAGGACAACAACAATGCTATCTAAGTAAGAATGATGAACACTGGCTATGGCACAGAAGATTGGGGCATCTAAGCTTCTCTTAGATAAGGAAAGCATGCAAATATCAGGTAGTTCGTGATCTCCCTGACATCAGAATTCTAGACAATACAATATGCAAATCATGTCAGTTTGGTAAGAAAACCAGAACTAATTTCCCTAAGAAGGAAGGATCAACAAGTAAGCCACTTGAACTTGTCCATACAATTGTATGTGGTCCATCCAGGAAAAGGTCACCTTGAGGAGAAGAATACTTCATATTGTTCATTGGCGACTTTTCTAGGATGTGTTGGATAGGACTTCTAAAGCATAAAGATGAAACTTTCAAAAAGTTCAAAGCATTCAAAGCCTTGGTTGAAAATGAATCAGATCGCAAAATCAAATGCCTCAGGTCTAATCGAGGAGGGGAATTTACCTCGGATGAATTTTTCGATTTTTGTGAAGAACATGGAATAAGAAGGGAATTCTCTACTCCAAGGATTCCTCAGCAAAATAGAGTAGTAGAAAGGATGAACAGAATGGTTCAACAAATGGATCGTGCTATGCTTGATGAGTCTGGAACTCCTGCAACCTTTTGGGTGAAGCTGCATTTTCTGCCGTTACTATTCTCAACAAGACAAATGTTCGGGTGAACAACACTCAAACTCCTCATGAACTCTGGTATGGTAAGACTCCTACGGTAAAATACTTCAAAATTTTTGGAAGCAAATGCTACATCAAAAGGACTGATGAAAACCTTGGCAAGTTTGAACCTAGAGCAGATGAAGGCATTCTCCTTGGTTACTCTCCCCAAAGCAAAGGATATAAGTGTTACAATAAAAGACTTAGAAAAATTGTTTGAAGTATTGATGTAGTGGTTGATGAAGAAGGAAACATTCCAAGGTAGGTAAAATCTGAAGATTTCGAAGATGATGAGGACTATCATTCAACATCAAATCAGACTAATGATGAAGAAGACACCTATGAGGAACTAGAAGAACAAATAAGGGTAGAAGAAAAGACTCCATCCAGGTATGTCCAGAAGAATCATCCAGAAACTCAAATTTTGGGGCAGAAAGAGGCAAGTGTACAAACAAGAAGAAATATTTCAGAAGCTTCAAGCTATCTAGCATTGCTCTCCTCCACTGAACCACGAAATGTAAGTGAAGCATGCAAAGATGAATGCTAGGTCAAGGCCATGAATGAAGAACTTGATCATATTGAAAAGAATAACACTTGGGAGTTAGTTCCTGGACCAAATGATAAGAATGTCATAGGGACAAAATGGATCTTCAAAAACAAGCTGAATGAGAATGGGGATGTTATTAGAAACAAGGCCAGACTTGTTTCCAAAGGGTATGCTCAACAAGAAGGTATAGACTTTGAAGAAAATTTTGCACCAGTTGCTAGACTTGATGCCATAAGAATGTTCCTTGCTCTTTCTAGCTTTCAGGAGTTCAAAGTATATCAAATGGATGTGAAATCTACCTTTCTAAATGGAGACTTAGAAGTGTACATTGAGCAACCAGATGGATTCATCCTTGGGAATGATCCAAAACTTGTATGCAGACTCAAAAAAGCTCTCTATGGCCTTAAACAGGCTCCAAGGGCTTGGTATTGTCGTTTGGATAAGTACCTCCATCAACAAGGTTTTTCAAAAGGATCAACAGATAGCAATCTATATATGAAAATTGATAATGATAAATTGCTAACACTTGTTATGTATGTTGATGACATCATCTTTGGTAACAACGAAGAAGCCATGAGTCAAAACTTTGCTTTGGTGATGCAGAAAGAATTTGAAATGTCCTTACTTGGTGAGCTCACATATTTTCTTGGTTTACAAGTCCAACAAAACAAAGACGATATATTTCTATCACAAACCAAGTACCTCAAGCAGATCTTGAAGAAATATGGGATGGAGGATTCGAAACCAGTATGTACCCCTATGGTAATAGGATGCAGCCTCAACGCAAATGATGAATCAACATCAGTACATCAACCAACCTATAGATCAATGATTGGAAGTCTGCTCTATCTAACAGGTACCCGACCAGACAACATGCATGTAATTGGAATAGTTGGAAGATTTCAGGCAATCCAAAGGAAACTCATCTTTAGGTAGTCAAAAGAATTTTCAAGTATCTTCAAGGAACTCAAAACTATGGCTTATGGTATCCTAGAGATACATATCTCACACTTCATGCATATACAGATGCAGATTTGGCAGGAAGCGTGGATGACAGAAAAAGCACTAGTGGTAGTGCATTCTTTATGGGTTCCAGATTAGTATCTTGGTTCAGCAAGAAACAACATTCAATTGCATTATCTACAGCTAAAGCAGAATAAGTGGTTGCTGCATCTTGCTGCACACAACTCCTTTGGATGATGCAAACATTGCAAGACATTCAAATCACTTGTACTCCACCTATCTCCATTTTTTGTGATAATACAAGTGCAATCAGTATTTCAAAGAACCCAGTCATGCATTCAAAGGCCAAGCACATACCTATCAAATATCATTTTCTTTGGGAACAAGTGCTTGAACAAAAGGTCAAATTGGAGCATGTTCCCTCCAAGGAACAGGTTGCTGATATATTCACCAAACCACTGCCTAGGGAGACATTTGAATACCTCAGACAGAATCTGGGAGTAGTTGATGCATCATCTTGCTGTTGAAATTATCTGTTTCAAAGAATAGGGGTTGTACGCGAGTTTGATGAAGCGTATCCGCGTACATATGCATATTTCTGTGGATATAGTCGCGTATATGGTGGGTTAAAGACAAACAACTGAGCCAGACTTAGGATGAAAAGAGTTTGTTATGGGTCTATTAGAGACCATCTGGCACAAGTTCAGGGGGAGCATATACTTCTAATAATGCATTGTTGGCATTATATTAGAAGATTTTTGGTTCATTTTTATTTTAGGTGGAACAGGTGCAGAGGGAGATCATGGTTGCTGGTTTTGATGATGATTGACAGATGCTGCTGATGCTAGTCACAGTCTTGTCTTAAATATTTAGTGTCTATGTCATGTATTTCTTTTATTATCAAGGTCATGTAACGGCCTATGTTGGTTTCCCCACTATGCCTGGGATGAATGATGTAATATTATTGTTTTATCATGTGTAAACTTTTGGTGTATCCCCACTTGGTTGGGTGGATGAGTCAATATTGGTATATCCCCACTTGGTTGGGAGATGGATGTATGTATGAGTCTTTGGTGATAGGAAGGTCGTTTATGATGTATAGAGTCATGTTTCTTCTTGTAGAACATCTTCTTGCAGACCTTGCCTACAGTCAGGGGGAGCATGGACAGCACAATGGAATAGAGATTTATGTACTCAGGGGGAGCATAACCCTTTGCACTTGATGACAAAGGGGGAGAATGACTTTGAGTGACTTGGGGTTGCCATCAAGTCCAAAGGGGGAGATTGTTGGCATTATGACACAGGTTTGGCGCTATGACACAGGTATTGTCCTTAATGGAAACTCACTTAGATGACAGATCACAGTTCAGGCTCTCAGAATGAAGGAAAAAGAGATATACGTAGGTTCCTCTTAATCAAGTCACGTATACACGTGGGTTAGACGATCAAAAGATGCGTATACGTATGCACACACTTTCAAGCAAGGAAAAGCGCGTACATGTGGGAAAATGTTAGGCCCCTATACTACTAGTGTAACCCCTTATTGTTATTAGTATAACCCACTTATTATATTGATGTACCCATGTAGTACCCATATTGTTACTATTGTGCCCCATAGAAGCCCACTATTGTTATTATTGTGTCTTTATATTATTATTGTTAGGTCGGCTGGATTATATTGTGATTCATTAGACTCCTATATATAGAAAGGAGGTTTTGTCATTTGAATCATCCAAGAATTGTTCATTTATGTAATGTAAAGGAGGTTTCCCCCTCGAAGAGGCTGAATTCTAAGGCGTTGGTCTATCTTTTCTATCTTTTCTTGAGCTGGTTTCATAACATTTGGTATCAGAGCCTTGGATTCTAGGGTTTCGCTGCTCCAAACAGGTCATCGTATCATTTTCGCTATAACTTTTTTTCTATGACGTTTCAGAAGTAAAAAAAAAACCCATTTGAGAAGAAATCGTGCTAAACCTTGGGTCCGAATTTCAGAGCTTTTCACGCGATATTTGCGGAGATATGATCTGAGGAAGTTGGTCTTTTTGCAGATTCCTGAATTACATTTAAAACAGGTGACCTGGGGAAAATCGTCATAACTTTCTCTCTGGGGATCGGATTGAAATTTCGTAAGAAGATACAGAAAGAGGACGGACTGTAGTTTTTTTTTTATATTTTTTAGATCCAAAGGTCGAAATAGTGACACGTGGAACTCCATACAAGTTCGCTCTTCTGGAAAGGTCTATAATCAGGTCATCTTGGGAGATTGTGCATAACTTTTTCTCAGAGAATCCTATTTGGATCAGTCTAGTGGCATTGGAAAGAGGATACAGAGGGCTACTATAGCTCACAATTTCAGAACTTAAATATCCAAAAGTACATAAATATAATCGTTTCAAGGTCGAGCTCCTAAAATCAAGAAAAAGAAAGATGAGGAAGTTTGATGGCAAGGATCTGATAAATTGGATACTTCAGATGGAGCAATATTTTGATCTACATGGTGTACAACTGTTACAAAAGGTATGTATTACATCTTCACATTTAGAACCAGATCAATTTTTATGGTACGAAGGGCTTTTTTCTCGTAAACAACTTGTTACGTGGTCAATTTTCACGGAGGAAATGATAGCACATTATGAGGATACAAAGAGTAACACCTTCTTTAGAGCAACACCACAACAATTGGAAAGAGTAAAAGGGCTTTGTGACATAGTGGAAAGCAAAATTATGGAAACCAGGAAGCGTACCCCTCACAACTATAAAGATGGAAGTGTTGCTTCTCCTAGCCTTCCACAACCTACAAGGATTACACCACAACAATTGGAAGAAAAAAGAGGAAAAGGGCTTTGTTACAATTGTGATAGCAAATGCACTAAAGGTCATAAGTGTGCTGAGAAGAAATTATTTTACATAGAATATGAAGAGGAGGAAGAAAAGGATCAAGAAATATCAAAAGAAGAAGATATACGCCAGGACCCCACCCCAGAGAAAGAAGAAATGAATCAAACCATATCTTGTAAAGCATTGGCAAGAATTACCACTCCTCAAACTCTCAAGATAGAAGGACATATCAAGAAGAAAAAGGTGCAAGAAGTGAAAGATCACATCGATAAAGAAGAAATGAATCCAACCATATCTTGTAATTCATTGTTCAAAATTACCACTCCTCAAACTATCAAGATAGAAGGACATATCAAGAAGAAAAATGTTCAAGAAGTGAAAGATCACATCGAGCATCAAGAAATGAATCCTACCATATCTTGTAAAGGATTGGAAGAAATTACCACTCCTCAAACTCTAGAGATAGAAAGACATATGAAGAAGAAAAAGGTTCAAGCAGTGAAAGATTACATCGAGCATCAACAACAAGTTCTCCAACTTTTAAAGGATAACGTCACTTCGGTGCAAAATCAAACAAAACAACAGGTAGATCAACATCGTAGTGAAAAATGTTTTGATGTAGGTGATTGGGTATTTTTACTGCTACATCTCAAGCAAGCTATTTATGAGAAGGAAATGTTGGCAATATTACATGCACTTAAAAAATGGCGACCTTACCGAATGGGAAGACTCTTCAAGGATGAGGATGTGGAAGCATTGTTTTGTGCTATTTATATTATCCCACCAGATTGGATAAATGAAGCAAGGGAAGAATGGAAGAAGGATGAAGAAGTATGGCCACTTATTCAAAAGTTGCAAAAGATCCCAATTCAAACAATATTACCATAAATTGAAGAGGAAGAAAAAATCATATTAGAACCTGGAGCAGTCACAGAAACAAGAACCCGACAGCTACGAAATCGATCAATTTCAGATTATCTCATCAAGTGGAAGAACTTACCCGCTGAAGATTCCACATGGGAGGACAAGAATTTTATACAAAAGCATCAAGAACTACTCAAGCGTTGAGGACAACGATTTTTGAAGGAGAGGGGCATGTTAGGCCCCTATACTACTAGTGTAACCCCTTATTGTTATTAGTATAACCCACTTATTATATTGATGTACCCATGTAGTGCCCATATTATTACTATTGTGCCCCATAGAAGCCCACTATTGTTATTATTGTGTCTTTATATTATTATTGTTAGGTCGGCTGGATTATATTGTGACTCATTAGACTCCTATATATAGAAATGAGGTTTTGTCATTTGAATCATCCAAGAATTGTTCATTTATGTAATGTAAAGGAGGTTGCCCCCTCGAAGAGGCTGAATTCTAAGGCGTTGATCTATCTTTTCTTGAGCTGGTTTCATAACAGAAAACTTATTTTTGGTCCATGGTATTTAGTCCTTGGTATTTGGACCTATGGTTTTTGGACCATGGTATCTCGTCCAAAGTGTTGAACCTAGGTATTGGGTCCATGGTATTGATTCTCTATGGTTTTGGACCATGGTATTAAGAAAAGCCTAAGACTATAAAAGGGGAAGGAGATCATTAGGCAAAGGCATTCATTCAAGTATTGAATATCTTATGAAGAGCAAGATCTAGAATTGGGTTATGGTGCATAGCTGGATCTGAACCAAGGAGGAAACTAAGCGCTAGAAGAAGGATAAGTTCTATTGATGGGTCAAGATCTTAAGGCTTGAATAGTAATATCTTTGTGTGAATTTGATCTGTTATATTTGGCGCATGACTTGATCTATAAATTTGATAATCTGGGTATAGCTGATGTCTGAATAAGTGAAAAGGGTAAATTATCTATTATAGATCTGTACGCAGGTTCGACACAGCAGAGGCGTGTATACACGCTGGTTCATTAAGTCAAAACAACGTATATGCTGGTTGGCCTTAATACAGAAGCGTATGCATGCAGGTTATATATATTGAAGTAGCGTACGTCTCATGAAATATGTTTTAGATACTTCTGTCTATTGCTACAGTGTTCTGGGTTCAAGATTGGTTTCTGGTTACTGTTATTGTATTCTGGTTACAACATTTAGAGAAGTAATTGTTTGATTCAGTTTTGATTGAAGCGAAGGAGATTGGTTGATGCAGATGTATTTGATGTTTGATTATTGTAATTGATGGATCTAGTTTGAAAATTTATCAAACGTGGTCCCTGGAAGAAAAGAGAAGGTTGTAGCCTTTTGTAGGTCTGCACCTACGTACTAGTACATTGGCTAGTACAAGAGCTAAGGGGGTTGTAGCTCCCTTCCAGGAGAAGCTAGAGAATAAGAGAAGGTTGTAGCCTTCTGCAGGTAGAAGCTTGCATACTGTTATAATACTGCACCCATATAGAAACATTGTAAAAAGAATTTTCTAATTGAAAGAAGATAGAGACGAATTGTAGCAAGTGGTTTTCACCCACATTGGGTTTCCACCTTATATCTTGTGTTCTTTTGTGTGACTATCTGTTCTATTTTACTATTCCTGGTTACTGTTTATATGGTTCTGACACACAGATTAATAATCAACATCTGAAGAATAAATAAGATTATAAGTCTGCAAGTTATACGCGAGTTACCTTAACTGCAGTTGCGTATATACACCGGTTTCACTAACTGAAGTAGCGTATGCAAATCTGATTATGAAATGAAAAACAATTGACTTGATAATACTGATTCACCACCCCTCTTTGTATTATTTCCAACATTGGAATAATACCACCTTCACATGTCCATGGGGGATTTTTTCTTACAAAGTTCTCTCATTTCGCTTATGCAATGCCCTTGCCAACTCCAAAGGGCTATGTTGAGTATATTCTTTGATATTGTGTATGATTTGGTGGAAATATACATGGATGAATTCACACCCATATGTGGATGATTTTCAAGAGGCTCTCTCACACCTAAGAAAGGTCTTGCAAAGGTGTAAGAGATTGTAGAAATATGGTGTAGAATTGCAACAACTTAAGAAATTTTAAACTAAATCAAGATGCACAATTCTAATCTACTGCTCTGCGAAATTAATTCACAACTTAGAACAACAATCTCAAACATGCAATAAGAAATAACACACATGCATAGTATTTTCTAGGGGAAATTAATTGCTAAAAACACCTTAAGCATACTTGCATTAATGATATTAATAAAGAATGTATTACAATTGCTAGCTCGCTCTGAGCTCAATGTGTAAGTGAATAACCTATCTCTCTGATCAATGAGAATCTCTGATCTAGAATTAGTCAATTTCTACCTCAGCTTGAGCCCCTATTTCCTTGCACAAATCCTGAGGAATTAGGCCCCTATTATTTAGGAATTTTCTTCCAATTGATTGCGCAATTCCCAAAGTTGATCATCTAACTGCATACAACACATGTACACTCAAGAATAATCTACAACTGATGTTACACTACCTTGGAATCTCCAACACAACTGGGGAACTCAAATTCACTACACACACTAGATATTTTGAGCTTATTGATCAATTAACTAAATGATCACTAAGTGATATATATATATATGAAACTGCTTGAGGTTTATGTAAAATTGCAAGTGATTAAATTTTAGTTTTTAGGACCTTTATGTCAAATTCATAAACACATAAACATGAATTTAAACTTAAGAAATTGTAGAATATTGCAAACAATATCACCATAACAGTAAACACAAAACAACAAGTGATGAAGAAGTTCACCCCTCCTAGGCTACCTCTCCTGGTCTAGCTTCCAATGCTTGGGACTATATCTTTATGCTCATAAAATAGTGATTACATCAAATTACAATTCTCAAGTGGCTTTAATAATAGCTCCAATAGCTTAAAAGCTATAAAAAACCCCTACCTAAACTCTTTCTGCTCTCAAAAAGACTAAAAATCGAGAAAGTTATGAGCTTCCCTTGTTTTTCTGCTAGTCGACCTACAAATTCACCAAGTCCGACTAATTGTCCCACAATTTTGCCCCTTTTTCCGCTAATTAGGAGACAAATTGGTGAATCACTGATGCAAATTTTGGGATGATTAATTTTCCTAATAACCACTGTGCGCGTGCCGGTGGTCATGTAACCCCCTTGTGATTAGGGGATGGTGCCTATGGTCTGGCCCCCTCCAGCGTGCCCCTAGTTCCTGGCTCCGTGGTCACATGTCAAGTATTAAGTTTTTTGGCGGGGGGGGCTAAGCCTTGGCCCTTGGTCATGCCCCTGGTCCATGTGGGTGCGGTGACCGGGGCTGGGGCTAGCCCTCGACCGCTTTCCCATATCTCATCCACCCTTATAATTTAAATAACATTTATGTGGGTCCTTTAAACAAGGCCCACCCATGACACATTGGTTATGACGAAGATTAGTATAAAGGAGGTTCCATGATCGAATCCTATGGAGGTTAATTTGACCTGCCCCAACAAAGTTTTAGTGGCCACCAAGGTGCCACTGGATAGGCCACGTGGCGACCTCCTGTTAGTCCACTCACTAATAGCTCCACCCAATAACATTCAACCCAGTCATTGCCACCAATTCCTGCCACGTGGCAAGCTATCATTGTCCCTTTGAAGCACAATCATACTTGCACAGTTAGTAGGCCCAGTCAACTGTACGGACTGCTGACTGGGTAGTGTGCACAATTCTTTTGGCCAAAATTTGCCTGTTTGGGAAATTGATCAGAAATCATTTTCAGGAGCATACAATGTTCATTTTCTACAAAATGAGTTGTTTTCAATTCAGAATGACAAGATCTATCCAATAATTCCATTTTCGAGCCATTCCGACAATTTTCATTTTTGAGCATATTTTTTATCCAATGGATCACTCCTCCCCACTGGAAGCTTTTGGACCCAAAAATCTCTTTATTACTGAAAAATTAGATGAGGGTACAAACCCCTCACCCTTCCAATCTCAACCCACTGGAATTTTCTTGAATTCAACAATTTGAGATTTTCATGAAAACTGATCTTTTTCCTTGATTTTGGAGACCCTGTCTTGCTGTTGTAGATACCATCTTGCTGCAATTTCCCAGAATTTGCAGAATAGAAAACTATCCTTGAAGGAACAAACATATTCCTTCCTCGATAATCAATCAAAGGAAACTTAAAAAACTTGAAATTCTTCTCACCTCGAACACTGTAGATGTGACGACGTTTAGCTTGTCTTGCCTTGTACTTGGATCAACTCTTGACCAAGTGTTTTCACCATTTCCATGCACCATTTTGAAACCCCCAAGAAGAACTTGTGGAACCTATGCCTTCTTTTTCAAATTTCTTTGACACTTTCTCTTTGACCTTTGCACTCTTTAGCACCGACATCTTGTTCCCATCACTATTCAACAATGATGTATGCTGCTGCAATTTTTCCTCATCTTGTTTACCTCTTTTAGGAGGCAACATGTTAGAACCCTGAAACAACTTATTACAACCATTAGCAACCTTAATGAAATCAGATTTTTCATTTGATGCATTTCCTTGAAAGGCCTCATTCACAACATCTTGATGCTTGAACATTAACAAAGAAAATTTTTGACTTGCATTCACAATTATCTTCATTTGTCCAGCATGCATAACAGACAAACTCGTCTTATCACGATGCAATCTAACTATGTACTCAATTCCATTCCTGAATAAGTGATACTTATTCTCATGGCGATGAAAAATTGTTCTCCTGTCATAAAGGTATGTGCTTCCCAAAACTATGCCACATATATCTAATGGCACTACATCAAGCTCTACCTCATCTATGAAATTTGTAGTAATGGCGAATTTCAATTTACACTTTCTAGTTACTTGCAATTGTGCATTGTCACACACCCAACCTAAAGGATAAGGTATTAAATTTGGAATGGTTTCTAGATTTAAATTCTTGACTAAGTCTTCAGAAATCAAGTTTGCTTGAGAACCACTACTAAATAGTGTGTCAATTTTGGTATGCTTTGAAACAACTATAATGTGGAAAAGTTCAATTCTTGTTTCATCATCTTGAGTATCATCAGAAGAACTTGAAGAACTAGTGCTTGCTATGTTCTTACCTTTCAAAACCATTGTTGTAATCTTTGTTTCATCTCCTGAATTAGAACCTAAGTCATGTTCTATAATTGCAGTTGTTTTCTCCTTTTCTTTGTTTTTAAGTTTGTTGGGTCTCATTTATGGATGGAGTTTCCAACAATGATCTTCATCATGGCCATTTTTAAAACAATGTTTGCAAGTGAGTTTTTCTTTTTCCATTTTAATAGAAGCATTTTTCTTCCCTTTTCCCTTAAACTTACCCTTTCATTTTCTCCAAACTCAAGGGAACTCTCACTTTTCTCATATGAACTATGTTTCCCTCTTGCTTCTAGATGTGTGGCTTGAACACAAATCTCATCTAAATTTGTGGGATTGAACATAAGAATAGTGTGCCTAAGGTAGCTATGTAAACCTAAAATATATTTTAACAAAGTGTCTTGTGATGTCAAAGCTAAACCCAATACTAGTGCTCTTTTTCTAAACTCTTGAGTATAATTTTAAACACTTTTCCCTTTTCCTTGTCTAAAATTATGCCAATCCATAATAGCCTTTTGCATATAAGCCAAAGGATAAAACTGTGTAGCAATAAAATCTATCCAAGAGGTTGAGACTTTACCATGCTTTCTCATATCCTCTTGTTTTTTAGCTTCCCACCAAATCAAAGCAACACTTTCCAACCTTAATGAAGCTAGCTGAATCTTTGTTTCATCATCTTTGATGTTTTGAATCCTGCAATAAAATTCAAGTTGATGAACCCAATTATCAAGTCTTTCAGCATTCACTTCACCATCATACATAGGCAAATCAAATTTTGATATCAAGTTTCCATAAGGGAGTTTTACCATGTCCCTTTGGGGTATGTGAAAGTGTTTGAGTAAAGGTTGTTGTGGAAGAGGATGAAGATGAAGTTGAGGATAGAGGTGAAGATGATGGTGGTTTTTCACAATTTCCTTTTGAAGGATTTTCATCATCTCCTCCTTTTCCTCCTGAAGAACTTTCACCACATGGGTCATGTCAAAGAATTCTTTTATGAAAGCCTTCTCATTTTCTGGCATGTTATCAACTCCTCCTTCGTGAGACATGCTTACTGAAGCTTCAGGAACAACTTGAGGTGAAACTTGTGGTGGAGATTGTGGCAAATGTGGTCTCTTTGTCCTTGGTCCAAATTGAGAACTTGCACCCACAATTTTTCCTTCTCCTCTCTTGAGCTTCAACCTTGTAAGAATAAAAAATAGTTGAAAACAATTAAATCATCACAACAACAAAGAACCTATGATCTGATACCAAACTTGACCTGTATATGAAACTGTTTGAGGTTTATGTAAAATTGCAAGTGGTTAAATTTGAGTTTTTAAGCCTCTTATGTCAAATTCATAATCACATAAACATGAATTTAAACTTCAGAAATTGCAGAATATTGCAGACAATACCACCATAACAATAGACACAAAAGAACAAGTGATGAATAATTTCACCCCTCCTAGGCTACGTCTCCCGGTCCAACTTCCAATTCTTTGGCCTATATCATTATGATCATAAAAATAGTGATTACATCAAGTTACAGTGCTCAAATGGCTTCAATAACAACTCCAATGGATTTAGAGCTATAAAAAATCCCCGAATAGCCTCTTTCTGCTAGTCGAACTACAAATTCGCCAAGTCTGGTTAATCGTCCTACATTTCTGCCCCTTTTCCGCTAACTAGGTAATAAATTGGTGAACCACTGTGTCAAATTGTGGGGTCATTAATTTTCCTAATGACCCTTGTGCATGAGCCGGTGGTCACATGACCCCCATGTGACTGGGGGCTGGCGCCTAGGGTCTGGCCCCCTCCGACACGCCCCTAGTCCCACCCCTAGTCCATGTAGGCACAATGACTGGGGTTGGCTGATAGCCCTCAACCCCTTTCCCATATCTCTGCCACCCTTATAGTTTAAATAACATTTATGTGGGTCCTTTAAACAAGTCCCACCCACGATGTGTTGGTTATGTGGAGATTAGTATAGAGGAGGTTTCATGATCGAATCCTACAGAGGTTAATTCAACCTGCCCAAAAAAGTTTTTAGTGGCCACTAAGGTGCCACGTGGTGACCTCCGATTCATCCACTCACCAATAGCTCCACCCAATCACATTCAACCTAGTAAGCGCCACTAACGCCTGCCACATGGCATGATGTCATTAGCCGTTTGAAACACAGTCATACTTGCACAATCAAAAGGCCCGGTCAGCCGTACTGACTCCTGATTGGGTAGACTGCACAATTTTTTTGCTAAATTTTCCTGTTTGGGAAATCGATCAGAACTCGTTTCCGGGAGCATATAACATCCATTTTCTACAAAACAAGTTGCACCAGATTCAGGATGACGAGATCTATCTAGTCATTCTATTTTAGATCCATTCCGACAACTTTAATTTTTGAGCATATTTTTTTATCTAATGGATCACTAAGTTAGACAACTGTCCCACTGCACAACTGACCTTCCATTAGTTCTATCAATAGTTATAACTAGTTTAACTGAAAAAAATTGAAATAAATGACCTTCATTTCCAAAAATTATCAATCACACATGCTTAACTAAAATCCAATCCATCTAACTTGAATTTACCGAGCTGACTGAGTGACAAGTGCCATGTCACATAAGTTATTCGCCTCTGAGTTGTCTGCTGATGTGGAAATTCGAATTTTCTCAATTTGACCAAGGAAAAATCAAATTGAGACTTTTTTGCTGCATTTTCAACACTCCCTCTCAGCAAGAAAGGGATTATCAAACACCCCTATCCTACACGTGTGGAATTCGAACTTCCCTCTTGACAAAGCCTTTGTCAAGATGTCAACATCTTGTTCCTCTGTTGGAATGTATTGTAGCAACATTATCTGCCTCTGCACATAATCCCGTAAATAATGTTACTGAATATCTATATGCTTGGATCAATCGTGAAATATTAGATTCTCTAAGAGCTTAATGCAGCTATGATTATCACAATAGATCATATTTGGATCCATCATCTGACCAAATAGTCCCACAAGTATATTTCTCATCCAGATCGGCTCATATGTTGCTTGACTTCCAACCATGTATTCTGCTTGTGCTGAGCTGAGCGCCACATATCTTTGCTTCCTACTATACCAGGAAATCGCTTTAGACCCAACACTGAAAATTCCACCTTATGTAATCTTTCGGTTGGATGGAATCCCTACCCAACCTGCATTTGTGAAGCCACACAAGTTCACTCCCTCTATCTGGATGTATTATAATACACACTGGGTAGTGCCTCTAAGGTACCATAAAATAAGCTTCGATACCTTCCAATACATTTCAGTTGGCCTAACCATAGATTTTCTTCGTTGGTTGACTGCATAGGGCATATTTTGTCATGTGTTCACAAGGTACATTATTGATCCCACTAGCTGTTGATAAAAGGTAGCATCAACCTCTTCACCTTAAGTGGCATCTTCTTTCCTCTAGTTGGTCTCTAGAAGTGTCTCCATGGGTTTAAAACTCTCCATGCGAAATATCTACAATATCTCGTTGGAATACTTTCCTTGAGTCATAAACAATTCCCCATCCCCTTGCCATACTTCCAACCCAAGGAAGTAGTGCATGAGACCCATGTACTTCATTTCAAATTCCGTTGCAAGGTCCACCTTGCAAGAGCTGATAACTGTTCATCACATGTTAACATTAAATCATCAACATATAAAACAATGATAAGCAATTTACCTTCTACCAAGATATGATAAAGGTTCACATCCACTGCACTTTAGCGAAGCCCAAACCAGTGAGATAACTGTATATATTGGTGTACCAAGCATGAGGTGCCTGTCTGAGACCGTACAATGCTCACTTGAGTCCACACATGAGACTCTCAATCAAATGTCTCAAAACCTTCTAGTTTCTCGATGTACACCTCCTCCTCAATAACACCATTATGAAATGTTGTTTTTACCTCCATCTGGTGGATCTTCCACCCCATCTGTGCAACTAGTGCAAGTATTGATCTAATGGATGAATACCTTGCTAAAGGAGAAAATGTTTCCTCATAGTCAATTCCCTCAACTTGAGACAATCCTTTGGATAAAAATATGGCCTTATTGAAGGGCCTCTAAATTAGACATAAATTAAGGTAGATGCCTCTAAATTAGACATAAATTAATGCCTATGACCATCCTTCAGCACATTAAATCTCTCTTTTTGCATTAGATAATATATTTTTAACTTTAATATATTCATTAGGAAGGTTTATGAATAATTGCATATTTGTGCCTAATATTATTTATTTTTGTGTAATATTATGAGAATATTGGGTAGACTATGAATATTTGGAGGAGGAGATAATTTAGGGACTTTCTCCCTACTACAAGGGTATAACTATTAAATAATAAATCGACAAGATATTATGGAATTATGGCACAGATTATGGAACTCCAATGATTGAGAAAATCTAGGAATGTGTTCTCTGCCATTTAATGCAGCTTCCTAGTATTGGGAACCAAATCCACTAATCAATGGATTTTGGTGGGAAAAGCTTCCTCCATTCATGGGGAATGATTCCTAATCATTTTGTATAAGTACCAAGTCTAATTTTCCTCTAGGGAGAGATTTTTCATTAGTGTTCTTGTGGAGAGAACTCGTATTTCTGCAGCTCCATTGTATTTTCTTGCAGGGATGTAATTGTATTGATGAAAATAATGAAGATTGGTGTCATGTTCAGCTTCTAAATATTTTTCTCCTCCATAGGTCTTTGAGTTTCCTTGGGCTTGGCCATCCCAGGAGCCTCAAAGCCCTTTTGTATCATTTTCTTTCCTTCTTTTCACTTCTTATTCACATGCATCTCTTGTTTTTATTTCTTTCTATTTCTGCATTTAGTATTAATGATTTCTTGTTGTAGGATTGGGTTAAATGGTTGATGTAAGTTATTTTGCAGGATCACAAGCATAATTTCATCCTTGGAAAATATTTTTAAGGTCATAGTAATCATTGAGCTACTTGGATTAGTCTTCTTATTCCCAAATCTAGATTTCTAGAACTCCTTTGTGGTAACTAGTAGTAAATTTTTGCTATTTTTTAGAGCATTCTAACGAGCTTCAATCAAGTTGATTCCACTTGTATTAGATCACAAAAAAATTCTATTTCATAAAAAAATTACCCCATTTCATTTTCACTTGATTAGGTTAGGAATTTGATGGATTTACTATCTCACTAGTTCTCAAATTTATGATTTTTAGACTAGTAATTTTCTCATATTTGTTAGCATGGGTTAACAAAGGTCTTTTTGAGTGATTCCACTTGGAATGGAGACCTAAGACATCCTAATAAATAAAAAAAATTGTTCCATCTAATTTTGATTTGATTTTCTTGGTCATTCGATGAATTATAATTTCGTATAATAAATCTGTAACATCATGTAGTAAAACAGGGGATCCTATAGGAGAACTAGTACATCCTGTAGCGGCATTTTTTGAGCCCGAATTGAGAAAAACCATAATTGAAGTTGGGATTAGGCCTCTACTTGACCCCCATGCCATCAAGACCATTTTAACCCTCTTCCTCCATACCTGTCTCCCCTGCCAAAGAACAAGTGAGGATTAGCATTTGCATTTATAAAACAAAAATATTAAAAAATGAGAGTTTTTATATTCACACATTCACATATTAGTTAATACTCCCTAGATCAGACTCCATGCTCAGTTAATTTAAATCATCACATGTGATAAATAGGGTTAATTTAGGTTTCTTTTACATTTAGTTCATGATCTTTATGCAATTAGAATATGTTTCTTTCCTTGTACTTTATTTCTTGCAATAGGTTAAGGTTTTCATTTCGAGCATTTCGTTTTTGCAATTAGTTTAGGATTTGGTTTTAGTACATGAATTCCATTACATCATGACAACAAAGGAAGGGCACATTAGATAATTCACATATAGTGTCGATACCTCTTAAGTTTGTACGAACCCCGTGTTGATAATTAAAGTCGGTAGCCTTGGGAGTTGCAACTTTCTTGTTGCAATACCGATGCTCATCACTTATACTTCTCCATGCTTCTGTTTGTTGCATGCTTAACCTTGAAGGTCCATCTCAAGCTCACAACTAATTTATCTGTCTGCGTTGGGTCCACTTCCCAAACACTTTTCTTTACAATGGATTCATATTCTTCCACCATTGAACCAAACATGTTGCTTTACTTCTTCCTCAAAAGAGGATGGCTTAGTCTCTACAAGCTCAATCATTAGAGCCATGTATCCAGTGTACCTCTCAGGTGACCTCCTTTGCCTGCAATTTTTTTAAGGAGCTCCCACATTCTCCCACACAACCTACACAAATCTATCAGCTTGCCTAGTTCTTTTTCTACCTTCTCTAGATGGTTCTCCTTGTCAAGTGGATTTCTCCACTCTGCCTCCTTTATGCTCCTCAATTTGTGGCTACTCCACAAATTTTTGAGGCTCCTCCCCATGCTCCTACTTTGGAGCTAAAAGCTCCTCTTCCAATGGGATCTAAAGCTCCCTCTCAAGAGAGAATTGCATCATTTTATCCTCATCAAACTTTACATCAGTTCACACAACAATCATTCTGAGGGATGGTACGTACACATGGTAATTGTGTGGAGTTTCGATGTAACCATGAAACCTCCCAACTCTATTGTTGGATCAAGATTATTCCTTGAATATTTTGAGACATGGTAATAAATAGAGGCTACAAAAATCCTCAAGTGAGACACATATTCTGTTGGCTTGTATGGGCCTGACCCAAATTCAGATGTGATTTAGCCAAAAAAATCCCAGTACTACTTGCCCTTTCGGCAACAGTTCGTGGAGCGCGGACTGAGGTCTCACCCGAAGTAGTATGGGTAGGTGCTAGAACTAGCTTTCCGCACCCTAGAGATGCCTGATGGTTTGTCGGTGGTCCATGGTGTGACCCTGCGTGCACATCGCTACGCACACCTATTAGTACCTCACCGCCTGCAATGCCACCTTCGCGCAGCTCTGTTCGAGGTGCGATCTGTGTTATTACCAAAGTTCTTAACCTGATATTATCCAATTACTTAACTTATTTGTATGAGCCCAATTATACTTAACAATGTTTAATATTCATATAAGTGCACGCGATAAACAACACAATATAAATGCATAGAAAATCATAAAAAACCAGAAACACAGTATATAGAATCAAACTTCTCTTTATTACTCTTCTTCTTGGGTTACAAACTCAACTTTGCCTTGCGCACTTAGCTGCAGGGGTCTGTGTACTCAGCTACGAACTCTACTAGACCTCTACACACTAAGTTGCAGAGCCTCTTCCTACTACTACGATCCAATACACTTAGACTTCTTCTTTATTCGTTGCTAGATCATTACATTAATCCATCTCTTCTTATCTCACTTTACAACTTAGAGCCGTGCTCTTATTTATACAATCCCATGGTTCATGGACCATGGGTAGGCCGACATGACATTACATTACATTACAACACTTAGGGCTGACAACCCTATGACTCAATATACATTTCGCTCTCTGTGCTTGCAATTCACAGAGTCTTACAATATATTTGACCAATACTTGGGCTTTGAGGCCTAAGACATGGTGTGGGGGGATTCCATGCCTAACATCCCCCCAACACAACATCGTGACTCACCCTCAAGTCACTCTGTCGATGCGATGATCTTGGCGCGGAGTCCCTCCAACTGGTCCTCAATGGCCTGAATGTTGGCAGAGCATTGGGCTGCTGCCTGCTGCACCTGCTGCATTCTATCTTCTGAATCATCTGTGTCTGAATTGTGTCCTTACCTTGGTACTAACATTTGTTGCATGTGTTTGTAGTCCCGTGCCCTTTTCCAGCTCCTCGAGTTGCGAAGACTGTGCTTCAGCTGGTTAGTCAGATAGCCAGCCCACCCGTGTAGGGCTTCAAGCGACTGCCGTTTACTTTGCCTGGGAAGGGTTCTCCATTTAGTTTGACTAGTTGGACCATGCCTCCGTCTTTGACCTCCTTAAGCACGTATGGTCCTAGCCAGTGCATTCTGAATTTTCTTGGAATTTTTTCAAAGTTACTATCATACAACAACAATAAGTTGTTTACCTTGATGGTGCGCAACTTGATATGGCGGTCGTGCCAGGTCTTTTCACACTGCTTTTGTACCTGCTAATGAAATCCAGCCAGATACGTTCTTCCTCGAGTTCTTCTAATTGCGTGAGCCTTTCTTCTAGAGCTTCGCGGTCCATCATGCCTATGAGCGCTGCTATTCATAGACTAGGTACGATGTATTCCATTGGCATGACAGCTTCTGTGCCATAGACTAACCAGAAAGGTGTTTGTCCCGTCAATTTCTTGCACATTGTCCTGTAAGCCCATAATATGGCAGGTACACGTAGGTCCCAGTCGTTTCACTATGCGTTACATACTTTGGTCACTGCAGTCTCCAATATTTTGTTGAATTCCTCTACTGTCCCATTAGCTTATGGGTGGTACGGTGTACTTTTCTGATGATACACCTGGAACTCTTCTGTTCCGCGATCACTCATTAATATTTTTGGACAACCAAATTGTGTCAACACGTTTTCAAAAAAAAACTTCGCAGCCATAGCGGCCGTTCAGTCTTTGACCCACTGCGCTTTGGCCCATCGTGTCAGGTACTCCATCGCGGTGATGATGTAGTGCACACCCATCTTTCCCTGAGGTTTGATCAGTCCCACAAAGTCGATTGCCCATTTTTCAAATGACTGTAGTGTCATTTGTGGATTTAACGGCATCTCGTCTCTTCGTGATGGTTTTTCAGTCCTTTGACATATATTGTAGGCCTTACAGTGCACTTTCAAATCCTGGTGTAGGGTTGGCCACCATAACCCTACGTGAAGAATCTTCTGTGCCGTCGCGCGTCCTACATAGTGTCCCCATGTGCTTTCGCGAGGATCTGACCTCGTTCAAATTTAGGTACGTATCTTCGCAATATCTCATCATTGCCTATTTTGTAGAGCTGCCCCGCGATGACAGAAAAGTCCGTCGCGTGCACCACCAATTGCTTCTTCTATTAGACTGAGTATTCCTTCGGCACAATCCATGTTGTTAGAAAATGGATTATATCTTCGAAGTGTCCATTCGTGATGTTCACTACAAAGATCTATGCATCAAGTAGTTCCTCCTCCAAATTCGTTGGTTCCTCGCCCGTCTCAATTCGTGACAAGTGATCTGGTCCTGCATTTAGGCATCCTAGCTTGACTATGACCTAAAAATCATATTTTTGAAGCAGTAAGAGCCATCTGCATATGCGCCCCCCCAACACAGGCTTATTCACCAAGTATTTCAACACAGAATGGTCAGTATACATCTTGAAATGTCCTCCGAGTAAATAATGTCGATATTTTTAGAGCGCGTACACCATTGCCAACCCCTCGTGCTTGGTGGTGGAACAGTTCTTTTCTACTTTGGACAATCTCCGACTTGCAAATTCGATCGGGTGATCCACGCCCTCTGTTCCCTCCTGTGTGAGTACGGCTCCCAGCGCAATACACGATGCATCGACATGTACATGAAATTCCACATCCTATTTTGGGAAGACTAGAGGTGGAGTGGAGGCAAGTTTCCCCTTCAAGACATCCAAAATCTTCATGCAATCATCATTCCAGCGATTCGTAAAATCCTTTTTCAATAGCTTTTCCATCGGCATTGTTATTTGGGCATAACTTTTGATGAACTTTCTATAGTATCCAGTGTGTCGCGAAGTAGCGCGCAATTGTTTAACACTTCACAATGCTTCCAAATTTAGAATAAGGATAATCTTCACAGGGCCCACCACCAGTCCTTGTTTTCACACCACATGTCCCAGTAGGTTTCCAAAGGGAATGAGGAATGTGCACTTCTTAAGGTTCAATGCAATCTGGTGTCGGCGGCAAGTATCCAGCATCAAGCGTAAGCTTGCTACATGGTGTTTAACTAATCCAAAGACAGTCCAATCATCCAGATAGACCTCCAAGGACTTGTGGATGTATTCTTTGAATATAGCGTGAAAATATAGCTGGTGCATTCTTCAGTCCAAACGGCTTAATGGTGTATTGAAAGCAACCACATTCTGTTGTGAAGGTCGTTTTTCTCTTATCTTCCGGCGCGATCTTGTTTTGATGGTACCGTGAGAACCCATCCGTGAATGAGTATGCTTCCTGACCGCCAACATTCCGCAGTAAGTCATTTGTGAATGGTGTCAGGAATGGATTGTGTACACAGGTGTCATTCAACTTCTTGAGGTCCATGCATATTCTTATTTTTCCCTTCTATTTTTTCTCCTGTACTACCATAGGACTCACCCAGTCGGATTCTTCCATTGGTTTAATAATTCCGGCTGCTACCATTTTGTTTAATTCGTCACGAACCTTTTCTTTATACTTCAGATTCAAGCGGTAAGGCCGCTGCTTAACTGGCTTCACGTCGGGTTTTATGGTGATCTTCATCATCCCTAAGTCGCCAAAGATCCCTTTTAAGTCTGTAATTTTGTTCAGGAACAAGTCTTGGTATTCATGGAGTAACTCAGTGACCTTATCCACTGTGGCATCATCCCAATAGTCCCCAAGCATTGCGTACTTCGGCTCCGCCTCCGTTCCAATGTTTACCTGCTTTGTCTTTAGCGGCATAGTGATGTCGGGGTCTTCAAGTGATGGTCCTTGAATCTCGCGACAACCTTTCGTTTCTGAAATGTTAATATTTCATGGGTCCTCATCATCCTCCTCAACATTTACGTTGTAACACTCTAGCGCGCAGCTCAACTATGTCGCCCATTCTAGCTGAAGTACTTCCATTGGCTCCTGGGGTATTTTGAAGATAACTGCTTTTACTACCTATAGTGCATCATCAACAGTATCTGACCAATGATCTTCAAATGTGAAAGTTAATAGAAATCCCTCACGCAAGACATCCCATTCGCTTGTACCATGGCAGAGCTCCATCTTAGTATACCAATTCATGGGTATGACATCCAGGGTATGATAGAATAAATGTACCCATTTAAACTGTGGCTCTTTCCTATAGACCTTGGTCCATTTCACGAAGTGTGTGCGTGGATCATCTCATCTGTCATATTTGTCTACTAGCCATATCTATGGTTTCCCAAATCGTAGGCACATCATTCTTCTGCATCTATGCCAGTCCTCAAAACTTCCCTGACGCATACCCCACCATCTTGCGGGTGTTGTGTGCAGTGCCAATTTTAGAGCATTGAACCGCTGCTATTCTGGTACTACGCTTTCAAATTTGTTCAAGAATGCATCCAATGCTATCAACCCATCATATGTAGGTAGATCCCTTACCTCTGTTGTCATTCAACTCAGTGATCTAACCATCATGTTGCAATTAAGCATTGTTACTTCGTGCAGCCGATTCTGCCATTTCTATATCTCTTCATCTAAATATGAAGTGCAGGAGCTTTCACACTCCCACGAAATCCTTCCATCCGAAGTCGGGTTCACCCAATCCTTTTCTCACGCGGTTATCTTGTAAATACAATTGAGATCGTCATCACTATCATCGTCACGCACCAGTTTAGTGTATCGCGTTCCTTCGGCTGGATCGAGTGGTACTACTACGTGTAGTGAATTTTTTTCAAAGATCATTTTGCACTTCTTCAGATTTATGTCTCTGTTCATATCGGTGACCTAGTATATTCCTAGTAGTGCAGGATAGGGATTACTATCATCGACAATCTCTATCATTTCAAAATCCACCTACGCGCTCGCAGCTTTAATATCTACTGTTACCCCTTGCAATCTTCCCATGGGCAAGATCTTCTGTTGGTTCACCATTCGTAACTGAATAGGAGACCACTGTAGCGTGAGTCTGCCCATGCATTCCCATGTTTGTTTTGGAAGTACATTCGCATCTGATCTGAGATCCAAGATTACCTAATCCATTTCATACTCGCTGATTTGCGCAGTCAACCTTATTTCCATTCTTGTGCATAATGCATGATTTCCTACTTTCCAAACCGCGCGTGGTTCTCCTAATCCCGTGCACCTAGTGATAAGTTCCTGTAGTCCTTTTACTACCTTACTGTCGCTTAGCAGTTTCATGCATGTCTCCAGAAAGGTAGTGGGCATTGAGGAATCCATCCCTGTTTCTTGTTGATCCTTACTACCTGAAGTGGAGGCCTCTGTGAAGCTCTTCTTAGCTTCCATGAATGTCTCCTTCATGCGTTCTAAATCAAATTCGGGTTCCTTTATAGGATCCTTGCAAAGCCATGCACTTTATTTTGACTACTTACCTTTATCATCACCAGTGGTCATACCGCTCCTGAGCATCATGTTTACATTCGGGTCTTCTTTGCGCGGCTCAGACCTCATCATCTGCAAATTTTAAATCGAAGGGGGCTAAAGTACCCATTTTTTGTGCAGTCTCGCTATCAATGTATGGCAGTCTTCTGCCTCATGATCAAACTGAGTACAATACAAACATGATGTCCTTGTCGGGTTTGTACAATCATGGGCATAGTGACCTGGACCTCCGCAATTGTAACAAATTAGTTGTCTGCAACCACTTCCTGGTCCCATTCCACCTCGACCTCGACCGCGCCCCTAAAATCTAGCACGCACCATTCCTACATTTGGGTCGAGGGCTTGCATTTGGTCTGCACCCTGTAGGTAGGAGTCCGATCCATCATTAGTTCGTAGCTTCTATAGGTGTGTTCATTATGGCCTACCGACCTGCAGAAATTACAAAACAATTGCTGGGACGTTTGCGTATACTTCTGCAATAGATGACAATTATCCGTAGTGCGTTTTCCTCCTATCTAACAGATCACACACCATAATGCAGGCGCCATGCTTGGTCCTGCCTGTGCTTCAGGTCTTAATGGCATCGAACCTCCTCCTTCCAAGTAATTCACAAACACTGGACAATGATCCTTGTCATGCCCCTAGCCTTTTCATTTTATGCCTCCTCGTGCGCCTCTAGCTGAGGTGTCCTGTCCTATTTCAAACTCTACATATCGAGACATAGATTTTGCAATTGTGTGTGGATCTTTTGGACTCTTAGACCAGGGTCTTTTATAGGGGTCTCATGCAATCTCATTGCCATCTCCAAAGCTTCAGCCTGGGTGGAAAGTTTTTGCTGTGACAACGTCGTCCTTAAGTGCAGTGTTAGTGACGCTACAAAACATGCACGATGCTATCCAGCCATCAACGTCATGTTTTCTTCGTGAATCATACCCTTCAGTCTTTGGTCCAGATCTTAGGGGGTCTCACCCGAGAGCATTGCGATCTTTTTAAACCCGATGATTGATTGTGTTTTCGACTTTGGCTTGCTAAATTCCATGTTTAGCGTGCTCTGGATTTCTGCGATTCCTGTGTTTGGATGGTCATTAGAACGCTTGATGTACCATGTTAATGCACTATCCTGCAACGTGCTTACCAGTGTAGCCTTTTTGATATTGTCATCCACGACTTATTGTGCTTCCCATACCGCTCTTACCATGAACCAGAATTGGTCCGGATCTTCATTCCCTACTCCTCTGAATACCGGTAGTTTGATTGCACTCACCATATTGAACTATGGTGGTGGCGGAGGTGGGGTGGGTGGAGATGGAGGTGAGGAGGGTGAGACGGGTGGCGGTGTAGGTGGAGGTGGTAAGTGCGGAATTCGCTGCCTTATCAGACTGACCGCGCTTCTCGGAGAAACTTTCGTGAGCTCTTCCTTGCTTTCCCATGAGGGGGAAATTAAGGGATTGGTTTCTAATTCTTCACTACTTCCGCTTCTGTAGATATTCCCACTTTGCATAGTCCCAAACATTAATTTATTCACATAACCCGCTTTTCACATAATAGCATCTTAATCCAAGTGTTCAAAGATTTAACATACTTACCTCACGGTCCCTTGAGGAAACGTCGCTCTGCCTCACTGTAGCCGACGGTCGTATATTTTAGCATCACTGACAAAAGGCCCAAAATTAGATCCATATCTTAAAGTTTCCAAATTCGCTTAAAATCACCCCAAGGGATCCAAAAATGCTCTTGAAATCTTCAGCATTTGCTCAAAATCATCCAAAAGTCAAAATTGGTGCAAGAGGAGAGCCCTTGGAAGGGCAGAAATACACTATTGGGAGGCAAAAACACTTGAAAACCATGAAAAAACCAAAATTGCAAGCTTTAAATAGTGAAAGAACACCAGCCATTAGATCTGGTCAGTCAACAACCCAGATCTAAGTGAAAAATCACAGTTGGCTGAGCAGAGAGGACAACTTAAAGTTGGGCACAAGACACCACCGATCAGCAATCGCTGATGATCGGATCGGCAGGTCACATCGGCGAGGTATTAGTGATTTAAGTAAAGGCCCCGGGCATGAGCGATTAGTAATTGCGATCGGATTGCATCGCTATATCGCAGCGGAGCAGCACCAAATGGCGAGGCCTATGCACAGGTGTATGTGTGATGCGATAACCAGACCTGACGGTTATATATGCGACATTTGATAAATATATCAGGTCCGCAGGTGGGTTGGTTTCAATGCAATTTTGTGTATTATCGTTATATAATGAAATACAAAGGAACACAAGGCAGTGCTGATAGCGATGATTCCCGGACCCGAAAGGGTCCAGAAAGTGAAATATATAATACAGAAAGTGAAATATATAATACTTTAAGCGTATAACGAAATACAAAGGGAGCCTTGGGTAGCATTGATGCGATGAATGAAATATATAAATATTTCAGGTCCGCCAAGGCCTTTTTTTCATAATTTCCAATGTTTCGACTTATTTCCAATATAAAGGAAAAATGACCAAACCGGCAGGATTTTGGGAGAGCCAAAGGCGAGAGAAAACCACCCTCATCAGGTGGTTAACTCCAGTACAAAAGAGCCGCCCAAAATAGATCACAACCATTGGATCTAGAGCACCCAAATCAATGGTGGAGAGGTGATATCACTACAAAGGCTGACCCAATAGGAATATATGCCATGTTTAAAGACTTTTGAAGTCCGAAGGGAACAGCTTGGCAGGATTTTTATGGTGTTGTTGTGTTTTCTTGTGTTTAACAACAAAACAATCACTCTAAACGTTTAAAAGATAGCAGAGGCCCAAATAGCCATTCCAACACAGAATAGAGACCGGAAAGGGAAACAACAGGGCCCAACACGATGCAGCCAAAACAAACAAAGGTGATCATGGAGAGGACAACACAGTTCACCCAAACAAACAGAATGATCATGGAGTATCTCTGGCATGAGAGAGCTCCCTATTAGAATGCAGTTATTCTTCTGTCAGAAGAAGAAACCCCCGAGCCTATGCATGACTAGTCATGGCATCAAGTTGTTAAAAAGACAAGAAGGATAGATTAAGAGACTTTGAGCCTCTGAGAGCTCAAGATCATTGTACAAGGCCTATAGAAGGCTGGAAATTAAAAGTAACAAGGGTTAAACTTCTAGAGATTGTTCCTCCTCTATTCCTTCAAGCTTCTCATCTTCATTCTAGCAATAAAAGCTTCTTTTGCTGTTATATGTTCAATATCCATTTTCTATGTTGTTCTATGCTTTCAATTGAATAGGTTATTCATGTTTTTTCTGCTGTGTCTAATGCCAGATAACTGTCATCTTATCTTTGCATTGATAAATCAGATTTTCAAGTCTCATTTACTTCCTGTAGTTGGCCATTCATATGTGTTTATGTATGTAATCTGTTGGTACAGTCAATATTCTCCATCTATCCATTAAATCTATAAATTATTTAGCATTAGTGGTCTGAAGCCTTGTTTTGGTGAGAGTGGTCATGCATGTCTTGAGTGAGAATAGAGCTGAAATGGTTATCTAAATTGATCCAAACAATCATCCATTCCAATAGTTCTGAGAACAATATTGAAGATTATATGTTACCAGGCATCTCCGAGCTGCAACGTAGGAGAATTTCCTGGAGTGATAACATAATTGGCGCCATTGTCAAGGAGAGGAAATTGAAGCTCAGCTTTCGTGGGAAATGACATAGATCCAACTTTTATGATAGACAAAGTTTGGGAATTTTTTTGTTGTTGTAATCATGTAGCTGGTGACTCTACTGGAGGTCGAACCTCTTGGTGATTCCACTTCATAGTTCTGTCTCAGTTTGTGAGGCATACTCAGAGAAATCCTCAGAAGCTGCAAGCTGACCCAGTACCTGACCCTGCAAAAATCATTAAAGAGAGAAAGGTATGGCAGAAAGGAGCATCAGGTTTAGGTAAACCTAAAAAATCTCCTATATCTCTTCAAGAAAGGCCTGTAATAGAACAAATACATGTTAAGAGTATAACATCTAATACTATCAGTGAAGAAAAACTTTCAGAGATTCATAAAGCTCCTTATTCTTTAGGTTCTCCTTTTGTTGTAAGCCCAAAGGAAACCTCACCTCCTATCCATTATTCTACTTTAGTCTTATCAGTCACTCCTCAGCCCTCTATTATTCAGATTACTAGTACTCTTTTAGCCACCACAACTATGGCAAGTCCACAAGCACCTACCAAAATGGAAATAATCATAGCTACTAGGTATGGACCTCTAATACTGCCCACTCCTTTGAATGCCATGCCTACTGGAGAATATAAAAAATATAGGCCTAAGTTCATTGGGACTGAAGGTGTTACTGCTGAATAACATCTTGAGTCATTCTATAGCTATGCTGATAAACTCGACATTAGTGAAGATGATGTGTGGATGAGAGTCTTTGTCCAAAGCCTAGATGGAGAGGCTAGAAAATGGTTCAGAGAACTAACCCCAAGATCTATAGCAGATATTGAAGCTTTAGATGATGCATTCCTAAAGCATTGGGGGGATAATAAGGATCTCCTCTACTACCACATTGAGTTTGGGAAATTAAAGAGGGAAAATGGTGAGTTGTTGTCTGATTTTAATAAGAGGTTTAACCATATGTACAACAAGATACCAGCTGAAGTAAAACCCACTACTACCTCTACTAAACTCACCTATGCCAATGCTTTTGATTCTGACTTCTGCCTACTGTTGAGAGAGAGGTGATGTGCTACTTTTGCTGACATGCAGGATGCAGCCTTGGAAGTGGAATCAAACATCATGGCTGTAGAGAAACTCAAGGGAAATGTTGATAGAAGAAGACAGAGGGGTGAGTCTTCATCATCCTCTGATCCTAAGATAGATAAAATGACCAAAATGATCGAGTCATTAGCCTCTGAAATCTCCAAATTAAAGGTTGAGCAGCACCCTGGGAAAGGGAGAGTTCCTAATACCTTTGCTCCTAGAAATCCAAATCCAAATCCATATAGAAGAACTAATGAGCAGTTGCAGATTTTGCAAAGAAGCAAAGATGCCAATGAAGACCAAAGGGTGAAGGCCCCTTTTCAAAATGCAGTCATGGAAGAAGAGCAGTTTGAAGAAGATGATGAGATCCATTGTCTGGAAGACAAAGGCAATGCTTCCTTTTTGACCTCAGCTGCCTATGAAAAGTCATTATTCAATGACCAGATTAGCCAAGAATGGGATGGTGAAGCTATTCTACAAATTGAAGATCAAAAAAGATATAATTTGAGGTCAAAGATGAATAATTCCAAGGAAGCTCCTATTCAAAGAGCTTCTATCCCTGTAGTACAGAAAGCTAATAAGCAAAAGCAACCGGCAGTTGATCCCATCATCCTCAAAGCTCCAGCTCATGAGGTAAGAGGCCTTGACAAGTCTCCTTCTCCTTTCAGTTTTCAATTAGAAATTCAGAAGCTAAGAATACCTATGCCTTTGATTGAACTAGTGAAGAATGAGTCCTTCAAAAGATCTATCCTCGAGGCCCTTGAGCCTAAAGCCATCCAAGCCTCCATTGACTATGTAAATATGCAAGATGACAAGCCAACTGTTATTCTCAGCCCAATGATTGAAAATTGTGAAGACAGCTCCCCATCATTCTATGTCTCTCTGACTATTCATGAAAAAATACTTCACAACTGCCTTTTGGACACTGGAGCCAGCCATAATCTAATGCCCAAGGCTGTCATGGATGAGTTGGGCCTTGACATCACCAAGCCTTATCATGACCTATTTTATTTTGACTCTAGAAAAGCGAAATGTCTGGGGTTAATCAAGGACCTAGCCATCACTTTGTCTCAGCTACC
The DNA here is from genome assembly GCA_031772625.1 of Pinus tabuliformis. NCBI lineage: Eukaryota > Viridiplantae > Streptophyta > Pinopsida > Pinales > Pinaceae > Pinus > Pinus tabuliformis. The sequence continues at coordinate 868,676,826 of CM062814.1, read as the reverse complement.
CATGAAAAGCATGATGATGGATATTGTGGTAGTAGATGTAACCCCCAAGTTTGGCATGTTACTTTCCAGAGGTTGGATCAAGAGATTAGGTGGATCATTACAAAATGATCTGTCCTATGCTACTGTCCCAGTCTTTGGAGGTGAGAGCAAGAGATTATACAGAGAAGCTCAGTTGGCTTATATCATCAGTGATGAGAAGAATCCCACTAATCATCCCATCTATGCTGTTGACACTGATTTTGGAGCATGTATTCTTCATATCAAAGAATCCCAGTTGGATTCCACACAGCTTAAAAAACCAGTTTGCCAGATCGTTGAGGAAGAAGGCCCACATATTTGGGACATGTTCTTTGATGGGGCTTGCTCTAAGGAAGTTGTCGGGGCAGGTGTAGTCCTTGTGTCCCCCACACAGGAATACATTCATTTATCTTTAAAATTAACCTTTCAGGTCACAAATAACATAGCAGAGTATGAAGCTTTAATTTTGGGCCTAAGTGATGCAAAAGAAATGGGTATCAAAGGCCTGAAAGTGTTTGGAGATGCAGACCTCATCATTCAGCAGGTAAATAAAGCATTCCAAGAAAAGCATCCAAGGCTGAAAGCATACATAGATGAGGTATGGAGGCTCAAGGATTCTTTTAATAATTTCAACATTTCTTATATTCTGAGAATGAAGAACTAGCTTGCCGACTCCCTTGCTGTGTCTGCTAGCACGTTTATTCCTCATAATTGACATATGAAGTTGAGGGGAAATATAGATCGTCTTTGCCTGACAACGTCAAATACTAGAAAGTTTTTGAAGACAATGATGAAATTGACAAGTTTTTGCAAGTCGTTGATGAATTTTATGAAATGCACATCGATAAGGAAAATGAAACAATGGAAGAATGCGGCCAGTCCAAGTTAAAAAATGAGATTGGCCAAGAAAGCATCGTCTAGCTGCCTAGTAACCATATACCAAAGGGATTGGTGCCTCTAGAGAAGTTGTTTGATCATAATGATGTGCCTTATAAGCCTGCCAAAACAAAAAATGAGTCTGTTGTTTGTAAACATGATATAGGGAGCCCAGCCCATCTGAAATACATCAATCTGTCCACTCATTTGTCTTCTACCCAGAATTTTGAGTATTGCACCCTCATGAAGAAATTCACTAATATTTTTACCTGGGAATACAGTGATCTTAAAAACTATGATACAAGCATCATTCAACATAAGATTCCATTGGAAAAGAACACCACCCCTTTTAAGAAAAAATTAAGACCTATCATCCCTCTCTTATTGCCTCTGATTGAGAAAGAGATCAAGAAGCTGTTGGATCCCAAAATCATAGTTCCCCTAAGGTATTCAAAATGGATAGCTAACCTTGTGTTAGTGAGAAAGAAAAATGGAGAAATCAGGCTTTATGTTGACTTCAGAAATCTGAACAAGTGCTCTAAAAAAGATAACTACCCCCTACCTAAGATGGAACACTTACTGCAAAGAGTTTCAGGGGCCAGAGTCATGTCTTTCTTAGATGGATTTTCAGGTTACGATCAGGTTGCTGTACATCTAGAATATTAGGAAAAGATCGCCTTGACTACTCCTTGGGGAACTTTCATGTACTCCAAGATGCCTTTCGGACTGATGAATGCTGGGGCTACTTTTCAGAGAGTCATGGACATAACCTTTGTGGGAGAGAAGGACAAGTTTGTCTTTATTTATCTGGATAACATAACAGTCTTCTCTAGTAGTCACAAAGACCATTTACAACATTTGAAGAAGGTCTTTCTAAAGTGCAGACAGTTAGGAATTTTGGTTAACCCAAAGAAGTCACAGTTTTCTCTAGAAGAAGGCAAGCTTCCGGGACATATTGCTTTTGCTGAAGGTGTGAAGATTGATCCAACAAGGGTCCAAGAAATCTAGACATTATCCATCTCAAGGTCAAAAAAGGACATTCAATCCTTCCTGGGTAAGATTAACTTTGTAAGGAGGTTCATTCCAAAATTTGCAGAGCTAGTAAAGCACATCACTTCCATGCTGAAGAAAGGATCAGAAATAAAATGGACAGATGCTTCAAGAAGCTCTTTTGAAGCCATCAAGCAAGCTATCTATTACACTAAAAAATGTCACCATGACTATTTGCAGTTAGTATGGCTCCATCCACTGTCATACTATCCTCCTTGGCAAGTCTCATGCCTCTACTCTTCATGTCAAACTTCAAGAAAGAGAGAAAAGTCATTTAAAGTCAATTATCTCTGGTACGCAGTTTCTCTTAGCCTTACCTGCGTGTACGCAACCCAAGTTCACAATACCTGCGTACTTGTACGCTCTGTATGTAAAGGGGTGGGTGCGTACTCCTGTAAAGGTAAAAAGGCGCAAGTTTCACTCCAAAAAAGTTACTTGTGGTCATTTCTAGAGCATTCTAGAAGCTTGTTTGACGTGTATGAAGCGCCTCCAGATGGTTCATGTATCCCTACCAAAGAGGAACTTATCCCATCAAGAGGGGAGCTATCCCATCCAAAGAGGGGCTTATCCCATTGATGGTGGACCTGAATAATTTCCTCTAGAGCACTATAAATACAAGCATTGGGCCAAAGGGAGGGGAGGTTGAAAGCTGAACATTCCTAAGGGTAGATGCTGCTGGAATTAGGACTTTCTTGTAGAAGCTTGTGAGGAGAGATTACCATCTTTGCTTGTTCTATTTGGAAGTGGGTGAGCTGATCAGAGTAAAGGAGAACTCTTGTGGACCCTGGGAGGGACTTGCACAACACCAAGGCTCAGGTTGTAATGGTTCCTTTTGTTACCTTTTAATACAAATTAGTCCATTCTTCTCAACAATTTGTTATTTATGAGTTGTGTCATATACTCCTTGGTCTATATGTTAAATATGTTTTATTTTATGTGATATTCAGGTGCTATTTAATCGTTTGATTGTTAGTGAATGCAGGTTTCGAAGGGAAGGAGGAGCTCATCTGGATCAACGAAGCTGGACTACTACAACAGCGTTGGGTTACAGGTAGGATCTAAACACTTGATTTCTCATATTGTAAAAGCATATTTAGAGAAGGATTGCTCTTATTTGTCTTGTTTGTCACTAGAAAGTCTTAGACTTCTAGGGAGGTCGGCTGTGTCTGCACTAACGACTCTTTCCGCCTGACAAAATGGCTACTCCACTGGGGACTCCATGAATGTGTTTGAGTTTTTTTTGATTTGATATTTTGGTCTGAGAAAAATCGTTTGTTTTCTGATTTTTTGCTGTCTAACTGTGTATTTGGGTGGGTTAGCTTAGAGTCAAATTAGATTTTTATTTTTCTTAGCTTTGCCAGCAGTACGCAGTCTCTGAGTTAGGCACAGTGCGTACTTGTACGCACTGCGTCTTTGTGCACAGGGCGTACCCGCGCCTGTGTCAACAGATCACCTGCGTACCCCTGTCAAATTTGAGAAAATTTCATTTTTCCTCTTTTTGCTCTTTAGATTTTGTTTTTACTTTGTTTTTACTGCCCAGATCCATTAGTTTACTGTCAGAGATCTTCACCTGAACTTGTCCCGTTAGTGTCGAGGGTTTTGGTGGAATTCATAGGGATTTTGCCTTAGGGTTTGATTTTTAACTGGTCCTGTAGTGACTTTGGCATTAGAGGTTGTCAAACTTTGGATCTCCTTGGTTTTGGTCAGTCCTCTTAGGAGTCGGGCCTGTCATAGAAGTCACCCTTGTGAGAGACCTACCTTTGTGTCTTCTCTTTGCGAATCTCGAAAAGTTTGTTTGTTAAACCTTGAATTTCATTCTTGAGAAAAAAGAACAAAAAGATTTCAATTTTGTTTTTGATCAGTTTATGATTCTGCATGAACTGATCCTTAGTTGCATTTTGACTGAGTAAAACATCTGGGAATTATCCTTGTAGGCTTTTGTCCTCATTATTTTTTGCTTTTAGGTAAATTTCCTTTTAATTTGCTTTTGAGTGGATTTGATTTGATTGTCTTAGATTTGTTAAATTTCATTTGATAAATAGTTTTTACATGCTTTATTAATATAGAAAAAACACAAAAATTCTTTTGGAAAAAGTTTGCTTTGGTAGCATTTGTAGACTTTTGGGAGAAAAAGGAAATTTCGTAGAGTAATTAGTGGTCATGAGTTGTATGTTTTGAAAAGATAAAGAGAATTGTTTCTTTGATTGTCTTTACTAAGAAAGTTGTTTTCTATAAAATTTGTATTTTCCAACTCTCTTAGTTAGGAGATTCATTGAAAAAGAAAAGTAGTGTAAATCATCTTAGGTGCATCTTTGTAGTGGTTGCGAGTCGAGTCTACACACCACCAGTTTCATCTCCACTACCTTTTTGTCTTTAAGAAAAACCATAAAATTAACGCTTAAAGTAAAATCAACTTAGTAACTTTTATTTACTAGGGCTCTGAAACACCAATTTAGATCAGGCTAGTGTCTTGGAGTAGGAGAGTAATTAACTCTCCAAGACAACAAAACCAAACAAGTAGCTTATCTTGTGATAGAATAAATCCAATTGTTTCATTTGTACTCTGGGAAAGCTCCTCTTAAAGGAGAAGCACGAGCTCGTGTCCGAACCAGTGAGGGGATCAATCCTCCCTCGTTGAGAACGATGCCAGACACGCACGTATTACAAACGGTAAACCTTGGATTAACCATTGTCGAGGAGCCAGGGGTCACTTGTCGGTAAACCTTGGATTATTGTCAAGGAGCTGGCAAGGGGATTGAGCTTGATACTCTGCCCTTGCGTGCTATCGGAGTGTAGACTGTTCCCCTAGGTGCATTTGTTGCTGTTGGTAACCTTAGTGACCATTATCTTTAGGATTCTACCGAGGTGACAGTGGAGGGAAGATCCCACTGTACCTGGAGCAGACGTCGGCTAGACTCACTTGGATTTTTCGGGGGGTTCACTTCACTCGAGATGGTTAAAGTGGAGGAACTTGTGCCGGTCTATTCATTAAGCAGGTTGCCGGGGTAACTGTTCCACCCGCCACTTCTGTACTGAATCCGGCGATGTTGGGTTTCATCTCCAACTAGCGTTTTTGGTCCGGAAGGCTACTGTTTGTGCTTGGTTTGACGCCCTAGATTCTTTAGGCGTGTGATTCAAATTTGTTTGGTTCTTTAGAGACTGTCAGGCGGAAAGAGTCGTTAGTGCGGACACAACCGACCTCCCTAGAAGTCTAAGACTTTCTAGTGACAAACAAGACAAATAAGAGCAATCCTTCTCTAAATATGCTTTTACAATATGAGAAATCAAGTGTTTAGATCCTACCTGTAACCCAACGCTGTTGTAGTAGTCCAGCTTCGTTGATCCGGATGAGCTCCTCCTTCCCTTTGAAACCTAAATTCACTAACAATCAAACGATTAAATAGCCCCTGAATATCACATAAAATAAAACATATTTAACATATAGACCAAGGAGTATTGAAACAACTCATAAATACAAATTGTTGAGAAGAATGGACTAATTTGTATTAAAAGGTAACAAAAGGAACCATTACAACCTGAGCCTTGGTGTTGTGCAAGTCCCTCCCAGGGTCCACAAGAGTTCTCCTTTACTCTGATCAGCTCACCCACTTCCAAATAGAACAAGCAAAGATGGTAATCTCTCCTCACAAGCTTCTACAAGAAGGTCCTAATTCCAGCAGCATCTACCCTTAGGAATGTTCAGCTTTCAACCTCCCCTCCCTTTGGCCCAATGCCTGTATTTATAGTGCTCTAGAGGAAGTTATTCAGGTCCACCATCAATGGGATAAGCCCCTCTTTGGATGGGATAGCTCCCCTCTTGATGGGATAAGTTCCTCTTTGGTAGGGATACATGAACCATCTGGAGGCGCTTCATACACGTCAAACAAGCTTCTAGAATGCTCTAGAAATGACCACAAGTAACTTTTTTGGAGTGAAACTTGCGCCTTTTGACCTTTACAGGAGTACGCACCCACCCCTTTACATACAAAGCATACAAGTACGCAGGTATTGTGAACTTGGGTTGCGTACACGTAGGTAAGGCTAAGAGAAACTGCGTACCAGAGATAATTCACTTTAAATGACTTTTCTCTCTTTCTTGAAGTTTGACATGAAGAGCAGAGGCATGAGACTTGCCAAGGAGGATAGTATGACAGTGGATGGAGCCATACTAACTGCAAATAGTCATGGTGACATTTTTTAGTGTAATAGATTGCCCCCTAAAGTGCGAAGCCTGTAGTAGATTAGGGTTTTATATGATCTAGGAAGGGTGAAGTACTTTATCATTTCAAGGAGTATCTTGCGGAGAGCCCGGTCAGAACCTGCAAATATTCAACACAAAATACATATATAAAATGCTATCATCGCTGAGGTAGGCATTCCCATACTCAGATTGAAAACTTTAACTAACAATCTAACTACTGCTCTGATACAAGAATGATTTTGCAGTACATCACAATTGTAGACTTTTGTAGACACAGTATGGACGCAGCCATCTATTTATGGTTAGTCTACTATATAATGAATACAAAACTCCTCGCAGCCTGGATGGTGGAAACTAGATCCAGGGTCTTCATCTCTACTTCCTGAATTGGTACGATTCTATCCATGCGAATAAATGAGTTGATGTCGAACATGGTAGAAACCACTTGATTACCAGTCGATGATGTAAACTGTTAACAAGTGCGAGAGAGACTACCAGTGATGTCAATGGTTCTCAAAGTACCCAGTACAATCCATGAAATGTGAATGAATGGGTTGATGTCGAACACGTCACGGAATCCTTTGATCGAAAGTCAATGATGTAAACTGTCGTCAAAGGCGAGAAACCTGCCATTGATGCATGCAGACTTCAAGGTACTGACGATTTCTAAGTCATCTTTCTAGATAATGTGCTGATGTCGATAGAAAGCAACCCGTCGCAGGCAAGCCCACAACACGAAATCATTGTTCAAGTTGAAGAAATGTTGCTATAAGGATTAACTCAGGGATGGTCAAATGGATGACAAGTATTTTGCATATGAATGGTTTATTTGCAGAGACCTCTTGAACACATAACGACACGACAGATGGATTGGTGACAATTGACCCAAAGTTGATACCCAAAAACGGTTGAAGACTTTCAAAGTGGTTTTATTAGCTTTAAGGCAAAGGATTTCCCAACCCAGGTGAATGAAACGTGTCGTGTTCAAGAGCGGTGATAAGGTTCTTCTGTAACAAAGGATAACAAATAGGTTCATTCTTCTCTCTTTTCCCCCACCATTTCTGGCAAGTACCTCTTTATTTTTTACAAGCTTGAGGAGGATAACATATGCTTGATTATAAGCTCATCCTTCGGACGAGTCCAACTTAGTTTAGATTCGGACCCTAAGAAGGAGTGGTCCGTTCCTGTTTGTAATCGAACAGGTCCTTTACTGTGAAATTTTAACGAGTCCAGTATAGGAGAAACTCGGCGTTTTTCAATTTTAGAGATTCTGAAAAAACTAAAGAAGACTCCAAGGTGAACTTTTTCGTAAATTTGTGTCTCCCAAGCCCGAAAAAGTATAAAATAATACCTGAGAGAACCGCTTGATCTTGCGACCAAGGAGTACTTTCATGATTAATGCCTTTGACCTGAAAAGTAAAAAGCGATCAGAGGCATGTCGTTTTATTTCCAGTATCGAATTTGAAACGAAAAAAATCCGGCAATCTTTTCGTGTTTTTACGGTCAGAAAAGGGCTGTAAGAGGACCGTCTTTTAATTCCGTTTTAACGAGTGTAAAAGAAACGCTCGACAATCTTTTCATGTTTTAGGAGTCAGAAAAGGGCTTAAAATATGACTCTGATGTCTTGGTTCGTGAAAAATGATGATTTTACCCTAAAGTCCTTTTTGTCCTGCACAAAAACAACACATTACTCATACCTGTTGAAGATGGGCAAAAATACATTGAAAAATATCTTTTCACGGTGAAAAATAAACAAACTTAGCATTCATTTATCTAAAAAACCTATAAAAAGACTTCTTACCATGTCATTTTTACCATTTTACTGTTGAGGGTGAGAAAAGGGCTTTTGGCAAGAAACTTCCTGTGGACTTTGCGGAGAATCCGATCGTCGGAATCGAGCGCCGTCTCTTTCAGGTATTTCACAACATCCTCCTCTTCAATTTCATCCGTTTAGAATTTCATTTTAAGTTCTAGTTTGATTTTTTGGAGGGTTTGGGGTTTTAGGGTCCGCTTTTTGGGGGACGATTTTTTGGAGGGTTTGGGGTTTTAGGGTCCGCTTTTTGGGGGACGCAGGTGCCCCATGGGCGACCTGCGTACCCCGACATTTTTGTATATGGGAAAATGGTCGGAGTACGCAGCCCACCTTCAGAACAGCTGCGTACCCACGCTCTGTTTTCTGAACGCGGGGTGCGTACTCCGCGCAAAGCGGATTTTCAAAACCCAAACTCAAAACCTAACCATCAAAATTTGATTTAATGAATTCTAATCAATGTTTTTTGGTGTGTAGATTGCCCACCATGCTAGATTGGCATGAAAGAGAACACGAAGATGTCGATTTAGCCGCAATAGGTCATCAACCTTCCATTGATGCTTTAAAGGCATGCGGTCTCTACAAGTACTGGGCCATACTTGGCATGAGGGCCCAGGTGCCATTCTTAGAGTGGCTGGTTGAAAGGTGGAACATTCAGGATCAATGTTTCTACATCAGAGAACACCAGCTCGAGATAGAGTCCTCTGACATATATTTTCTCACTGGCTTGCCTAACAGGGGCGAGCAACTTTCTCTATTCGGGACTAGGCTGGGTGGCCAATCCCTTGCTAGTCTCCGGCTAGAGTGGTGCAACAATCAAAACCAGGATAAGGGGATAGAAATCAAATACATATCCCGACCTGAACTTATGGTAATTGCCTTTACAGTTACCAGACTTTGCGGTGCTGCCGCTTTGCACATAGCCACTGGTTCCCAAATGCGGATGGTTATAGATTGCTTCCGAGGCACCATTTTCAACTGGTGCGATGCTGTGCTGGCCAATATGAAAGGCCAACTGACTAGGGCAAAGAACGGACAACTGAAGACCTTTGGATATGGGCCTTTAGTTGTGAGCTTTGCCCTAGAGAGAGTTCCAATGCTGATCCCCCAGCATCTTACTGTTCCAGTTGGGCCTCCTCGGGAGCCTAAGTTGACGCGGTGGGTTTCGGTAATGGCCCGACATCCTGATGAGGGAGCGGGAGTTGTCCGATTTCCTGCGGGTTACTTTCACTGGTTGGAGAGCCAGGTCTTTGCGATTCAGGATTTTCCTTATGTCAGAGTAGATTTTCGCAATGATCCGGACATGGTTCTTCCACAGGGAGAACAATGGGACGACAGAGGTACTTCATTTTTCACAAGTTTTTAAATTATCTATTTTTTTTGTTTTTTATATATCGTCTCAAAAATGACAGCAAAAAATTTTCAAAATGCAGATGTAGGCCCACGGCATCCAGCCAATCTCCGGGCTTTTGAGAGAAGAGTACCAGTTGCACCAGCACCAGCCCCACATGATGCGGCCGCAGAGACCTTAGCCGAGCTGGAACAGGACTTAGAGCGTCTCACGACGGGTATACCAGAGACGACTATAGACGATATTCCTATCCGACTTCAGCGCTATGTGGTCGCAGTCCCAGGACCTTTCAGGAGGTTCCTATGTAGAGTAGCGCGGGCAGTGGTCTCATATAGAGAGCACCACCAGTGATTGGCTAGTCACTTTTGTAGACACATGTGACATTTTTGGTTTTTTGTACTTATCATTTTTGCCGATCATAAGGTGTTTTTCAACCTATGATCGAAGACGATGTATATTTTTTGACACACTCTTATCTATATATATCATTATTACTGGCTTATTTTGTTAAACATGTGTAATGAAATGTTTATAAATTTACATTTATGATTGTTACAAATGTCTATTTAACATTCGAGACGCCATTGCATCTGCTAATGTATTTAAAGACCTTGGAATATGCTGATATTAAATGTAATCAAATTCACGTTCCAAGAGACGCACCCTCAAAAACAATCTTAATAACACTGGATTTCTGATGGCATAGACTCTATTAAGCTGTAATACAACGAGTTCAGAATCTAACCTCACTATCAAACTCTGAATCCCAAATGAAATAGATTCAGATAATAGTTCAATCACTGCACTGTATTCTGCAATGTTGTTTGTTGTTTGACCGAGGCTCACCCCATGCATAGAAACTAACTCGTCAGAGGGCGAATAGATAACCCAAGCTGCGGAAGAGATATTCGTGTACTACGACAAGCACCATCAGCAAATCCAATGTACGTTTGGAGAGGTGTCGACATCTGCAATATCAAGAGTAAAACCAAGATAAGCCAGAATAACGACGAAAAACACACTCTCTAAGCTAAGCACACTGTCTAAACTAAGCAAACATACCAGCTAGAAAGAAAAATTAACCTAACTAAACTAACTGAATCTCCATACCCACCATTTAAGCATAATACCTCTTTAGGTAAAGTCCATTTCTAGGCTTACCCAAAGAGTCCCCATCAAAATCTACCAGCTCATAGGCCCCTTTTGCTAGCTTTCGCTTGACAATATAGGGCCCATGCCACATGGGAACGAATTTTCCAGCACCTAATTTATCGTTAGCTTGATCATATAATAGCACTAGATCTCCTTCCGAAAAATTACGAGGGGTCACGTTACGATCATACTGAGCTTTCATCCTTTTTGCGTGAGTCTCGATTGCCAAAGCAGCGTCACGTCGAGTCTCATCTAATTTAGCTAAGTATAACAGATGCTTCTCCTCTTCGGAAGTAGCTGGGAGTAATTCGATAGCCATTTGAAGTGATGGGATTTCGCATTCAATGGGCAACACTGCTTCCAAACCATAAACTAGTTGGAAAGGAGTGAACCCTGTTGATGTTTTCACTGAGGTTCGGTACGCCCAAAGCGTTGAAAATAACATGTTATGCCAATTCGACCGATGAATACCAATGATTCGTCAGATCATGATAACTAGAACTTTGTTGATGGATTCAACCAAACCGTTTGCTTGAGGATAATAAGGAGTAGAACTATCATGGTGTAAACCAAGCTGGCTTGTAAGTTCTGTCATCATAATGTTTCGAAAATGGCGTCCATGGTCAGTGATTATTGCTTGTGGGACACCAAACCTAGCAATAATATGATTGAATACAAAAATCGCAGCTGTCTTGCCATCTGCCTCGAATGTAGGCATCGCCTCGGCCCACTTAGTAAAATAATCAACCGCAAGGATGATATACGCATGCCCCCCAGCCGAGTGAGGGTTACATGTAATAAAATCGATACCCCATTTAGCAAAAGGACCAACGGCAATTATAGGGTGGAGAGGAGCCGGTGGTGCGTGCATCTTGCGATCAAACACTTGACAGTTGTGGCATTTTCGGACCGCAATGATACAATCTTTAAACATGGACGGCCAGAAATAGCTAGCACGCAACAACTTCTGAGCTGTGGCATACCCAGACATATGACCGCCACATGCTCCAGAATGGTAGTCATTCATAACCCTTTCTGCCTCTTCATGGGTTAAACAACGACGAAAAACTAAATCCGCCCCACGACGATAAAGAGTATCTCCAATAATTTTGTACTGTTGGGACTGGAATCGAATTTTCCGACGTTCCGACCTTGAAGCTTCGGGCCGAAAGGATTGGGTTTGGAGATAGATGATTATATCTCCATACCACGGATCTAAAGTGCTGATGAGAAACAGAGATTCGTCCGCAATGGGTTCCTCTGCCACAGTTTCCGTGTCAGCACGCGGGAAGTCACACATCAATTCCGCAAAAACTAAGGATTTCTTAGACTTGGACTTCTCGAACTCCAAATCGAACTCCTGCAGGATAATGATCCAGTTGGAGTAATTGCCCCCTAGCAATTGTTTAGTCAGAATATAGATCATAGGGTTGCAATCCGAAATCACTGTAGTTTTACAGAGAAGAATGTAATGACGAAAACATTGGACAGCCTGAACAGCTGCCAGGGCCAATTTCTCCACATGCGAATATTTTAGCTCAGTGGGATTTAACGTCCTACTAAGATAATATATCACATGTTCCGTTCCGAATTCGTCTTCCTGAACTAAGACCATTCCAATGGTGGAGTGGGAGGCGGCGAGATACAAAAAGTAGTCCTGGTTGTAGTTGGGAGGATGCAGCAACGGTGCATGGGTCAACGCGTGCTTAAGTGCATCAAAAGATTTTTGAGCTATCTCATCCCAAGAGAATTGTGTATTTTGTTTCAACAACCGGGTGAAACCCTTTGTAATCTCGGAGTAGTTAGGAATGAATCGACGTAAAAAGTTTGCTTTCCCCTGCAAACTTTGGAGTTGGCGCAAACTCGAAGGAGGAGGCAATTTGATGATAGCTTCGACCTTCGAGGGATCGACGCGGATACTGGCTTTTGAAACGACAAATCCTAGCAATCGTCCCACTTCTATGCAGAAGACACATTTGTGTGGGTTCAACCGAATTCGATAATTCCGACACCTCATAAAAATAGCGCGTAAGTGGACAAGGTGATCATCTCTATGTAAAGAATGAGCAGGCAAATCATCGAGATACGGTTGCACAATGTGCTTGATGTCGTGAAACGCGTAATACATTGCCCGTTGGAAAGTGGCTCCGGCATTCTTAAGTCCAAAAGGTAATTTGCAGTAAGCAAATGTACCCCAAGGACAAATGAAAGCTGTTTTTGGTTGATCGGCAGGTAGAATATTGATTTGGTTGTAACTGGAAAAACCGTCCATAAAGGAAAATATTTCACTGCCGGCACAATCATCAATTATTTGATTGATATAAGGCGTGGGATAGTTGTCTTTTGGACAAGCACGATTTATATCCCTATAGTCGATGCATATTCTTATTGTTCCTTGTTTCATGTTAACCGGAACAATATTCGATACCCAATCCGTTAACGGGATCAGATAAATGAAACCTGCTTTCAACAGCTTTTCGACTTCTGCTTTAATCGCAGCCGCTTTCCTAGGGTGTATCTGACACAGACGTTGCCGAACGGGTTTAGCGTCCGGGTAAGTCTTGATTTCATGAACAACAATGGAGGGATCAATTCCTGGCATTTCCTCATAGGACCAAGCAAACACGTCGCGGAATTCTTGAAATAGGACCTTGTATGTTTGAATTTCGTCATCTGTACACGAGGCACCTATATGAATGTTTTCAATAATTCCAGTTTTGATTGAAATGTCAATGGCAATAGTTTGGGAAATGTTTCCCAAATTCAACTCTGAATCAGGATGTTTCATGGGATTCTGAGCGTCCTTGACATATTCAGTTGTAAAAATTGATGAAAAATCATTTTCAAAGTCATCAGCCTCAGGTAAAAACAAAGATCGATGATGAAGATCTTCCCATGGTAGATCATCTACACTTAGGATTTCGCGAAGTTGTTCGTCAGATGACACAACTTCAGGAAACGTTATCCGTTCTGAGGTTGATGTGAAAAGTGATTCCTCACGGACCACATTCATTTGGTCGATTTGGGTTGAACTTGAGTCGGAAAAAGACTGCACGGCCTCATAAGAAATTTCATATGGACTCAAAGGCATTGCATTACCGAATGAGTCTATCTCAGATTCAGATGGGACAATCCAAGGATCATCATAGATAATAGTGTCTGAAGTAATCATATGAATGCTTGCGAATGAAGGGTCTGCGTTGATTGGAGGGAAAGGAAAAGTTCCCAGTAAACCAGAATCTTTAACTAATCCTACACCAACATCCTTGTAAAGGATACTCGTTTTTCCGACATGCTGGATACTCTCTGAAGAGGCTGGGTCGGATGAAAATTAAGCCAGCTGCGTATTTTCTAACGGTTTTTCCTTCAACCACCTCCACATCTAGACTAACGGTTTTTCCTTCAACCCCTATAGGCAAATCCTGTAGAATGCCAAACGGATGGAACCCACGGCCATCAAAGGCCTTAAGAATCGTCGGGGATTGGTTCAGTGAAGGAGAGCCAAGCGATCTCCAACACTGAATCGACATAATACACGTAGAAGCTCCTTCATCAATTACAGTCCGATGAATTGGCCTGTTTTTGACTATCACTGGAATCTGGAAAGCCATCTGATGAGGGAGACGCGGTGTACTATTTTCTAGATCAAAGATTATCAGGTTCGGGTCCTGAACATCAACAGCTCCTATAGCCGACAAAAGTAATTTTCTCTGTGCTGGGCATGATTGCAGCACTTCCAAAGCCGACATTGCTGAGGGTGAAACAGCTAAATCCTCAACAATGTTGTAATTCTGGGCCGCTCTCGCATGTGGATTGAAAGCAGACCTTCGAAGTACACCCTTGGCGGGCGGTTTTATTACTAAGTCCGGGTTAGGTTTCTCGATCTGTAGTGGATCGGAACCGGGAGCTGAGGTTGATGGATTTGAACGAGAAGATTCCGCTTCTTTTGATCCATCAACAGGACTTTTACTACCATAATCTTGTGATCGAGTCGCAATCCGTACATGAGACATCATCAATATGGGTTCTTCACTGGCATTCGAGGAAGAACCTATCATTTTACTCTCCTGCTTTGGAAATGGATCTTTCAAAACAGCAGGAGTTGGGGAACCTTTAACAATTTTCACAACCTCTGCCCGATGAGGGCAATCTCTTGTGAAATGATCTTCTTCACAAATTAAACAAGGATAGCGAGGTTTGCGCTTTTCGTCGTTAGATTCCGACTTCTCTTTTTTCTCCTTTGGAGCCTTGTCTGCTTTATCCTTCTTCTTGCCTTTCTTCTTACCACCGTTTTTTGATTTAGCCGTAGATGACTCTACAACGTGAATGTCGGCGGTAATTTCAGGAGAAGACTCTCCTGTCGGGGAGTCTGGTAAGGTTATTATTGGAGAAGAATTCTTTGAGGATTTCTTCTTACTTTTAGTATTCACCGTACCAATCATGCCATCAGCAGCATGAGACCCCGAAGGAGCAGCAACGATTTGATTCGACTTAGGAAGATCTAGGATCTTCTCGTGCAACGTACCCGACTGAGTGTAAACTAAGTCAAGGTACTGGGCTTGAGCAATGACTTGCTCCTCAGTAACTACTCCGGCCTTAGCTACATCTTCAGTAATCTTCGGTAATAATGATTTTACAAACCATTCAGCTAAGATTTGGTCTGGGATAAAAACTTTCACTAATCGCCATCGACGTCTCCATTCATGAATATGATCGGAAATATAAGTGGAGGTCAACTGTTTTAATGAAGTTAATAGCTCAGTACCATTATCGTATCTGACCGGCAACTGAAAATGAGTTAGGAATGAGGTAGCTAACTGGCTGAAATTGTAAAAAGAGGCCCGTGGTAGCTCAATGTACCACTTGGCCGCGAGACCAATGAGCATATGCTGGAAAAGACGTAAGCGGATTGAATCATCCGAGATGGAATTTGAAGCACACCAGAGGTGGTAAGTCATCACGTGAGTGGACAGATCCTCTCCAGACTTACCTTCAAACTTGGGTATATCACTGGGCAAGTTATTTGGCATTGGCGGCCAGAACGGAAGATATTGTATTGGATCGTTCGTTAGGCGCGTCAAGTCGGGTAAATCCAAAGTTGCGATAAACGGTAACTGCCGGTTAGGATCTCTAAAACTCTGGGTCACAAGACCAGTCCCAGGAGGAGGATATCCAGGATAACTTGGAACAGGAATCGCATTCAGGATATTATATCCTCCTGGAAAACCAGGATTAACCGGACCGTACTGGGGTTGTTGAGGTTGTTGATAAGTGTACCCAAGATACGGTTGATACTGGTAAACCGGTTGTTGGACAGCAGGACCGAATTGGTACTATCCCTGGTACTGTTGATAGGTAAATTGAGGTTGACTTGTTACAACAGTACTTAAACCAGGCTGGCCTACAGGCATCTGGACCGTGGTTTGAATCGTAGATCCGGACAACGGTAAATATGTCTGAGGAGTGGTTGCAGAGACAGTAGAAACCGGAGCTGTCGATACTCCAGAAGTAAGTGCGGTAGATGTTGCGGTAGTTGCAGCAGTCGTTTGGGATGGAGTACTAGGTGCAATTGGCGGCTGAGTAACTACCGAAGTTACAGAAGTTTGAATATTTGACTGGACAGGTTGCGGTTGCTGGGGTGAACCAGAAACTACGGGTTGTCCAGTTTGAGGTAACAACTGTATACTTGGCTGCAACACCTATTTACCTTGTGATGGATCCCACACTATCATTCCGGGGTATTGACCCGTAACAGGTTGAGGACACTGAGATCCATAACCGGATTGAGGATAGGATTGATAACTGAAAGGCACAGGTCCCATACCTTGAACATACGACTGACCTTGAGGTGGTTGATAACCTTGACTCGAGTATTGACCTTGAGGTTGATAACCTTGGGGTAAATACTGATACTGGGGTTGACCTTGACCTTGAGGTTGATACCCTTGAGGTAAATATTGATACTGAGGTTGACCTTGGGGTACATATTGAGGCTGGGGTTGACCTTGAGGCATGTATTGTACTATGGGTACATACTGTCCTTGAGGTTGCCCCCCAGACACAATTTGTGTACCTTGAGGTTGTCCCCCAGGCGTTAATTGAGGCTGCCCCCCAGGCGGTAATTGGCCACCTTGAGGTTGAGAAATGGGAACTGAACCTGACATCATATAAATGTCCCCTACACCCAACAGTTTATTACCATTGTTTCCAGCTAATAACCCATGATCAATGGGTTGAGGAGATGCCCTCGCAAAGGTACCAAAAAGTGACTGATACCCGACGGGAACAGAAGGACCGCCATGCAAGAAAGATTCAGGAGATTGAGTGAACACGGACGACTGACCAGACATATTTACAGGAGTATAAATACCTCCAGGTGGAAAAGGAGTACGAGGTGGAGAAAAACTTATCCCTGAGTTGTCTAAATAATTGGTTAACGAAAGGTACCAAGTAGTACTTCTAGGAGGACTGTAAAAGATAGATTCACGCTCTCTTAGATCAATAGTAGGTTGATCTTCAAGGATAGATACGCCTAATTCTTCCTCTGGAGCAAGTTCTTCAATAGCTACCAAACCAGCAGGAAGATTTTCGGTGATGACTCTTTCTACCCTAGGTGAATCTGGTGCACTAGAAGTTGGAGTAACAGGTTTAGATACTTCAGGTTCTTCGCCTATATCACTAGTAGATGAAAAACTACCAGCAAGCTCAGAAACTGCAACTGCCTCAGGATTATAACCTGCTTCTAGACCTTGGTAATCTGGATGGACTACCAATGACGATTCTCCTTCAGGTGAACCTACTTTACTGCCACTAGGAGTAAAAAGGACCTTTAAACCTTCGTAATGACTTGGGACGTCTTAAGGAGGTTCACCCCGAAGTCTACGGGATTTCCTCAACAATTCGGCCACAAAAACAACCTCAGGAGACTTGCCCCGAAGTCGACGGGACTGTCTCGGTAATTCTGCCACAGTTAAAAACTTTTAACTACTGCACACGCAAACAAAGTAAAATCTCAAAGCAAACCACCTAAAGTCTCTGTTACACTAAAAAATGTCACCATGACTATTTGCAGTTAGTATGGCTCCATCCACTGTGATACTATCCTCCTTGGCAAGTCTCATGCCTCTGCTCTTCATGTCAAACTTCAAGAAAGAGAGAAAAGTCATTTAAAGTCAATTATCTCTGGTACGCAGTTTCTCGTAGCCTTACCTGCGTGTACGCAACCCAAGTTCACAATACCTGCGTACTTGTACGCTCTGTATGTAAAGGGGTGGGTGCGTACTCCTGTAAAGGTCAAAAGGCGAAAGTTTCACTCCAAAAAAGTTACTTTTGGTCATTTCTAGAGCATTCTAGAAGCTTGTTTGACGTGTATGAAGCGCCTCCAGATGGTTCATGTATCCCTACCAAAGAGGAACTTATCCCATCAAGAGGGGAGCTATCCCATCCAAAGAGGGGCTTATCCCATTGATGGTGGACTTGAATAACTTCCTCTAGAGCACTATAAATACAGGCATTGGGCCAAAGGGAGGGGAGGTTGAAAGCTGAACATTCCTAAGGGTAGATTCTGCTGGAATTAGGACTTTCTTGTAGAAGCTTGTGAGGAGAGATTACCATCTTTGCTTGTTCTATTTGGAAGTGGGTGAGCTGATCAGAGTAAAGGAGAACTCTTGTGGACCCTGGGAGGGACTTGCACAACACCAAGGCTCAGGTTGTAATGGTTCCTTTTGTTACCTTTTAATACAAATTAGTCCATTCTTCTCAACAATTTGTTATTTATGAGTTGTTTCATATACTCCTTGGTCTATATGTTAAATATGTTTTATTTTATGTGATATTCAGGTGCTATTTAATCGTTTGATTGTTAGTGAATGCAGGTTTCGAAGGGAAGGAGGAGCTCATCCGGATCAACGAAGCTGGGCTACTACAACAGCGTTGGGTTACAGGTAGGATCTAAACACTTGATTTCTCATATTGTAAAAGCATATTTAGAGAAGGATTGCTCTTATTTGTCTTGTTTGTCACTAGAAAGTCTTAGACTTCTAGGGAGGTCGGTTGTGTCCGCACTAACGACTCTTTCCGCCTGACACTATCATGGAAGCTCCCACTCTAATCGACCCAGATTACACTAAGGAGTTTTGTATCTTCTCTTTTGCCTCTTATGATACACTTGCAGTAGTTTTGTTGTAGAAAAATGATGAAGGCATAGAGCACCCCATGCCCTTTTTCAGCGAAACTCTAAGGAATGTTGAACTAAGGTATGACCTTATTAAAAAACAAGCTTATGCTCTCATAAAATCTTTAAAGGAATTCAGAATTTAAATTCTGCATTCCAAAGTGGTTGCAAATGTACCTTCAGCCTTAGTAAAAGATGTCTTAACTCAACCAGAAATTGATGGAAAGATAGCTAAATGGATTGCAAAATTCATAGATTTTAACATAGAGGTGAAGCGCACAAAGCTTGTCAAGGGCCAAGGCTTGGCTAAACTTATGGCTGAAGAAAATTTCAGCTTGTTAGACATAAATTGCATGGGTCTAAATTCATATGATAAGCAGATAGAGGAAGCAGCAGAAGAGCAAAAGCAGAATCAGCCTTTGGCTGAAAATCTAGCCACCTGTGAATGGTATTCTAGCATAGTTCATTTTTTGCAAAAGCTAGAAGTCCCTCTAGGGATTAGCTCAAGTCAAGCCCGGGCAATTAAATTCAGATCAGCCAAATTCTGCATAAATAAAAATCTACTTTTTTGGAAAGACCCATCAGGAATCCTCTTGAGATGTCTAGATAAATAACAATCTATGGAAGTCGTACACCAGTTCCATTCTAGGATCTGTGGAGGGCATCATTATTGGAAAACCATAGCCCACAAAATCCTGAGGGCTGGGTATTATTGGCCTACTCTATTCTCTGATGTGTTTTCTTTTGTGAAAGCTTGTGACAAGTGTCAGAGATTTGTGGGAAGATAGTAGCTAAAATCTCTACCCTTGAAGCTAGTACATGTCAATGGTCCCTTCCAGCAGTGGGGCTTGGACTTTATAGGTGAAATCAACCCACATTCCAGTGGCCAACACAAATGGATCTTAGTAGCCACTGATTATTTCACTAAGTGGATTGAGGCTATACCCACTAAGAATTCCAATCATCAAGTTGTCATAAAGTTCTTGAATGAGAATATTTTCACTAGATTTGGTTGCCCAACCAAACTAGTCACTGATAATGCAACAAATTTCAAGGCAAAATAATTGGTGGATAGGACTAAATCCATGGGCATTCAAGTGGTACATTCTACCTCATATTATCCTCAAGGCAATGGCCTGGTAGAATCATCTAGCAAGAGTCTGGTAAGGGTAATCAAAAAATTGTTAGAGGACAACAAAAAGAGTTGGGATTCCAAGTTGAAGTTTGCACTATGGGCTGACAGAGTTACCATCAAAAAGTCCATAGGAAATTCTCCATTTAAACTAGTTTACGGCACTGAAGCTGTTTTCCCTATCCAGCTGATTCTCTTGGTGGCTAAATTCTTGCAAGAAGAACAAGATGAAGAGAACGACATGGTAAGAAGAATGAATAACCTGGTTGAACTACAGTAGATCAGAGAGAAGCTGGTTGAGAAGTCAAAGGCTCATCGGAAGAAAATCAAAGAAAACTTTGACATGAAGGCAAAAGTGGACAATTTCCAAGTTGGTGATTAGGTTCTTAAACAGGATGCATTTAAGGAAAAAAAAGGTAATCATGGCAAGTTTGACTCCTTATGGACAGGTCTATTTTTCATCGCTCAAATTCAGCAGAACAAGACATTCATTCTGCACAGTCTGGAAGGGGGAGATACCTTTGGTAGCCTAGTAAATGGGCGGTTCTTGAAACTTTATTTCATTTAAGGCTTTAAAGCCTTGTTTTTGTAAATATGTTTTTCCAGTTTTTATTTCATTACAAAATAGATTCCATGCCCAATGGAACACTAGAATTAAGATTTGATTTTTGTTTTATAGGAAAGGCATTGATCCATGATCCTTGAAACCTCACAGGGAGGATTTCATCCCCAGAAGGAGCTAGTGTTAGCCTCGCTGACAAAAGGCCCAAAATTGGATCCATATATGCTCTTAAAGTTTCCAAATTTGCTTAAAATCACCCCAAGGGATCAAAAAATGCTCTTGAAATCTTCAGCATTTGCTCAAAATCATCCAAAGGTCAAAATCGACGCAAGAGGAGAGCCCTTGGAAGGGTAGAAATACACCATCGGGAGGAAAAAACGCTTGAAAACCATGAAAAAACCAAAATCGCAGGCTTTAAATAGTGAAAGAACACCAGCCGTTAGATCTAGCTGATCGACGGCCCAGATCTAAGCGGCAAATCACAATCAGCCGAGCAGAGAGGAAAACTTAAAGTTGGGCACAAGACACCACTGATCAGCGATCGCTGATGATTAGATCGGCGGGTCGCATCGGTGAGGTATCAACGATTTAAGTAAAGGCCCTCGGCATAAGCAATTAGTGATTGCAATTAGATTTCATCGCTATATCATAGTGGAGCAACACCAAGGGGAAGGGCCTATGCACAAGTGTATGTGTGATGCGATAACTGGACCTGACGATTATATATGTGACATTTGATAAATATTTCAGGTTTGTGGGTGGGCCGGTTTCAATGAAATTTTGTGTATTATCGTTATATAATGAAATACAAAGGAACACAGGGCAGCACCGATAGCGATGATTCCCGGACTCGAAAGGGTCAAAAAAGTGAAATATATAATACTTAAAGTCTGCCGAGGGCCATTTTCATGTGTTTTCATAGCTTTTAAGCATATAACAAAATACAAAGGGAGCCTTGGGCAACATTGATGCGATGAGGCCTAGACCCGAAAGGGTTCGAGAATGAAATATATAAATATGTCAGGTCTGTCAAGGCCTTTTTTCATAATTTCCAATGTTTCGACTTATTTCCAATATAAAGGAAAAATGACAAAACCAGCAGGATTTTGGGAGAGCCAAAGGCAATAAGTGGTTTAGGTCGGGGCTCCACCCGATGCTATACAGCGGTTGCCACGTGTCTAGGATGAGGAGAGAGAAAACCACCCTCATCAGGCGGTTAACTCTAGTACAAAAGAGCTACTCGAAATAGATCACAACCATTGAATCTAGAGCACCCAGATCAACGGTGGAGAGGTGATATCACTACAAAGGCGGACCCAACAAGAATATATGCCATGTTTAAGGACTTTTGAAGTCTGAAAGGAACAACTTGGTGGGATTTTTACAGTGTTGTTGTGTTTTTTTGTGTTTAACAAAAAAACAGTCACTCTAAATGTTTAAAAGATAGCAGAGGCTCGAATAGCCATTCTAACACAGAGCAGAGACCGGAAAGGGAAACAACAGGGCCCAACATGATGGAACCACAACAAACATAAGTGATCATGGAGCGGACAACGCAGTTCACCCAAACAAATAGAATGATCATGGAGTATCTCTGGCACGAGAGAGCTCCCTGCTAGCACAACCAAAAGATCAGAATGTGATTATTCTTCTGTCAGAAGAAGAAACCCCCGAGCCTATGCATGACTAGTCATGGCATCAGGTTGTTAAAAAGACAGGAAGGATAGATTAAGAGACTCCGAGCCTTTGAGAGCTTAGGAGCATTGTAAAAGGCCTATTAAAGGCTGGAAACTAAATGTAACAAGGGTTCAACTTCTAGAGATTGTTCCTCCTCTGTTCCTTCAAGCTTCTCATCTTCATTCTAGCAATAAAAGCTTCTTTTGCTATTATATGTTCAATGTCCATTTTCTATGCTATTCTATGCATGCAATTGAATAGGTTATTCATGTTTTTCTACTGTGTCTAATGCTAGATAACTGTCATCTTATCTTTGCATTGATAAATCAGATTTGAAAGTCTCATTTACTTCCTGTAGCTAGCCATTCATATGTGTTTATGTATGCAATCTACTGGTACAGTCAGTATTCTCCATCTATCCATTAAATCTATAAATTATTGAGCATTAATGGTCTAAAGCCTTGTATTGGTGAGAGTGTTCATGCATGTCTTGAGTGAGAATAGAGTTGAAATGGTTATCTGACTTGATCCAAACCATCATCCATTCCAATAGTTCTGAGAACAATATTGAAGATTATATGTTACCAGGCATCTCCGAGCTGCAACATAGGAGAGTTTCTTGGAGTGAAAATAGTATCTATCGTGAACTCAGTGATAAATCCTCCTATATTTCGGTCAAGCCAATGGTCCACCACTCGCACGATCTTATCTCCTGACGCTTCTAGTCTACACACTAATTTCAGAGTCCACACGATTGGTTTGTCAAACCTACACCTTCCCTGACTGTCTACTAGCTTTGCAATCCACTCACACAACTCAGAAGGAAAGGATGCAAAGAAAAATTTGTGGATTTCTGTATACAAGTAGCACTCCCACCACTGTTCCTTAGATACTCGCAAATTTCTATTTTCCTACGCCAAGAACTCGTGAATCTTCTTTTCCAACCACCCTTCAATTTCTTTCTTTGTTGGATTCCAGTGGCATGACATCAGACATCCCTTATGCAGATTCCGGTCCCGGCAACGAAACCATTTGTTGGCTTGTATGGGCTTGACCCAGGTTCAGAGGTGATTTAGCCAGACAAATCCCAATACTACTGAACCTTTCGGCAACAGTTCGTGGAGTGCGGGCTGAGGTCTCACCCAAAGTAGTATGGGTGGGTGCTAGAACCAAGTTTCCACACCCTAGAGATGTCTGATGGTTTTTTAGTGGTCCGCGGTGTGACCCTGTGCGCACGTCGCTATGCGCACCTATCAGTACCTCGCAGCCTACAATGCTTCCTTTGCGCAGCTCTATTTGAGGTGTGATCTGTGTTATTACCCAAGTTATTAACCTGATATTATACGATTACTTAACTTATTTGTATGAGCCCAATTATACTTAGTAGTGTTCAATACTCATATAAGTGAGTGCGATAAACAACATAGTATAAATGCATAGAAAATCATACAAAACCAGATACACAGTATTTAGAATCAAACTTCTCTTTATTAATCTTATTCTTGGGTTACAGACTCAACTTCGCCTTGTGCACTCAGCTGCAGGGGTCCGTGCACTCAGCTGCGGACTCTACTAGGCCTTTGTGCACTTAGCTGTGGAGCCTCTTCCTACTACTATGACCCAATACACTTAGACTTCTTCTCTATCCGCTGCTAGATCATTACATTAATCCATCTCTCCTTATCTCACTTTACAACTTAGAGCCTCGCTCTTATTTATACAATCCAATGGTCCATAGACCATGGGTAGGCCGACATGACATTACATTACATTACAACACTTAGGGCGGACAACCCTATGACTCAATATACATTTCGTGCTCTGTGCCCACAATTTGCAGAGTCTTACATCATATTTGACCAAAACTTGGGCTTTGAGGCCCAAAACATGCTGTGGGGGGATTCCATGCCCAACATCTTACTTTATCCTCAAGAAAGCCTCCTCTAGTGTAATCATACCAAGAATCCAATGAGGACTCCAGTTCTACAAGTAGACTGATTTTTTACAAGCCTATACTAAAAAATGTAGTAGCGGGCCTTGGTTATGTAGCATAGATCTCACATCTCCAACAATGCTACAGTTATTTCTCTCGGCTACCCATTCTGCTGTGGGTTGTGGGGTACTTTCATATTTCTTGAATGCCTTCTTTTGCACACAAATCCTTGAAGTCATTTGAAACATACTCACCTCCATTGTCACTTCTAAGAGCCTTCACCTTCTTGTTGGTCTCTTTCTTAACCAGTGCCTTGAATTTTACAAACTTGGATAATGTCTCATCCTTCTTCTACATGAAGAATATTAAACACTTCCTTGAGAAATCATGAATAAAAATAACAAAATATTTGTTTCTAGTAGTGGAGGCTATTGAGAAAGATCCAAAAACATTAGAGTGGACTATTTCCATGACTGCATGTGATTTTTTGTCTCGATCATGGAATGTGGATTTTACATACTTCCATAAGGTACAACCTTTGTAGATATCATGCTGCTCAAGTGATCCTTTAAGAAGGCCATAGGTTATTTACTACATAATCTTTAAGGCACAATGATGCAAATAGGCCAATCTCTTGTGCCAGAGCTCACCAAACTTACAACTCTGCACTTTCTTTTCCTTACTTCTTAATGAAACACAATCTTCCACATCAAGTTTATATAGGTTCTTCACACAAACCCTCATCTGCTTCACCTGTCTAGTGGCTATGTTTCTTATAAAGGCTTTAACTTTCCTAAATGATCTGAAAATGGGGCACTAAAGGCTTCTTGTCAGCTTACAAGAACCTCTCCCACTTCCAAAGCTTAAATATTTCCAAGACCTTATGATTAACCAATTTCAGAATTAAAAAGTGCTTGAAAATAGGTGAATGCTTGTGTTTGCATTTGTACTGTTAAGTGCTTATGTTCATTTTCCTTGTTGATATTTAAACACACATATAAGTAAATGCAATGCAACAAATAATCAAACACATAAGACAACAAGTTTAATTAGGAGTTCACCCTGATATCTTGGGCTACGTCTCCATGAGCTCTAATCAACTCGACTAGGCTCTTTGGGATTATGGCTTAAATTCTTTTACAAGCTCCACGCTCAACTCCATTGGTTTACACTGAACCTATGGGTTTAGAAATACCATCTTCTCCCACTAGCTGTCCTCACTCTGCATACACATCTAGGCTTCTTTGGACTAGATTCCTTCAATTAGCGCTCTGAGCGATCTTGCTCTAGCTTGCACCAACTCCCACAGAATTCTCTCACTATCTCTGGAATACCTTCTTCTATCTTTAGAACACTCTGAACACCAACAACATCTGATCATTTCAACCCCTTTCTGTTATGAACTTCATTACAGTCCATGGCTCTTAGAAGTCTATTTGAGCTCTCTGGCTCTATGGCTCTGGCTCTCTAGCTAACTGGCTCTAGCTCTCAGCTCTATGGCTCATCTGGCTCTGGCTCTCTCAGCTATTTGGCTCTGTCCATCTGGCTTTGGCTCTCTCAGCTATCTGGCTCTGTCCGCCTAGCTCTACCTCCAAACTCTGGTGGATCTGCCTTTGCTCGACCCTCTGGCTCTAAAGCTCTCAGGCTTTCTGGCTCTTGGCTCTTTGAGATAACAGTAGATCGCTCGACCTCCAAGCGACCCCAAAAACTCTCTATGCTCCCTCTCAATCATGCTCCCTGGCTTCTATGAGGCATTCTTTCAGCTCTGCGATGTCCTATCTATTCCTCTGCATGTAATCATCCCTTTGTCTCTTCGACTGGCCCTTTGGCAGTTTTGTGGCTCTGCGTCTGGCCCTCGGGCACTCTGGCTCTGTGGCTTTGCATATAACGCATTCCTACATCATTGTTACAAACGCCCGCTTACAACTTGGCAAGGAGAATGGGACAGTTACAAAGGAAATACACAAGCAGCCTTTCTTCAGGCAAATTCCTGAAAATAGCACATAATTCCAATACACAGAGAATACTCACAATTACACTATCGGATGCAAAAACTAGGACTTCAAAGTATATGAAATCGCCCCTATAAACCCTATCGGGTCTGCCTTTCGTCAGCATATTGCAATCGCGTCATTGCATGGCCAAAACTAAACTACACGGGAATACACAGAAATCCCGAATTCCTAGATTTCAAAACTTATGAAATCAGGTCTATAAACCCATAGGGTCCGGCCCTTATTGGAATATCGCTATTGCAATCACATTGGCCCTGGCACCGAGGATTGCTGATTAAATCTGGACCATTGATCTCTTTTCCCGATCCGACGGCTGTTTTGTGATCGCATATCGGCCCATCGCTTTATCGCATATCGCATTTGTAATGGCCCAGGGGTTCTTCCTTTGGCTATGGACTACGCCGACGCTGATCTTCCGATCTGATAATCAACAATCATAATGTCGCATAGTCTGGGGTCCCGATATCGCATATAGCCTGCCTCCGATTGCAATATGTCGGGGATCTCTGATTAGGGTCCCTTCCACCTTGGCCTTAAATCCGCCCTTTGAACTGTTTGTGATGCGATTTCCCATATAAGGCCTTTTATGCCATTTTTAGAAGAAATTCCTCCTTTTTCAAAGGACAAAGGCAATCTTATTTTTGCAATAACTTCATCATCTGAAGTCCGTTTTAGTCCATTCAAATTGCATCAGATTCAGAATGAAAAGATCTATGTAATGGGACTATTTCCAAGAGCAGCCCTTGACTTTAATTTTCCTCTGTGAGGAACACTTTAGACTTAGAGGTCTATCCAAAATCCATTTTGGATCAAGCCTTCCCACTAAAAGAACTTTTGGTCTCCAAAAGGCTGATATACTGATATGAACAGTAAATGAGAGTAACAACACCCTCTTCTTTCAGCTTCCATACACTTGCCTTGCATAGTGCCTTTGAACCAAAGCCTTTGACCACTCTCCTTCCTGGATGTGCTGGTCCTCTTGGGAAGAACTGTTTTCCTCCTTGACTTCATGTAGAAGTCCTGCTGAGATGGTCACAGAAGGTAGTTTGAACTTATTTTCCTTGATCATTGTTTCAAGGTGGCTCAAACAAATGTGAAGTTACATCTGCTTCACAAAATTTTCATTTGTAACTGTTTGACAAGCTGTCAACAACAATTGTTAACAACAACAGAAATACAGATAACAACTGGATGGCCTAAACTCCTGCTTCAACAAAAGAAACATATTTTCACATCTTGTGAATTACCTCCTTGTCTTACATCTGCATACAAATGATGGACTATGCAACAATCCGACAAAACATGCCTTTAAAATAAATGACCCTTCAAGTCAAGCATGTAGAAAAGATCTCAAGGATTCTTTTCAAAAGATGAAACACTTCATCATCATCTCCATCTTAGATACCAAATCAACTTCTCCCAAGACAATATTAACATTACATGCATGTCAAAGCAATCAACCCTTCAAGTTAATTACACATACATGTTCAAATACAAGGAAATCATCAACATCCCTGTGTTCATGCATCTCAAGCTTATGCATGCATTTCATCCTTCAACTTTCGCTTAAGCACACTATACTTTTGAAGCTGAAATGAACATAATGTTGCAGCAACAAAGTGAGTCTCCTACTCAACTTTTCCATTCACCTTCTTGGTAAAATCCTGCAACTTGCATTCCATTAACAAGAAATGCAAATAGATGCAAAAAGACATGCAATCTTAATTGGATAAGAACTCTAACCATTTCTTATCAATCCATTGCAAAGGTGCTACCTTTGTCTGCACATCAGCATCAACATGTGAATCATCTTGAAACACAACATTCATGGAATCTTCCTTTCCATCCCTACCATTTTGTCTTTTGATCCGGACTTAAATAGGAACGCAACAAATTACAGAGATAACCATAAACACAGATATGCAGTGGAAATAATACTTCATTTCATTAATGTAAAATACTGAAATATGCTTACAAACAGTAATGGAAATAAACCAGCTAGGGCGATGGTAGCTTATCTCTGAGAAGAGATGTGGCAGCTACATGCCTCTAAATTATGTTACAATGAGGCTCGAAGGCCTATTTATAGAAACAATGGAAAACCCTTAACATTCCAAATCCTAACCCTAGAAGATGAAACGCCAAACTGTGGGCCTTGTTTAGGTAAATTGGTACATCAACTTCACGGGGTCGTAACTTTGGCATACGATCTCTGTTTGATGCGTACAATAGCTCGTTAGAAAGATCTATCCGAGCACTATCACTTTGGGAGGGGAAACATCAGTCCATGGACCCATGTTGCCCCCAGATTTCCCAAAAAATGTCGTTTAGGGCCTCAAAATGGCTCTGGAAGTTCAGGACCTGAAAAACTGCTAAAAATAGTAAGTTGTGCTACAATTAAGGAACTGAAAATGCTGAGAGAAACAATGGTGGGGGTCCAAGTGGACTTGGCAGGTGGCCACCAATATCCACCTGGATCATTCCTCCCCCTTAGGAAGCAATGGTCCCCATTGCATTGAGTTCCTCCATGAGATGAGGAAACTTTTGCTGAACTTGGTCCCTGGTGAGCCACTTGCCCTGGTGAAGGAGTTGGTCTGCTTTGACAACTCGATACAGTTGGATATTCTATTGGCGAGTGTTCTTGATCTGTGTGTCCATGATCCGATTAGTTGCAGCTTGTTCCATGCAATCTGGATTTAATTCTGTGGGTGTGAGCTGTTCTGCAATGGCGGATGTGTCTAGCATTGGTGGAAAGTATGGCCGAAGGCGGTCCACATTGAACACTGGGTGCAGGCCAAGGAATGGGGGAATGCTGACCTCAAATGCATTGTCTCCCACAGCCTTAGTAATGGTGTAAGGACCATATCGGAGTGGTCTCAGTTTCTGATAGGCTCCAAAAAGGCGTTCCTTTTGCAAATGCAACTAGACTTTGTCACCCACCTGAAACTTGTGTGGCACCCGATGTTGATCATGTCGCTGCTTGTACTTGGCATTTGATTTCTCCAGAATGTCATGGAGTTGCTGGCGAATATGTTGGATGTGCTCAATGAAGCTGGTTGCCTTGTCTGTTTCGGACTGGACATGAGCCGAATCTGTGTGAGTAGCTGCAAGTCAATGGGGCATAGTGGCTGGAATCCCAATCCCACCTGAAAAGGGTTGTGGCCAGTCGAGCTGTGAAGAGCTCGGTTGTAGTTGTGATGAACATAGGGGAGGCTCTCATCCCATGTGCATGGATGCTTTGAGTTGTACATGCGCAGAATGTGTACAATCATCCTATTAACAACCTCTGTCTGGCCATCAGTTTGAGGATGGAAGGCTGTGGACTTGGTGAGTTTTGTGTCCAGCATTGACCAGAGACTGGACCAAAATGTACTGAGGAACCGAGTTTCCCGATCTGAGATGATAGACTATGGGATCCCAAAGTGCACCCGCACTTATTCAAAGAAGACTTTAGCGGTGGCTTCTGCTGTGATATTCTTCTTGCAGGCCGCCATAATGGCCATCTTCGAGAACCTGTCGACGACCACAAAAACAGTCATTTCCATGCTTAGTGGAAGGAAGGCCTGAAATGTAATCCATGGAGATGGATTCCCAAGGTCGACTAGGGGTAGGCAGCGGGGTATAGAGGCCTTGCTTCTTGATGGTTGGTTTGGCAATGGCACAAGCAGTACATGATCTGATGTACTTCTCGACATCCTGTCGAAGATTCAGCCAATAGAAATACTTTTGTAGTACTGCCACCATTTTCTCGACCCCAAAATGACCAACAACCCGACTGTAGTGTGCTTCCCAAATCATCTTGGCACGCTCGCTTGAAGGAACACAAAGGTGACCCAGGTGGCATAACAAGGCATCCTGGAGGTGAAAATCTGGAACATGTCGACCCTCCAAGAGTATCTGGTATGTGTGGCCGAATTCTAGGTCACTTTTGTAGAGAAGTGGCCAATCAAAAGTCTCGTGCCCACAAGAGTTGAGCACGGTGGTTAACGCCATGATCGGTGGTCGACTGAGGCAATCTGCAACATTATTGGTGCTGCCCCTCTCATACTTGATATTCAAATGGAATTGTTGCAGGTATGTAGACCACTTTTGATGGCGATCATTCTACAATTTCCCTTGGGTTTGTATGAACTACAGGGGTTGGTGGTTTGTGTGGATGATCGTTTCCTTCCCCAAAATGTAATGCTTCCATTGTCGGCAGGCCTGCACAATGGAATACATCTCTTTATCATAAGTGGGATACTTCTGGACTGTGTCTAAAAGTGTTTCACTGTGATATGCCATTGGATGTCTGTGTTGAGTAAGGACTGCCCCAATAGCATAGTCAGAGGCATCTGTCTCGACCTCAAATGGCTGTTATAAATCTGGTAACGCGAGCACTGGTGCCGTGTAGAGGCGATCTTTCAACTCTATGAATGCCTTCTATTGAGATTCAGACCAAAAGAATTTTGCTTTCGCTCCTCCCTTGGTGACTTGACTCAAGGGCCAAGTGATATGAGAAAACCCCAACACGAACCTGCGGTAGAAGTTGGCAAGACCTAGAAAGTTGCGGAGCTCTGTCAGAGTGGTTGGAGATGGCCAATCTCGAATGACTTGGATCTTGGCTGGATCCACATGCACCCCCTGTTCATCAATAATGTATCCCAGATACTGAACCTGGATCATGCCAAAAGTGCATTTCTCCAAATTGGCACATAGCTTGTGTTGTCGCAGTGTTTGGAGAACTTGTCGGATGTGGTGGAGGTGCTCTTCCCAACTCTGGTTGAAGGTCAGAATGTCATCCAAGTATACCACTGCAAATGAGTTGGTGAATGGCCGCAAGATGTCATCCATTAGCCTCATGAAGGTTGCAGGAGCATTCGTCAATCCGAAAGGCATAACCAACCATTTGAAAAGTCCCTCCTTGGCTTTGAAGGCAGTCTTCCACATATCAGAGGGTTCGAATGGTACCTGGTGATATCCTGACTTCAGATCGATCTTGCTGAAATATTTTGCCCCCTTTAGTTGGTCCAGGAGGTCATCAATCCGCGGAATCGGGTACCTATTATGGATAGTGATCTTGTTCAGCGCCCGATAGTCAATACAAAGTCTCCAAGTCCCATCCTTCTTCTGTACCAACACAATCGGGCTCCCACAAGGTGATGAACTCGGACGGATGTGACCTTTGTGCAGAAACTCCTGAATTTGCCTCTTGATTTCGTCATTCTCCATAACGGAGCGCTGATAAATTGGTCCATTGGGTAGCGGTGCACCTGGGGTTAGATCGATGGAGTGCTTGACTTGAAAGTGCAGAGGAATCCCTGTGGGGGAGGTGAAGATGTCCTCATACTCCTCCACGACCTTGTCCATCTGTAGTTGTCGTGCAAAGGGGCCCTATCTGGAGGCCGTGGCCACCGTATTCTTCTTTCCTTGAGGGCGTATCATCAGAAAAATAAATTTCCAGTTTTGGAAATGAGATTACTGCATTGTTTTGCAGTAATCAAAGAGATTGTGGTAGGCGGTGCTACTATCTGGTATCCTGTACAACTTATTTCCCAATGTAATAATAAGAGCACGGGGTTGATTCATACACAACATGTCGCTTCCACAAGTATGGTTGTCCTAATAATACATCACAAACTTCAAGGGGAGCAATGTCACACAATACCTCATCCGTGAAGGGCTTGATGTTGTATGGAAGGTGACACTACTGACTCACGCGAAGATCCCGTCCTTGGTGAAGCCACCCGATGGTGTACGGTTGTGGATGTGCTATGGTCGGTAGGCCCAACCGCTTCACGACCTCTGCCGAAATGAGGTTATTTTGGCTCCCGCTATCGACAATGAACTATAGCAGGGAGCCCTTTACCCACATCTGGGAGTGGAAGAGATGCTCCCCCTCCTCTAGATCTTCGGGTTCATTTTTCTGGATCTTGGAGGTAGCAACAGTGGCGTTGGGATCCGCATCAATGATCTGCTTCCCTTTGTCATTCCCCTTGTTGGGTTCTGACTCAGAGTTGGAACATGCATCTGATTTTGAAACCTTTAGCTCAGCCACTAGTGACTGCTTGGCTCGACACTCACTTGTGTTGTGAGTGGAGCTCTTATGGAATTCACACCATTTTCCCGTGTCCTTTTTCGGCTTCGCGGTGTGTTCTTTGCTTGCAGCTTTGGCAGGTTGTCTTGGGCTACCCCGCCTTGGCTTTGTCCTTTGTTCTGTGGTTAAGGGGCACCTCTCCCTTGCTTCAGATTCACAGATCCAAAGTCTCGCTTCTTTTGTTTAAACTTCTGCTCGACCTTGACGGCATATCGGTATGTTGTGCTGAGCGAGGAGATGTTCAGGAATTCTATTTCTTCCTGGATGTACTTGTGCAGGTAGCCGCAGTATTTGAGTATCAAATGCTACTCTTTATCCTTGATACCCAACTTTGTGCGAAGGGTATGGAAAATATTGGTGAAATCTGGCATGTCTTGGTCCCTTCCCTGCCGCAACATGGTCCACTTCATGTATTCATCCTCATAGCTTCTGATAGGGTAGTACTACTCCTTGATGGCATCTCGGAATGAATTCCAGGTGGGTGCGGCTGAAAATAGTGAGCCGGTATTTTCATCCTTCTGCTCGCAGTAGGTTTCCCACTAGTCCTTAACGTGGGGAGCTGCTTTGAGAAGAGTGAAAACAATCTTTTCCTGACTTGAAAATTCATGAACAGAAAAATAACCCTCTAGCAGATTTAACCATTTATATATGGCATCTGCATCTATCTAACCCTCGAATATGGGGATTTCAAAATTAATTTGTACCTTAAAGGGCGTGGCGTTTCCAGAGTAGCTACTGGAAGTCGATGTGTCGCTTCTGGGTAGCCGCTGGAGGATCTGGGCAAAGCTGTCCATCATCGTGTTCCGTTGTTGCTCGAGGGATTCTTCGAGAAATATTTTGATAGGATATCCTACCCCCTCGTCTTTCTCCTCATCCACCATGGGAGGCCGTCGGGATTTGCGAGGCTGGTCTCGCAAAGGTTCGACTAGTTCAAGCCCTAACTCCTTATATCTCGACCTCGTTGGGGACATGCAAAGAAAAACAGAGAAAAAGTAGACCGCTCTAATACCACTGATCCAAATTTAAACAAGAACACAACAAATTACAGAGATAACCATAAACACAGATATGTAGTGGAAATAATACTTCATTTCAATTAATGTAAAATACTGAAATATGCTTACAAACAGTAATGGAAATAAACCAGCTAGGGCGATGGTAGCTTATCTCTGAGAAGAGATGTGGTGGATACATGCCTCTGAACTGTGTTACAATGAGACTCGAAGGCATATTTATTGTTGAGAAACAATGGGAATCCCTTAACATTCCAAACCCTAACCCTAGAAGATGAAACACCAAACTGTGGGCCCCGTTTGGGTAAATTGGTACATCAACTTCCCGGGGTTGTAACTTTGGCATACGATCTCCGTTTGATGCGTAAAATAGCTCGTTAGAAAGATCTATCCGAGCACTATCACTTTGGGAAGGGAAATAATGATCCATGGACCCACGTTGCCCCTAGATTTCCCAAAGAATGTCATTTAGGGCCTCAAAATGGCTCTGGAAGTTCAGGACCTAAAAAACTGCTAAAAATAGTAAGTTGTGCTACAATTAAGGAACTGAAAATGCTGAGAGAAACAATGGTGGGGGTCCAGGTGGACTTGGCAGGTGGCCACCAATATCCACCTGGATCATCTTTCCACCTTCTTCAAGTTTCACGGAAGCATTGTTGGATTCAGAGTCCAAAATTTTGCAGCAAGATTTCCTTGCTTATGGCAGTAAGTGCAACACATGTGCATCTTCTTAACAGCATGATTTGCCTTTTCTAATAGACCTTTGGCTTCTTGATTCCTTTCCTTTAAAATTTTTCTGTATGTGGCCATTCTCTTCCAACATCTAGAACATTATGGTTATCAAAACCACAAAAGGAACAAGCAATTCCTTTCCCATGCTTATATGGAAATTTATCGTGCTTTACAAAATCAAAAGGAACATGATTGGAACCAGATTTATACCTTTCTTTTTCACCTTTATTGCCTTCATGAGGAGGTGAATTGAATGAAGAAGTAGCTCCCCTTGGAACACCATCAATCTCTTCAAGGCTTTCAGAGTTTCCACAACTCTTTGGTTCAAGTGTATGCTTACGAACATCTGCATCCTGCAACTGATGTTTCAAGCTATTCTCCACAAATACAATCTTCACACTCTTGAGGTAGAATACCTGAAATGAAACTCCTTCTTGGAACTATTTCAATGGCCTTCATGGCAGTTTTGGAACTTTCTCCATAAGATTGTCCATAGCCAAGACCCAAATACTTAGGCCTTTCCTCAATTATTATTGGCTCAAGAATACCCTATGCATGTTTACCTAAGCCTTTTCCTTCATAGTCCATATTGGACATTAACTTGGAACCTATGCCTCTGGTATGTTTTTCAAAAGAACCAATATAAGCATTCTTAGAAGAATTTGAAGACAAACAAGAACTATTTACCTCTTCTTCAAGCTGATACTTGAATAAGGCTTCTTTTGCAACAAAGAGATGTGTCTCCAAATCATTCATCCTTTTTAGGTTCATATTTGCAATATGAATTTGCCTCTCCATTTCCTGTAATTTGTTAGAAAGAAACTACTTATCTTCCTCCACAGAATTCAATTGCTCTCTAAGTATGTTGCTCTTCCTTCCATCCTCATCCATTTCTCTCACCATATCCATCATGGTGAACAAGTCTTGCTTCTTGTCTTCATCAAAGAATATTGTGACGAAAGAAGAATTTGAGGACTCACTTGTAGAAGTTTTCATTATCAAAATTAACAAAAGAACTTCAAACAAGATTAATAAAGAGCTTATTCAACAACCTTTTACAACAAACCTCTTGTGCTTCAAGGATTGCCTTGAGGTCCTTTAGGATAAGAAGAATGCCTTCAACCCTTCTTCCTTTTTGTCCTCTCTTGGATTGAGCTATCAATAGCTTTCCCTTCACCTCTGCAAACTAAAACAATAATCAGTCTGCAAACAAGCATACAATCAACTTCTAACTATTTAAACACCTTTCAGACAAGCAATCTTTGCTCTGTCAATCAAGCATTCTGATCTCATACCACTTGGTCTGGTATAACCAGCTTTGATATCACCTTCTTTGAAGGTGGGGTTAATAAAACTTAAGCTCTGATACTACCTGATCTGAAAATGGGGCACTAAAGGCTTCTTGTCAGCTTACAAGAACCTCTCCCACTTCCAAAGCTTAAATATTTCCAAGACCTTATGATTAAACAATTGCGAAATTAAAAAGTGCTTGAAAATAGGTGAATGCTTGTGTTTGCCTTTGTACTGTTAAGTGCTTATGTTCATTTTCCTTACTGATATCTAAACACACATATAAGTAAATTCAATGTAGCAAATAAGCAAACACATAAGACAGCAAGTTTAATTAGGAGTTCACCCTGATATATTGGGCTACATCTCCATGAGCTCTAATCAACTCGCCTAGGCTCTTTGGGATTATGGCTTAAATTCTTTTACAAGATCCATGCTCAACTCCATTGGTTTACAATGAACCTATGGGTTTAGAAATACCATCTTCTCTCACTGGCTATCCTCACTTTGCAGACAAATCTAGGCTTCTATGGACTAGATTCCTTCAATCAGCACTCTGAGCGATCTTGCTCTAGCTTGCACCAACTCCGTAAGAATTCTCTCACTGTCTCTGGAATGCCTTATTCTATCTTCAAAACACTTTGAACAGCAACAACAGATGATCATTTCGACCCCTTGCTGTTCTGAACTTCATTATAGCCCATGGCTCTTAGAAGTCTGTTTGGGCTCTCTCCGCTCTGCAACTTTGGCTCTCTAGCTAATTGGCTTTGGCTCTTAGCTCTCTGGCTCATCTAGCTTTGGCTCTCTCAGCTACCTGTCTATATCCATCTAACTCTGCCTCCAACCTCTAATGGCTCTACCTCTGCTCGGCCCTCTGGCTCTAAAGCTCTCAGGCTTTCTGGCTCTCTGCTCTTTGAGCTAACAGTGGATCGCTCAACCTCCAAGCGACCCCAAAAACTCTCTGTGCTCCCTCTCAATAGTGCTCTCTGGCTTTTGTGAGGCATTCTTCTGGCTCTGCGACTTCCTGTCCGTTCCTCTGCATCTGGCCCTCTGGTGCTCTGGCTCTGCGTATAACGCATTCCAACATCATTGTTACAAACTCCCACTTACAACGTGGCAAGGAGAATGGGACGGTTACAAAAGAAATACACAGGCGGCCTTTCTTCGAGCAAATTCCCAAAAATAGCACATAATTCCAATACAAAAAGAATACTCAGAATTACACTATCGGGCGCAAAAACTGGGACTTGAAATTCTATGAAATCGCCCTATAAACCCTATCAGGTCCGCCTTCCGT
Organism: Pinus tabuliformis; assembly: GCA_031772625.1. Classification (NCBI taxonomy): domain Eukaryota; kingdom Viridiplantae; phylum Streptophyta; class Pinopsida; order Pinales; family Pinaceae; genus Pinus; species Pinus tabuliformis. The sequence continues at coordinate 868,640,468 of CM062814.1, read as the reverse complement.
CGGCATATCGCAATCGCATCATCGCATGGCCAAAACCAACTACACGGGAATACACACAAATCTCGAATTCCCAGATTTAAAAACTTATGAAATTGGGTCTATAAACCCATCGGGTCCAACCCTTATCAGAATATCACTATCGCAATTGCATTGGGCCTAGCATCGGGGATCGCCGATTAAATCTGGACCATTGATCTCTTTTCCTGATCCGACGGCTATCGTGCAATCACATATCGGCCCATCGATTTTTTTCATATCACATTTGTAACGACCTGGGGGTTCTTTCTTTGGATATGGACTACACCGACACTGATCCGCCGATCCAATAATCAGCAATCACAATGTCGCATAGTCTGAGGTCCTGATATCGCATACAGCGTGCGTCCGATTGCGATATGTCGGGGATCGTTGATCAGGGGTCCCTTCCACCTTGGCCTTAAGTCTGCCCTTTGAACCATTTGCGATGCAATTTCCCATATAAGGCCTTTCATGCCATTTTTAGAAGAAATGCCTCCTTTTTCAAAGGACAAAGGCAATCTTCCTTTTGCGATAACTTCATCATCCGAAGTCATTTTATTCCATTAAAATTGCATCAGATTCAGAATGAAAAGATCTATGCAATGGGACTATTTCCAGGAGCAACCCTTGACTTTCATTTTCCTCTGTGAGGAACACTTTAGACTTAGAAGTCTATCTAAGATCCATTTTGGATAATTGAAGATCACATCATAACCATAGTCTTCCAGAACTGCTTCAGAGATGATATTCTTCTTTAGGCCTGGCAAAAACATGACATCTTTGAGGCAAAGAGGGGATCTTGACTCCCTCTGAAAGGTTACTGTACCAATCCTGGTAGCAATTTACCTTCCTTCATCCCCCAACTCAATATGTATATGGAGATATTTCTCCTCCAAGTCGATGAAAAACTTTCTACACCCTGTCATGTGGAACAAGGCACCAAAGTCCAAGTACCACACACTCCCCATCACTATTCTGGCCATGCATGCGATAAGGGTGAAGTCAAGATTGAACTGTGAAGCCAAAGCTTCACCTGCTCCTCCTCCTGATTTATTCTTGCTAGACTTTTTGTGTGGACGCTTTGTAGCATATTTCCTGAATTCATGACAATTGAAGCATTTGATTTTGGACAAGTCTTTCTATTTCCCCCTTGGTAGGATTCTGGTTTGGTTTGAGATTTATTCCTCTTTCCCTTCTTTCCCTTTCCAAACAATGCAAAGTTTTCTTCATCCTCTGCTTTGGATGTAGTTCCATCCCGGTTATTTCTCCTGAAATCTTCTTGAACCAAATCAGACCACAACCTTTCCCACTTTGGTAAATTTTCCCTTCCATTCATTGAGTCTTGGTATTTATGCTAGCTTTTGGGAAGGCCTAGAAGAGCTAGGCTCACCAGGTAATCTTCTGCAACAATCTCACCAACCCCTCCAAGCTCCTCATGAACTTGTGTAAATATGCTGAGATACTGTGAAATCGTGTCAATCTTCTGCATCTTCATATTTTGAAGTTTGTCTTTGAGGGATAGTTTTCTATGGTCACTGCTATTCTTAAACAACTTTGTAAGTTCCTTCCACATTGCGAAAGGATTTTCTTTCCCATGGATATTTGAGAGAATGTGGTCTTGCACTCCCTCCAAGATTATTCTCCTCACCTTGGCTACATCTTTCTTCCATTAAGCTAGGTTATGTGCATAAGCTGATCCTAGTTTTGGAATGTCTATCTTGACATATTCTAGCAATATGTTGTCATTAAGCAATCCTTCCATGCAATGAAATTAGAGCTTCCTTCCAAGGCATACTCTAATCTTAGCCTGTTGAAAGTAATCTTGCAAACTCTGAAGATATCTACTACAATAAAGATGCAACTTCAAACCTCCTACAAAACAACTTCAAAATTCCTATTCTAATGTGAATCTTGCTCTGATACCATGTAAAAATATGGTGTAGAATTGCAGCTATTCAAGAAATATTAATTTAAATCAAGAGACACAATTCTACTCTACAACTTTGCGAATATTAATTCACAATTTAGAACAACAATCTCAAACATGCAATAAGAAATAACACACACACATAATATTTTTCTAGGGGAAAGAAACTGCTAAAAACCCCTTAAACCTTCTAGCAATAATTAGATAATTAGAGAATGTATTACAATTTCTTTATTGCTCCGAGCTCAACTTGCAAGCGAATAACCCATCTCTCTACTCAATGAGAAGATCTAACCCAAACTTCGTCAATTTTAGCCTCAGCTTGAGCCCCTATTTCCTTGCACAAATTTTAAGGAATTAAGCCCCTATTATTTAGAATTTTTCCTCTAATTGATCTGCAATTCCCAAGGTTGATCATCTGACTGCATGCAACACCTGTACACTCAAGACTAGTCTACAACTGATGTGACACTGCCCTGAAATCTCCACCACAGTTTGGGAACTTGAATTCTTTGCATGCACTAACTATTTTGAACTGATTGATCAATTAATTTGATGATCACTGAGTTAGACTATGTCCCATTGCACAACTGACCTTCCACTAGTTCTATCAACATTTAGAACTAGTTTACTAAAAACAAATTGAAATAACTGACCTTGCTACAAATTAGTAATCACAAATGTTTCATTGAACTCCAAGCCCTCTAACTCAAATCTACTGAGCTAACCAACTGACAAGAGCCATGTCACACAAGTTAACTGCCTCCAAGTTTTCTACTGATGTGGAAATTCTAATTTTCTCAATTTGACCAAGCAAAATCAAATTGAGACTTTCTTGCTACATTTTTCAACAAAGATGAACCTCTCCTTGAGCCATGAGAAATGTCTATTTCTGATGAATGAGGGAATTGTTTTAGGGAATTTCATCTCTTCGAAAGACCTTAATAAAATAACCATCATAAAAATGTTCCCGTTCGTTAAAAATAGAAAGATGTTAGAATTTTTCAGCCTTGTTGGACTTTATCAAAAATTCATAAAATATTTTAGTAAAATTGCTTCTAGTTTATTTTCATTACTAACAAAATATACCAAGTTTTGGTGGAAAAATTCATGTCAAGAAGAATTTGAGGGTATCAAATAAAAACTAATGATAACACTATCCTCAAAGGCCCAAATTGGACCTTGCCCTTTCATATCCATACAAATGCATTAAATAAGGAAATTGTGGTAACTCTAGGAGAATTTTAAGTTAAAATCCCCTATGGAATTTACTTCATTAGGAAAAATATGTTTAAATTCGTTGTACATTCTCTACATAAATTTATATATTACATCACTGGTTATCAAGTCTTGATGCACACTAAACATGCAACAATCAATTACTTAATGAATAAACTGGATGTGAATTCTCACATAATTAGGTGGCTATTATTGTGGCAGCAATTTTACTTAACTATTGTTGACAAAACTAGAAAGGAGAATGTTGTTGTGAATTTTCTATCAAGACTAACCTTGTCTGTAGATGAAGAAGTGATAGATGACAACTCTCTAATAAGCTTAATGTTTCCATATCACTTTTGTCTCCATGGTTCACTGAATTTTCCAATTTCCTAGATATTGGCCAATTCCCTCCTCAATTATCTTCAAAGGAGAAAACTAAGATTGTCATAAAAAGTGCCTCCTACACTCAAATTGGGGGAAACCTCTTCAAGTTAGGATTTGATCTGATTCTAAGAATATATGTGAGGAAATATGAAGTTTAGGACGTCCTATCATCTTACCATGATGGACCCTATGGGGGCCATTTTCCTTGAAAGAGGACGAATTACAAAATATTGCAAGCATGTTACTTTTGGCCAACCCTTCACAAGGATGCCTAGAGATATAATTTATAGTTTGATGAGTGCCAAAGGATGGAAAAACCTACTCAAAAGGATGAGATTCCCCTCTAACCTCATGTGTCTTTTGAGCCATTTGAGAAATGGACATGGACTTCATTGGTCCCATTAATCTTGGCCCCATTCGAGCAGAAGAAGTACATCATTGTAGGCACTGGCTACTTGAATAAGTGGGCTAAAGTGAAGGAAATGAAGATAGAAATAGAACATAAAGTGGTTGAATTCTTAAGGGAAAAAATCTTCTACAAGTTCAGTTTTCCAAGAGAACTAGTGACATACCAAGGTTCCTAGTTCACCTCTAATCTGATTGAAGGAATAGTGAAGCAACACCACATTCAACACTGGAAATCCAATCTATATTACCCCCAAGAAAATGGGCAAGTATAAGTCACCAATATTGCATTGTTGAGTACTATGACAAAAATGATCAACAATAGAAAAAGGGACATGGTAGAGAGAGTTGTTGAGACCACTTGGGCCTACAATACCACTTGGAAAACCACCATTGGTTTTACCCCCTACGAGTCAGAGTACGGGAAGAAAACTTTATTTTCAATTAAATTCGAGTACAAAAAATTAAGGATGACTTCCCATATTGACATTGATTTGATTAAAGCACAGGATGATAGGTTACAACAATTGAATGCACTAGATGAGTATAAAATGTAGACCTTGTTACACACTAAAGTAGTCCAACTACAAAGAAAAGTATAGCATGACAAGTGCATTAAAATTAGATCCTCCCAAGAGGGATATTGGACCTCTTGTATAAATTTAGGTTTACGGATTTTAAAGAAAAACTCATGACTAAATAGTTGTGACCTTATCTAGTTGAAAATTGCTATGATAATGGCCCAATAAAAATCAAGACTATAGATGACGAATAAGTTCCAATTCTAGTCAATGGATACAGGTTGAAAATCTATAATAAGTCCCTCTCTAGTGTTGAGTTTACCAATTAAATAAGTAAGGAACTAAATATGATTAAGAGAATCATATCTACTAATCCATTAAATCCTTGAAAAACAAAGAGAGAAAAGAAAAAAGAGAAAAAAATTAGAAAAAAAACTTCAAGAAAAACCCTCCTTTGAGGCACTTGAGACAATTCAACTAGCTGAAAACCTATATGAGGTAGTTTGTAAGTTTGAGAAGAGAAAAAGCATAGAAAAAGAAGAAATCTAGGTTAAAAACTCCTCTAGGGTACTTGGGGTAGGATCACTTGCTGAAAACCTCCATGAGGCAGGAAGTAAGCCTCAAGAATAAAAAAGAGAAAAATAAGAAACAAAGAAAAGAAAAAAGTGATGAAAAAAAAGAGAGAAAAGAGAGTTTTTTTTTTGGTCTCGCCTTGATTCATGTGTATGGACCACATGAAAAAATAACAATATAGGTTGAATAGGTCAACCTACATCATTATTCCAAGAAATTAGCTCAATCACTCCAATAGGGCCCAGATGACATCCCTACACCAATTTTCACCTTCTTTCATCATCCAACACAACATAATTCCATCACCAATACCTTCCTGGCATATGTTTTTTTCAGTTTCCCTAAACTACTACACGAAAGTCCTATAATGCTAAAAGTCAAGGAAATTTTTGGTATCTAATTTGGAGAAAGACACTGAAATCCCCTAGGACTTAGCTCTTTCATTACCTGCTTTCTCCCCCATTATTGGCCATATTTTACCCTATAACAACTCAATTTCTTCATTTTTTTCTCAATAGCCAAAACAAGAGCCCTATCCATCATCATCATTTGTTTATTCATGAATTACCAAGCCTCCCTACCACTTCAGAAGGATATTTTAGTGAGCATGAGGGACGTCTGTGAATGCTACAAGGGATTACATAATCTTGTAGTAGCATGCAAATATCCTACAAGATTAGGTTCCAGAACAACAAAAGTAATCTTGAACAAGACCTTACCCTCTAGAAAAGATCAACAACTCCATATCAGTAGCATTGCTAAATCACTCATTCCATCTATGATAAAGAGGTCTAAGAAACTATAGGATCTCCTACAGGTTGCTACAAGACATCCTGATACACCACACAACACAATGAAGACACCTGCAAGTGGACAATCATCACCCTCCAACACCATCAAAGGTAAGCAAAAGGTATGAAAATATTTGACACTCACCTTGTGAATTTTGTCATAGCATAAGAAAAGATTGTTTATGCAAAAAGGGAATGGTTTAATAGCAACGCAAATTAGAAAAAGTATTGAACATTTTGGCATTCAAACTTCACTTTATCTAATGTTCTTCCCATCTGTGGAAATATGAATGAGACAAATTGTATATCTTTCAAAAAGGTGGCTATTGTCGCCTACTCATGATTAGATGAGGTGGATATATGGGTTACATAAAGTTCCATGCAGGTAGGTGGGCCATCTCAGTGCTACACATTGAGCCTTCCTTATCCACCACATGAAATCATCTCCACTCAAACCAAAAGTTGACTTGAGCTCACCGCCTATTTTTTTTTAATGTTGTGCATGAAAATAGACATTATAGAGCCCATCAGGATAATGCCATCGCTACATATTATCAAACTTAAAATTACAGAGATACAAGCAAAATACCACAAGTAGCTACAAGAGATAGAGGGTTTGCTACAAGAACACAGAGTGCCACTGAAATCACGCATAGAGACCCTCGAGCAAACTTAAAGAGTTGCTTTTCTAAATACAAAAATCATTTAAACTCTTGCCACTACCTTGTCTTAGATTTAGCATCAACTTGTTGGATAATTTTTGAAAACTGTGAGTCAATTCTTCAAAATTTTTGTGATAGAATGTTTACTTAAAGGAAGGGAGAGAGTCCATGAAATATTTATCAATTTCCATACATATTTCTTGGTTTTATTGTAGAGAGATAAGGATAAGTTGTGGTTTTTTTTTTTTCGATTTTAGTTGAGTGTGTGTGTTTTTATAGTTAAAAAAATAGAATCCCCTGCTACCATAGATAACATTATATCCTATATCAACATAGGAACATCATTCTTTCTTTCATAATTTTATTTTAATCGACCCCCATACTTTTGGATAGTTTTTCATACACCATGGGCATGGCTTTAACAAAAGGGAGCCAACTAATACAACCCGTTTATAAGAATCCTAAAGTTGTTGTTTGTAATATCCCATATAATAATAATAATAATAATAATAATAATAATAATAATAATAATAATAATAAATAAAATAAAATAACATTAATATAAATAGAATACAAATTAACGAAAGATAGATAAACTAACAATTAACGAAGAGAAAGTATAAGAATAAATAAATAAGACAACAAATAATGAAGAAAAGATAAAATAAGAAATAATGAAGAAAATGTAATAATAAATAAATAAAATAAAGGTTGGCATGGACACATGCATGGTGTACATGAAAATCCATTTCCAACTCCCTAAGTTTTTTAGAGCCATTTGTTATATTTAATCACGGAGAAAGTGAAAGAAGAGACAAGCATTCATTCACTCATTCTAGAGGAAGGAAATGTTGGAGGGAATAGATCATTGGCAGTAGTAAGTTGGTTGAGGGATCGAGGTTGGCTAGTTGTTGAAATGTACTAAGCATCTAAGCCTATAGTTGGGTGGAGATTCGTCCCCAATTCCTTGTTGTGAGTAGCGGTTCTGGATCAGCACAAGCATGTCACAACACTGTAAAACTCAGTAAGAAATCTTCATTCCTCAGGTACACATCACTGTTTAAATTTTTATTTCTAATGTTAATAGCTTAGTTTTTATATTTTGTTTTATGCTTAATTTCTAGGATGTTACATATGGTATCACTCTAGACCACCACAACTCAACTTAGCAAGTGATATCATCCTCCTGGGTCAAATGCCTCATGTGCACATGACTATAATGTAAGATGTGCAACTTCACAACTCAATGAAGATACTTGCTTTCCATCATATCGTTCTTCACACAAAGTTAACTCATTTATGCCAAAACACTGCTTTGAGAAGTACCAACAATCTTTGACAAGTCATTGAAAGTCCATGATCTACAACCTGCCACACAACAAACTTTTTTTCACCAGGTTCTCCACCAGTCCATCAAAACTCCCAGCCTATCTCGTCACCTAGCTAGTTGAAACTATATTTCCATGTTCTTAGTTAAACCTTCTACTCCATGTTTTAGGAAATTTCACAGGTCCCTCTTAAGCTACTTTTTTGTGCACACTCTGATTCAAATGTCACTTCAAAGTACCTCTAATACAATATTTATTTTTCCTTGAAAATTTAGAGTTAAGTTTATGTCTAAAATACGATTAGAAACACACTAAAATGCCACAACACCAAACACTTTGCACAATGGAAAATATATAGCAGTGAATTAATGAAGTACTCAAAAACAAAATTCAACCCAAAAATTGTTATATTAAAAGTTTAACACAACAAACATATTGCTCCCATACCAGGGATCACATCCCTTACAATTAGCCCTAATACAAGGAAAGCTAGGGCTTGATGTCAACAACACATGACAATCAATCTTCCCTTAAACAAGACACACTTGACTTACTTGTTGATAAAGTGCTTAGCACAACCCTTTAAGTCCATGTACCTTGAACACCTAGTAGGTCCTTTTCCACCTATACACATGAAGATATTTCTTCTCCAACAACTATGCCACTACTACTCACAAGGTCCTCTACAACTTCAGATTTTCTTGCACATCAACTCATCAAAACTCTACCTTCTATTAGTATGCTTGTTGCTCCAACCTGATTGAACTTAGGCTCTCTTAAAATTGCATCAGGCAATAAATTTTAACACCAAATATAGTTGCACATAAGGTCTTCATCAATATCATCCTCTCAAAGTCACTTGCTCCATCCAAGTGACTATACACAACTTCTATACCAAGGTAAACAACATATAACAATTCTACCCTAGAATTGATTTACAACAAAGGCCTAAACCACGTTGTCCAAGAATCCCTTGCTGGATAGACTTCAAATCATCACCTTTAGATTTATTCTTCAATGCATAGAAGGCCATAACCATTTTTTCAGGCCTCACTTTCCTTCTGACAGTAGACATTGGTCCTATAGAAGATCAGAGGTCAGGTTAGGCCTCCTTTGAGGTCATGGCCTCCCTAGAAATCCATGTGTTGAATTAGAACCCTTGTGGCCTCACACAATAGGAAATCCAAGGCCTATTAGGACCTCCTTCTAGGGCTCAACCCTCACCCTCACTTAACTGAAGACAATCCTTGAACTTTGACACTCTTTTCACCTTAACGCAACCCTAAAACAAACAAACAATAACACAAAATATTTCCTCAAACTTTGTCCAAAATTGATGAGCTTAACTCGGTCTCTTCCTAATGTGGTTTGAACCTTTATTGGCTGATGATTCTCTCCAGAAGATGCTCTTAAATGTGACAAATGAACTCAACGTCATCTCCTTTTATAATTTTCTTGGTGGAGTCCATTAGCCACCAACGATCACCCCTTATGCCCAAGCTAACCTAAGCAAATCACTCTTAAACACCAATAAATCATAAGATAAAAATTCTTTCATTTGTTTTTTCCCACACCATTGAAGTCCTAGGTGCCCCTTAGCCTATCAAGGGTGCCCCTCATGCCAACAATGAATAAAAAACATTTTCTGCTTGGTTGTTTCACCCACAACTTAAAGTACAAATCCCATTGCGTGGGTACATTTCCCACAAAACCACTTTTTTGTGGGTCAAATCCTCACAAACCTAGTACCATAGGGGTTTTATTAGTACCTCCCAAGCTCCACATTTCAACACTAAGTACCTTGACACCCATTATCATTATCATTGGGATATCTCCCATTTGTTAATGGTATACATCAATGACTATTAATCAAATTATTTCTCCCATGTTTGAATCCAACTCATTTATTCACATGATGTTGATTTGTACATTTTGGAAGTTAGTTTGACGACCTTGCGTTATGTCAACATACTTTGGAAATATCTTCAATTTCTGTCAATACTTCCTGTTTTTTATGATTCTATTCATTACAATAGAATCTTCTATATTTGAAATTGTGCTTTGAATAATACCACTCCTTCTCACATGAATTTGTTACTTCAAAGGGGGGTCGGTTGTTCATTTCATTGCTCCAAATATCCTATGATTTTATAATCTAAGACATGGCTCCACTATGTATTGTTCGTGGCTTTTGGGTTAGCCTGTACTACACATTGTGTAGTCTCAAAGGCCAAGCCTTAGCTTGAGCTTCTAAATTTCTCAATGACAAGCTGGGCAATGTGAAAACTGGCTAAGGGAAAGTGCAAATTTGCCAGGTGAAAGTGTGGGAAACAAGCAGATCTGAAAGATAATGAAAGTTAAAACATAGATTTGACTAAGTGTGGATGGATCAATGTGAATAAAGTGAAGAAACTTAACAAACTGAAGGAAAAAACAATGTGAGGAAAGTTGCCGAAACGACGATCATTGGTGTGCAGAAACAAGAAAATCGATGCGACACTTATGAAAGGCAAGTGAAAAATGGAATCGACACTTCTACAATCTAGTACAAGTTAAAACACCAACAACCATGAAGAGAAAAAAGAAAAAAAACACTCATAGAAGAAAAACGACAGAAAAAAGGCAAAAGACAACAAAAGGAAAACTCACACGGAACAACGACGACAACTCCACCAGAGGTTCCTAGATCTCCTCAGGAATGTTAGAGATCCATGATCAAATGTAAAAATGAGATCTGGAGGCATCTATTAAATAGATTTGGGCCGATTTGGGTTTGTGACACGCATGCCTAAAATCAAGGAAAAAACGACACTTTGCGGAAATTTATAAAAATAGGGATTGTGCCACATTCAGGAAACTAATGATGAATCCCTATTTTCTAGGGATTTCTTTTTTTCTTTTTATTTTTTGCTTTTTTTTTGGGAAACTTGCCATGCACACTACTGGGAAAGATTGAGCAATTATGGGGAATTGGGCAACTTTTCGGCTCAGTGCATTACCTAGTTTCTAAGCTCAAGGAGGTGATTTCACAGTTTCTGACCTTAGTGATGGGCTTCCATCCATGACTGCACAATTCTCAAGCTCAAGCCTGAGCTTCCTACTAGGATTTCACAACTCACATCATCAAGGCTAGCTTTCCCTCATGGGTTGCGCAATTTCTGGAGGCAAGCCCAAAGCTGCTGCAAGATCAAGTCTAAAGGTTAGCTTGTGACTCAAAAGATCAGTTAAGCATGAGAAGACACAAAGAAAAGCACAACATAAGAATATAAGTTTTGATCAAATCATGGATACTTGATGATAGTCAAAGATAAGGTCATGTAAAAGAAAAGAAGGCTCCAAAATCAAAGCATAGGAAAAATTTTGGAGGGCCATCACCTATTTTCTTTTAATGTTGTGCATGAAAATAGAAATTATAGTGCCGATCAGGATAATGCCATCGCTACCGGTTATCGAACCTAAAATTACAGATATACAAGTGAAAGACCACAGGTAGCTACAAGAGATAGAGGGTTTGCTACAGGAACGCAAAGTGCCATTGAAATCATGCATAGAGACCCTTGAGCAAGCTTAAAGAGGTTGCTTCTCTAAAAACAAAAATCATTTAAACTCTTGCCATGACCTTGTCTTAGATTTGGCATCAACCTGTTGGATAATTTTTGAAAACTGTGAGTCAATTATTCAAAAATTTTGTGGTAGAATGATTACTTAAAGTAAGGGAGAGAGTCCATGAAATATTTATCAATTTCCATAGATATTTCTTGGTTTTACTGTAGAGAGATAAGGATAAGTTGTGTTTTTTTTCTCGATTTTAGTTGAGAGTGTGTGTTTTTATAGTTGAAAAAAATAGAATCCCCTGCTACCATAGATAACACTATATCCTATATCAACATAGGAACATCATTCTTTCTTTCATAATTTTTTTTTAATCGACCCCCATACTTTTGGATAGTTTTTCATACACCATGGAGATGGCTTTAACAAAAGGGAGCCGACTAATACAACCAGTTTATAAGAATCCTAAAGTTGTTGTTTGTAATATCCCATAATAATAATAATAATAATAATAGTAAATAAATTAATATTAATATAAATAGAATAACAATTAATGAAGAATATATAAACTAACAATTAACGAAGATAAAATAAAAGAATAAATAAATAAGACAAAAAATAATGAAGAAAGGATAAAATAACAAATAATGAAGAAAATGTAATAATAAATAAATAAAATAAAAGGTTGCATGGACACATGGATGGTGTACATGCAAATCCATTTCCATCTCCCTAAGTTTTTTAGAGCCATTTGTTCTATTTAATCATGGAGAAAGTGAAATAAGAGACAACCATTCATTCACTCGTTCTTGAGGAAGGAAATGTTGGAGGGAATAGATCATTGGAAGTAGTAAGTTGGTTGAGGGATCGAGGTTGGCTAGCTGTTGAAATACACTGAGCATCTAAGCCTACAATTGGGTGGAGAGTCATCCCCAATTCCTTGTTGCGAGTAGCGGTTCCGAATCAATACAAGCACGTCACAACACTGTAAAACTCAGTAAGAATCTTCACTCCTCAGGTACGCGTCACTGTTTAAATTTTTATTGCATATGTTAATAGCTTAGTTTGTTATATTTTGTTTTATGCTTAATTTCTGGGATGTTACATATGGTATCACTCTAGGCCACCACAACTCAATTTAGCAAGTGATATCATCCTCTTGGGTCAAATACCTCATGTGCACATGACTATAATGTCAGATGTGCAATTTTGCAACTCAATGAAGACACTGGCTTTCCATCATATCATCCTTCACACAAAGTTAACTCATTTATGCCAAAGCACTGCTTGAGAAGTACCAACAATCTTTGACAAGTCATCAAAAGTCCATGATCTACAACCTGCCACACAACAAACTTTTTTTTTACCAAGTTCTTCACCAATTCACCAAAACTCCCAGCCTATCTCGTCACCTAGCTAGTCAAACCATATTTCGATGTTCTCAGCTAAACCTTCTGCTCCATGTTTTAGGAAATTTCACGTCTCCCTCTTAATCTACTTCGTTGTGCACACTCTGATTCAAATGTCACTTCAAAGTACCTCTAATATAATATTTATTTTTCCTTGGAAATTTAGAATTAGGTCTATGTCTAAAACACGATTAGAAACACACTAAAATGCCACAACACCAAACACTTTGCACAATGGAAAATATATAGCAGTGAATTAATGAAGTACTCAAAAAAAAATTCAACCCAATAATTTTTATATTACTAATTTAATACAACAAAAATATGACTCCCATACCAGGGATCATGTCCCTTACAATTAGCCTTAATACAAGGAAAGCTAGGGCTTGATGTAAACAACAAATGACAATCAATCTGCCCTTAAACAAGACACACTTGACTTACTTGTTGATGAAGCGCTTACCACAACCCTTTAAGTCCATGTACCTTGAACACCTAGTAGGTCCTTTTCCACCTATACACATAAAGATATTGCTTCTCCAACACCTATGCCACTGCTGCTCACAAGGTCCTCTCCAACTTCAGATTTGTTTGCACATCAACTCATCAAAACTCTACCTTCTATTAGTATGCTTGTTGCTCCAAGATGATTGAACTTAGGGTCTCTTAAAATTACCTCATGCAATGAATTTTCACACCAAATATAGTTGCACATAAGGTCTTTGTCAATCTCATCCTCTCAAAGTCCCTTGCTCCATCCAAGTGACTATACACAATTTCTATACCAAGGTAAACAACATACAACAATTCTACCCTAGAATTGATTGACAACAAAGGCCTAAACCATATTGTCTAAGCACCCCTTGTTGGATAGACTTCAAATCATCACCTTTAGATTTCTTCTTCCCTGCATAGAAGGCCACAACCCTTTTTTCAGGCCTCACTTTCCTTCTGATTGTAGACATTGGTCCTGTCCAAGATTAGATGTCAAGTTAGGCCTCCTTTAAAATCATGGCCTCCCTAGAAATCCATGTGCTGAATTAGAACCCTTGTGGCCTCACACAATAGGAAGACCAAGGCCTATTAGGAGCTACTTCTAGGGCTCAACCCTCACCCTCACTTCACTGAAAAAAATCCCTGAACTTTTACCCTCTTTTCACCTTAACGCAACCTTGAAACAAACTAACAATAACACAAAAATTTCCTCAAACTTTGTCCAAAATTCATGAGCTTAACTCAACCTCTTCCTAATATAGTTCGAACCTTTCTTGGCTCGTGATTCTATCCAGAAGATGCTCTTAGATGTGACTAATGAACTCAAATTCATCTCCTTTTATAATTTTCTTGGTGGAGTCCATTAGCCACCTACGGTCACCCCTTATGCCGAAGCTGACCTAAGAAAATCATTCTTAAACACCAATAAATCATGAGATAAAATTTCTTTCATTTGTTTTTTCCCACACCATTGATGTCCTAGGTGCCCCTTAGCCCATCAAGGGTGCCCCTCATGCCAACAATGGATAAACAACATTTTCTCCTTGGTTCTTTCACCCACAACTTAAAGTACAAATCCCATTGTGTGGGTACATTTCCCACAAAACCACTTTTTTGTGGGTCAAATCCTCACAAACCCAGTACCACAGGGGTTTTATTAGTACCTACCAAGCTCCACATTTCAACACTAAGTACCTTGACACCCATTATCATTATCATTGGGATATATCCCATTTGTTAATGGTATACATCAATGACTATTAATCAAATTATTTCTCCCATGTTTGAATCCAACTCATTTATTCACATGATGTAGATTTGTACATTTTTGAAGTTAGTTTGAAGACCTTGTGTTATGTCAACATCTTTTGGAAATATCTTCAATTTCTATCAATACATCCTGTTTTCTATGATTCTATTCATTACAATAGAATCTTCTAGTTTTGGAATTGTGTTGTTGAATAATACCACTCCTTCTCACATGACTTTGTAACTTCAGAGGGGGATCGGTTCATTTCATTGCTCCAAATATCCTATGATTTTATAATCTAAGACATGGATCCACTATGTATTATTTGTGGCTTTTGGGTTAGCTTATAATACACATTGTGCAGTCTCAGAGGCCAAGCCTAAGCTTGAGCTTCTAAATTTCTCAATGACCAGCTGGGCAATGTGAAAATTGGCCAAGGGAAAGTGCAAATTTGCCAGGTGGAAGTGTGGGAAACAAGAAGATCTGAAAGATAATGAAATTTAAAACATAGATTTGACTAAGTGTGGATGGATCAATGTGAATAAAGTTTATAAACTTAACAAACTAAAGGAAAAAGAATATGTGAGAAAAGTTGTCGAAATGATAATAGCTGGTGTGCAAAAACAAGAAAATTGATGCGACACTTATGAAAGGCAAATGAAAAATTGAATCAACACTTCTACAAGCTAGTACAAGTTAAAATATCAACAAACATGAAGAGAAACAAGCAAAAAAACATGCATAGAAGAAAAACGACAAAAAACGACAGAAAAAAAGGAAAAAGACGACAAAAGCAAAACTTACACGGAACAACGATGACAACTCCACCGGAGGTTACTTGATCTCCTCAGGAATGATAGAGCTCCATGATCGAATGTAAAAATGAGAGTTGGAGACATATATTAAATAGATTTGGGTTTGTGACATGCATACCTAAAATCAAGGAGAAAGCGACACTTGGCGGAAATTTCTAAAATATGGACTGTGGCACGTTCAGGAAACTAATGATGAATCCCTAGTTTCTAGGGATTTCTTTTTTTCTTTTTTTCTTTTTTTTTGGGAAACTTTCCATGCACACTACCGGGAAAGATTGAGCAATTCTGGGGAATTGGCTAACTTTTTGGATCAGTGCATTGCCTAGTTTCTGAGCTCAAGGAATGGATTGCACAGGTTCTAACCTTAGTGATGGCTTCCATCCATGACTGCACAGTTCTCAAGCTCAAGCTTGAGCTTCCTGCTAGGATTGCACAATTCACATCATCAAGGCTAGCTTGCCCTCATGGGTTGCGCAATTTATGGAGGCAAGCCCAAAGTTGCTGCAAGATCAAGTTTGAAGGTTAGCTTGTGACTCAAAAGATTAGTTAAGCATGAGAAGACACAAAGACAAGCAAAACATAACAAGATAAGTTTTGATCAAATCATGGATACTTGATGATAGTCAAAGATAAGGTCATGAAAACAGAAAGGAAGGCTCCAAAATCAAACCATAGGCAAAATTTCGGAGGGTGGTTTTAACCACTACATCAGGTTCATTTGAATTCTGAATAGAAGAGATATAAATCAACATATCTTGGAATGTTTCTAATATATATTTTTAAAATTTTGAACATACTTTTCTATGTAATTAATGATCATGTTCTTTGAAAGAACATGTTTCCAATCTATATTATTCCTAGACATCATTAATGCTTCATGATTGTATGTATTCAATCTAACATAATTTTGTCTTAGTTCATACTTATTTTCTCTATTCTCATCAACATAAAGTTTTGAATTATCACATAGATCCCACGGTACCTATATCAACACGCCAATTTTCCTTTCTTCTTTTAGATGTAATATTTCTTATTACATGTGATGTGACATGATGGGCACCTAAAACACGATATTTTCACTATCCATTTTATGCGTTTTTGACCATTTTTTCCTATCATGATAGTTATTTTGGAGCTTACATATGGTTATAATTATATATTTTGTCCAAGGTATGTTCCACTATAATTTATGTTTTTGATTATTATGCTTATGTGATTAAGGGGAATTAAAATTTTTTATTCTTACTTAAGAAAGGGTTCATGAACCACTGTTTCAAGATGGCATTTGTAGAATGTTCGATACCTTGTTGTTGCAAAGGTGTTATTACAGTAATTGTCATATTACTGCTGCACTGTCATTGTTGTTGTTACATGATGGACCTGTGTTTCCATTTCACCACCCATTGGTGTTACTATTACACTATCATTATTTCTACTACACCATTCAATAGCATTTCTATTACATTATTGTTAGTGAAGCTATTACATCATCAACATCCTTTGTTGTTACACCACCATTAGTGAAGCTATTACACCATCATCACCATTGCTATTAAACCCACTATTACAATGCTAGATGCTATTATTGTTACATAGTGTCACTTGTTATGCTATTAGTTGATTTTATGGAATGACATTATGGTTCAAGAAAATAAAAAATTGAATGGATGAATGACCCTCAGTCTTTGACACTAGTCAAAGGAGACAACTGGATTTCTTATGTTCGCATCGATTTACTATAACTAATACAATGTCTAAAACATGTGGCTTTGTCATCATTTTGAAACATTTATGTGGATGACATGTATTAATTTGTAATTTTATCTATTCTTGACTGAGTTGCTGGGAACAAGGTGCTTGTTTGATATGAGAAGTGAGAACAACTTGAGAATCGTAGATTCTCATGGTTGTCCTTAAAATATTTTCCAAAGATAATACATTTTAAAATTGTATAAAAACCTTACTCAATCTAAAACCTTACTTAATCTAAAGAGAAGTGTTTCTAGGATTATTTCTAGTGCTAGTATGATTTTCCCTTCTTCATTAATCTCTGGTATAATAGTTTGGACTGAGGTATTTTTACTGATTATCTTGTTTAAGAAAGAAACATGGAAGACTAGATGTACATGCGTAGATGTATGCAACTCAAATTTTTACATTAGAGGAATTTTGAGGTCTAAAATGGGTCTCCTAAGGAAATTATAAAATAATAGAGGAAATAATAAAATAAGATTAGATTACATCATCAAATTTTAGAGGGAAAAAAGAAAAAAACTATTTTTTCAATTCGTCTTTTCAACTTATCTCCTTATAGTTTTACTCAAATTTCGAGAGGGAACACTCATTGGATGCAAAATTTGGTTCATCATTCAAGGAGTACCCATGTTGCATACATTAGATGGACCCTACTATAGGAAAAATGAGAAATACATGAAAAGCATGATTGTAATCACATTTTTTTCATGTATTTCACATTTTTCATGTAGGAGGGTCTATCGAAAGTATGCAACATGGGTACTCTTTGGATGAGGAATTAAAATTTTCATCCATTGAGTACTGCCGCTTGAAATTTGAGTAAAAACTTAGGGAGATAGGTTGAAAATATGAGTTTAAAAAGTAGTTTTATTATTTTTTTATTTCTTTACTCCAAAAATGGTGAATCATCCCCCATGGTTGACATCATCATCTTGAATCCTATTGGTTCTTATAAAGTTTATTTTGGTTGTACATTTTTCTTAGGAGGCCCATTTTAAACCTCAACATTTCTCTAACGAAACCATACTTCCATTGCTCTGCAACACCTTATAGGGGTCATACTATCTCAATGCTAATCCTTATTTTCTTGCTCAAGGGACATCTTCTTATATGGTTGTAGTCTCACAAATACCCAATCCCCTACTTCAAATCACGTTTCTTTATGATGCAGCTTTGCTTATTGTTTCATCCTATTTTGTGCTACAATTAAGTTGTACTTCAATAGTTTGAGAACCTCTTCTTGGTGTTGAATGTGGTCCTCTATCACTTGAGCCTTTATAATCCCTTTCATGTATTATGTGATGGATGAAGGATCATATCCATAAAGTTCCATAAATGGTGACATTTTCTATGAAGCATCGAAGGATGTGTTGTACCACCATTCTTCTAAGGGAAACCATTTGACCTATTGTGTTCATTTATCAAACGTAAAGAAACACATATATCCTTCTAAACATTTATTCATAATCTCAATTTTCCCATTAGATTGACGACAATAATATGATTTGCGAGCCAATTAAGTACCCAAAAAAGAAAATAATTCATTCAATTTTTTTCTAATGAAACTGGATGTTTGTGACTTACAATAATCTTCAATATTCCATGTAGCTTTTGGACTGTTTCCATGGATGCTTTTGCCATTGTACTTTCTTTGAAAGGATGATAAAGAGAGTGCATATTGGCTTTGTCATCCAATCTACCATTGCCATAATGACTCTCTTTCCTTTAGATTTGGTTAAATTTGTAATAAGATCCATTGAAATTTCTTTTGATGCTAGCTTGGTATGGCTAATGGTTGAAGGAGCCCTAAAGTATTAATTGTCTCTCCCTTATTTTGTTGGCATACAACACATTTAACCACAAAATTTTTCACATATGATTTAAGATCTTCCCAAAATAATATTTCTTGATCTTATGGTATGTCTTCAAGAACCATGAATGTCCTCCTATAGGAGAAGTATGTAATTCCAAAAGGATATTCTGTTTGAGTTGATAATTCTTACATAAGTATGAGAAATATTGACACCGAAACAAATCATTGTTCCACATAAATTTTTGTATAGCATTGGTGTCCTCCTATATTTTTGAATTATCTTGCATACCTTCTCATCTTTCTTTCATTATATCCTTGCTTCTTCAACCCAATCAAATTATGGAATGGAAATAGCACATAGTAAACCCTTCTGTTGACGGTGTTGGACTCGTCAACATGTCAGGGGATTTCCCCGGTAAGAAGTCCCAATTAGACCTCAGACTGTTTGGTGTAGGAGTCCCAGCAGTGGGTCGTACGGTATCGACTTGACGACAGTTTCACACAGATGCAAGTAAGATGTCCCTGTTGGTAGCAATGGTGTGACATATGCAGTAAGTCAAGGAAGGTACATGAGTGGTTCTAACACACGGAGGGTGAGGTGAGTGCACCCCTTGGAAACCTGTGATAGAACGGAGTTAAGAAGGGAACACATGAGCAAAGATGCATCACAACATGGAAGGAAAGTTAGCTAGAAATCCAAAGTGATGGTTAAACCAACAACACATTTCAAAAATATTCATACATACATATGCAGAAATAGCTACACATGCATGCGTAAGAAAACATCTACATATATCATTTAGAGTACTCAAGATAGCTGAAATACAATACAACATATGCATGAAATGTGTTGGATCTGTTATATTAAGAAGTGTAAGTTCCAGTCATACAATACATCCATATCCAACCACTAGTTCCTACAGCGGAATGTTACAACCACAACTGCCTGCTCCTCCAAAGAGATATACTAACTCTGCACAATGGAGAAGCCAAGGCTCATTACAATATTGTCCATGCTCTCTCTAAGATAGTCTTATCGAAAGCTTGGCTGACAAAAAGCCCTTACAATGAGTTATGAGGGACTATTTATAGAAAAGGGTGGGGTGACCCTTGACATTCCCCTTTGTGATCATTCATCTACCCTCATGACTCTTCAACTATTCTATGATTGTTACATTCAACCATTGACACTTGAACTTCCACTGGACAAGACGTTACATTACAATGCACATGTGCCCATGTATTTAACAATGGAAAATCTTGTATCAGTTCTCCTTGAATAACTCATTTGGTGAATAGTAGGCCAACTCCATTCTTCATGGCAGGAAGAGGTCTAAGGCAAGTATGTCCTCTCTCCCCGCTTTTATATCTTCTGATTGGTGAAACCCTTAGAAATAATTTGGAAAGGGCTAGAGATGAAGGTAGATTGATGGGTTTAAGCATAGAAATAAATTTCAAGGAAGTAAATTAATCACAAATTGTGAATGATACTATTTTTCTTGGTGAAGAATAAAAAATTATAGCAAAAAGGTTCAAAGAAAAATTACCATCCTATTTGGATCTATCATGTGGTCTTGTCAACACAAGGAAAAGTCAGTTGTATGGATGAAACTTTTTAGAAGACACCCTAAGGGTGACTTCTAATCTACTTAAATTCCCCATGGAAACTAAATGGAAGTATTTCAAATATCTAGGAGTTCCTATTTCCATGGGAGATTGGAACCTGGAAGAATGGAATGAATTCCTTCAAAATTTCAAGAAGAAAATATAGACATGGGGAGCACAATGATTAAATGAAGTGGGACGTACTATTTTGATCAAATCAGTTATCTCAGTGTCATTAATCTATTTATGTTCCATAATTATTGCTCCTAAGAGTGTAACCAACCAGATAAGTGCAATAATACAAAAATACCTTTGGCAAGACGACAACCAAAATTAAAAAAAAGTTTCACCTTGTTCACTAGAATGTGGTTTGTCTTACAAAAATATATGGAGGAACAGCCATTAACGATCCACATCTAATAAATATGACGATGGGGGATATAATTGTCTAGCATTTAATTTCTAACTCCAAGGAGTCATGGAAGAAATTTGTTCTTCACAAATATTTCCACAAAGCCAGGTTCGTATAGGCTGAAAAATTGATTGGAAAGGGACAAGTTCCAAAATATGGCAGCTATGTAAAGAAGAAACATCAATTATATTAGAGAACATGAGTTGGCGGGTTGGTAATGGAGCAAGGATTAATATATGGAAAGATAAAGTATCTATAGATGGGTCATTGGAGGAACAAACAAAATTTTCAACCCTGGCAAATTGGCTGAAGAGTACAAGACACGTGAGGTTAAAAGATATCTCAAAATAGGACAATAAAGGTGTGTGGAAAGGATGTTCATGTCCGAAATTTCTAAACAATATTCAAATGTAGTGTGATAAACTCATCCCCTTTTAAAGGGATTTGTGTTCATATCAGTTCTAAATAGGGATCAAAATTTGTGGACTAAAATCCCTCACCAACAATACACTGTAAAAAAAGGATATGAAATGTTGGTGAAAGGGATTCCACACCCAACACCAAACAACTTATGGAGGAAAATATGGATGAAAAATGGAATTCAAAAAGTAAATACCTTTTGTTGGGCATTGACTCATGGGAAAATTCTTACTACAAAAAACCTCAGGAAAGGAACATCCAAGATTTGTCAATATGTGCATTGTGTAGAGGAGATGAAGAGAATATTCCTCACCTATTAAGGTATCACCTATTTAGGTATTATTTTTTCTCCGTGGCAGTTTGGCAAGTAGCATTTGATAAGGTAGCACATATGGAAGAAATTACAAAATTCATGGGCCAATATGTTTCAAAATTAGAGGAACAAATTTCCCCGGGTTCGAAAGGCATCTTCTGTATCAATGAGGTGTTGGGAACCTATGCCTACATATATATGTTGGTTTATTTGGCTAGCTCATAATAGAGTAATTTTAAAAGAGTAAAAAGTTATTCCAATAATGGTGGCCCATACAACATCATGTCTTCTACTTGAAGTGGTAAAAACTGTGGATATAAAAAGAATGAACCGAAAGAGATATCCCTAGATAAAGGGAGTGACTCAAATTAGGCACTCCAACTTTCCACACAAGAGGTATCAAATTTTTCCCATTTGTCAAGAAGAACCATTATATAAGAATGGAGGCTACTAAATTCTAATGATGGTGAGAGAACAAAAATCAGCATTTTCTATTCTTTGATGGTGTCTGGAAAGGAAATACCTAGGTGGCAGGAGTAGAAGGGGTGAATATTCACCCCAACGAACAAAAACAGATCCAATTTGCACGAGGATTGGGCATTATGACCAATAACCAAGCAAAATATTTAACACTATGGCAAGGATTAGAATTTGAAATAGCATATAAGATTTTGAATATTATGGTATTTGGAGACTCAATGTTCGTCATTCAACAAATTCATAAGGCCAGGAAGAATATTTATTTTTCTTTCCCAACAATCATTCAAAGAATAATATTACAAATTTACCAATTTGATCATATTTAATTCTATCATTTATAAAACTTTTAATTCATAAGTTGATTGGTTAGCCAATAAGGGATTAAATGTGGCCGACGGGATAATGGAAAAGGAAAATGACTTCACACATTATAAACCTATACCATGAATAAAAGGGGAATTCTTTATCCTACGAAAAATCAAAATTTGACAATCATCATCGAACAAAATATTCAAGAGATAAGAATTGGCTATATAGTATTGTAACAATAGTCGGGGAATTAAGGAGATTAACTCCTCCAACGAGCTCGAGAATTGTTTGGCAGCTCCTCATTAAACTCCAAATACTTGGCTCAATAGTGGAGCCTCATAGATGTTATGGTGATGGTAGATGGTGCTCCCATGCAGTACTAGGAATGCACTGGTGTACATAGGATCCAACTCCATTAAATGAAATTTGGTGCATGCAGGTGGATATGGGGTCACTTCAAGTGAGAGAGTTCTTAATCTTCGCCAACCTCCTCATATTTTCCCTCCCTCTACGTTCATATTCAAATCTTGGTCGTGAAGATGATACGAATATGGTTGATGCACAATCAATGACATCCCAAAGGTGATTAAGGGGCGAGCATTCTATTATAATCTTTGAAATTGAAATGCAAAGGATTTAAAACATTCCTCTATGAGAACTGAACAAAAGGGTGGAGAATTTTATAATTGGCATGGGGAATCTTGGGCTTTTCCTTCGTTGTGGAGAAATAATGGAGGAGGGTGGATCAATGACCTAACGAAAGGTGTTCATAAAGTTAAACATGCTCCTAGATTGTCTATCAACAACGATAGAAGGCTTATTGAGCACGATGGCTAGGAAGACAAACTTTGAAAAAGAGGGCATTCGAGAAAAAATGGAAATGTTGGAGATAAAATATGTATTTTTGCAGGGACTCTTTGAAAAATAAAATTTAAAATACAAGACCGAACTAACTAATATGGAAATTAGACTGACTGAGTTGGAAGACAATCTTGGCATGGGAGAACTGGACATCTTTACAGAGGCAAATTTGGGCATGGAACCTAAGCAAAAAAGGGCTAAATGATCCAAGGGAAGTGACCAAAAGAACGAGGATAAGTATTCTGATCAGCCAAAGGAAGCTCATGTAGCTAGACCATCCAAACTTAGTTAACTAATTATGTTTTAAATTTTGTAATTCTTTGTAAATATCAGGAGTTTATTATAAGGTTTACAATAGGCATATGTTCTACATAGTTGGGAAGAAGTGTTACAGACATAGATGTTGGAAATAACACTGGGGGGGGGGTGAATCAGTGTTATCAAACTAATAAATTTTCATTTTCATAATCAGATTCATATACGCTACTTCAGTTAAGGGAACTCGTGCGTACACGCAACTGTGTTTAATGAAACTAGCATATATCTAGCAAACTTATGATTCAGTTAATTTGATCTTTAATCAATGCATCAAAACCATATAAACAGTAACCAGGTGCAGTAAAAACACAACATATCATCACACATAAGAAACACGCATGAACACCAAGATATAAGGTGGAAACCCAATGTGGGTGAAAATAACCTGCTGCAATCGTCTCTGTCTTCTTTTAATAATAAGAGAATTATGTTTACAATTGTTGTACTGGTGCAGTCTTATACCAGTACACAGGTTTCTACCTACAAAAGGCTACAATCTTCTCTCATTCTCTAGCTTCTACTGGAAGGGAGCTACAATCCCTAGCTCTTGTACTAGCTGATATGTTTACTAGTACGTAGGTGCTGGCCTACAGAAGGCTACAACCTTCTCTTTTCTTCCAGGGACCACGTTTCATAAATTTTCAAACTGGATCCATCAACAAAATCATTCAATCATCAAATATATCTGCATCAACCAATCTCCTTTTGAACCAACTACAACTGAATCAATCAACCACTCTGATCATTCAGAATGCTGTCACCAGAATACAGTAACCAGAACCCAAGCAATAACCCAAAACACTGCAACAACAAATAAAAGCAACTAAAACATATTTTATAAGGTATAGGCTACTTCCAAGTGTCGAACCTGCATGCATACGTGCTTTCCTCAAAGTGAACCAGCATACATATCTGCAAATCAAATTTATGATGTATACGTTGTTTTGATATACAGAACTAGCATGTATACGCTTCTTTTCTATTGTGAACCTGCGTACAGATCTGTAAAAGATGATTTAAACATAACAACAATGTTAGAATTCAATCATACCCAGACCATCATATTTACATATTACAACATGCAGCAGTTATTCAGATACATGATCAAACCACATAAAGATAATTCACTTCAAGCCTTAAGATCCTCATACATCATTAAATCTTATCCTTCATCAAGTGCTAAGGTTCTTCCTCGGTTTAGATCAAGCACGACATCATAAGCCAATAACCTGCATATTAGATCTCACTCTAAATCATATATTCGATAATTACACACCTTGGCCTAATGATCTTCTCCTCCTTTTATAGTTTTAGGCCTTTCTCAATACCATGGTCCAAAACCACTTAGGACCAATACCTTGGACCAAATACCTGGGGTCAATACCTCAGACCCGATACCTTGGACCAATACCATGGATCAAAATACCATGGACCAAATACTTCGGACCAAACATTTAGTTTTCCAAGGTATACACACTTTTCCTTTTGTGAAAGTGCGTGTGTACATATACGCAACTTGTATATAGTTAACCCATGTGTATACACGGCTTGGTCAATGGTGAACCTACATACACCTCTTTTTCTTCATTCTGTGTAATCTGATCTATAATTCTATGCTGTTAACCTGTAGTACTGTGATCTGTTATCTGAGTGAGTTTCTTTCTCAACTGATTCCTTGAAGTTGCCCTGCATTTCATCACATTTGTATATACTCCTATCATTCATTTTATCACACCTGATATCTCTTCTGTAGATTCATCTAGTTACCATATACAAGAGAGTTGTTCTGCTACAAGTGGGTAGCCATCAAGTACAATACATACATCATAATGCCAAAAATCTCCCCCTTTGGACTTGATGGCAACATCCATACCAACATCTATACCATGTCACTAAACCTCATCCATATCATGTCACTCTCCCCCTTTGAAATCAAGGGCAAAGGATCATGCTCCCCTAAAGTGCATGTTTAATTCTCTGATATGCTGAAGTGATGATTGAGCTCCCATGATTGAGTCCATGCTCCCCCTGAGCATAAGAAAATACTGCAAAACGATGTTCTAAAAGAAGAACATGATTCTATACATACATCACAAATGACCTTCCTATCACCAATGACTCATACATGCATCCTTCTCCCAACCAAGTGGGGATATACCAAATTTGAATCATCCACCCAACCAAGTGGGGATATATCAATTGTTGATACAAGTCAAAATCAAGAAACATTACATCATTCATCCCATGCATAATGGGGTTACAAATTAGGTCTTTTCATGATCGTTACATTAAAAGATATACATGACATATATAACAGACACCAAATGTCTTAAAAAAGACCATGATAGTCATCAACAACTATCATCATCAGCATTTTTCAACAACATCTAGGCTAGCAATTTGTATATGCCCATTAATAGTTCCAAAAATATCATCAACCATGTTCTCCCCCTAAACCTGTACCACCTGTTCACTGTCAGATCTGATCACTACATATGTCAGTAAGAGATATCAAAGCATCATCATCAATAAGATATACAGCAAGTGATCAATAACACTATGAGGACCAATATATCAGCAGACTAAAATCATCAACAAATAGAGCAGATAATTGTCAGAACCATAGCAGACCTCCTTTTTCCTGAGTCTAGCCCACTATTTTTCTTCAAACCAACATATACACAACTATGTACACAGAAACTCGTGTATGTACGTGACTACACTTCAAGAAACTCACGTATAACCACCTTTCCCTGGAAAAATAGGATTTAACAGTAGGATGATGCAGCAACTACTCCCAGCTTTTGTCTGAGATATTCAAATGTCTCTCTAGGCAGTGGTTTAGTGAATATATCAGCAACCTGTTCTTTGGAGGGAACATACTCCAATTTGACTTTTGTTCAAGAACTTGTTCACGTAGGAAATGATATTTAATGGGTATGTGCTTGGTCTTAGAGTGCATGATTGGATTTTTTACAATACTAATAGCACTTGTATTATCACATAGAATGGAGATGGGTGGAGTACATGTGATCTGAATAGCTTGTAAGGTTTGCATCATCTAAAGTAATTGTGTGTAGCAAGATGCAATAGCCACGTATTCTGCTTCAGCTGTAGATAATGCAATTGAACTTTGTTTCTTGCTGAACCAAGACACAAACCTGGAACCCATATAGAATGCACCACCACTAGTGCTTTTGCTGTCATCAACACTTCCTGCCCAATCTACATCTGTATATGCATGAAGTGTAAGATCAGTATCTCTAGGATACCATAAACCAAATTTCTGTGTTCCTTGAAGATATTTGAAGATCCTTTTGACTACCTGAAGGTGAGATTCCTTTGGATTTGCTTGGAATCTTCCAACTATTCCCACTGCATGCATGATGTTCGGTATGGTACCTGTTAGATAAAGCAGACTACCAATCATTGATTTGTAAGTTGGTTGATGTACTACTGCAGATTCATCATTTGAGCTGAGACTACATCCTATTATCATTGGAGTACATACTGGTTTAGAATCTTCCATGCCATACTTTTTAAGGATCTGTTTGAGCTATTTGGTTTGTGAGAGAAAAATACCATCTTTATTTTGCTGAACTTGTAGACCAAGGAAGTAGGTAAGCTCACCAAGCAAGGACATTTCAAATTCTTGCTGCATTACTGAAGCAAAATTCTGACTCATGGATTCTTCATTGCTACCAAAAATGATATCATCAACATACACAACAATTATTAGCAATTTATCAGTGTCCATCTTTGTATATAGATTGTTGTCTGCTGACCCCTTTGAAAAACCCTGTTGCTAGGATATTTGTCAAGACGGTAATACCATGCCATTAGAGCTTGTTTTAGACCATAGAGAGCTTTCCTGAGTTTGCATACAAGTTTTGCATCATTTCCAAGTTTGAATCCTTCTGGTTGTTCAATATAGATTTCTTCTTCTAAATCTCCATTAAGAAAAGCAGATTTTACATCCATTTGGTATACTTTGAATTTCTGAAAACTAGAAAGAGCAAGAAACATTCTGATGGCTTCAAGTCTAGCAACAAGTGAAAAAGTTTCTTCAAAGTCTATACCTTCTTGTTGAGCATATTCTTTACAAACAAGTCTGGCCTTGTTTCTAATAACTTCTCCATTTTCATTTAGCTTGTTTTTAAATATCCATTTAGTTCCTATGATATTCTTATCATGAGGTCTAGGAACTAATTCCAAAGTATTATTCTTTTCAATTTGCTCAAGTTATTCATTCATGGCCTTGAACCAACATTCATCTCTGCATGCTTCATTTACATTTTGAGGTTCAGTGGAAGATAGTAATGCTAGATAGCTTGAAGCTTCGACAATAGTTCTTCTAGTCTGCATACCTGCCCCTTTTTCTCCTAAGATTTGAGCTTCTAGATGATTTTTCTGAACATACCTGGACGAAGTCTTTTCTTTTATCATTATCTCTTCTTTTGGTGCTTTATTGGTTTCTTCTTCAGAATTAGTTTGATTTGATGTGGGAAAATGATCCTCGTCTTCTTCATTGTCAGAATCTTTGGTTTTTATCTATTTTGGATTTTTGCATGCTTCATCAACCACAACATCAATACTTTCAATAATTTTTCCAAGTCTTTTATTGTAACATTTATGTCCTTTACTTCGGGAAGAGTAGCTAAGAAGAATACCTTCATCTGCTATGGGTTCAAACTTACCAAGCTTTTCATTAGTGCTTTTGATGTAACATTTGCTTCCAAAAACTTTGAAGTATTTTACAGTAGGAGTCTTACCATACCAAAGTTCATGTGGAGTTTGAGTGTTGTTTACCTGAACATTTGCTTGATTGAGAATAGTGACGATGGCGAATGCAGCTCCACCCCAGAAGGTTGCAGGAGTTCCAGATTCATCTAGCATAGCATGAACCATTTGTTGAACAATTATGTTCATCCTTTCTACCACTCCATTTTGTTGAGGAGTCCTTGTGGTGGAGAACTACCTTTTTATTCCATGTTGTTCACATAAGTCAAAGAATTCGTTTGAGGTAAATTCCCCTCCTCGATTAGATATGAGGCATTTGATTTTGCGATTTGATTCATTTTCAACCAAAGCTTTGAAGGCTTTGAAATTTTCAAATGCTTCATCTTTATGCTTTAGAAGACCTATCCAACACATTCTGGAAAAATCATCAATGAACAATATAAATTATTCTTCTCCACGAGGTGACTTTTTCCTTGATGGACCACATAAATCAATATGAACAAATTCAAGAGGCTTAATAGCTGACCCTTCCTTTTCAATGAATTGAGATCTAGTTTGCTTACCGAATTGACATGATTTGCATATAGTATTTTCAGGAATGTTGATATTTGAAAGATCATGAACAACCTGGAATCTGCATGCTTTTCTTATTTGAGAAAAGCTTAGATGTCCCGATCTTCTGTGCCATAGCCAGTTTTCATCATTTTTTCTTAGATAACATTGTTGTTGTCCTCCCTTGAGTATGTATAGGTTGTTTGGAGTTCTTATCCCTTTAATCATGGTTTTTCCTATATCAAGCTCACAAAAAACACATCCATTTGATCGAAACACTACTTCATTTCCTTGATCACACATTTGACTCACACTCAACAGATTATGCTTTAAGCCATCAACATACATAACATTCCCAGCTTTAACTTTTTTTTCAAGAAAACAGAGCCTTTACCTTTTATGACAGTAGGAGTGTCGTTTCCAAATGAGACACTCTTTTCCTTTTCTAAGGCATTATATGAGTGTAGTTTTTCTTTGTCACCTGTCATGTGTTTTGAGCATGCACTGTCAATGTACCACTGGTTTTCTTGTCCTTCTGCATACAAGGATATACCACATCTTTCTGTTTATAGTTCTTTCTTTCTCCATATTTTGGGATTTAATGGAGTTTGCTCTTTTCAAGCTATTTTCCGAAATTTACTCCTGCATTCAGATTCTTCATGGCCAAAGTTGTTATAGATTGAGCATTCTATTTCATTTTCAAGAAGAGAAAAGTTATTATAGGAACATTTCTTGATCCCTGTCACATTCCTTTGATTTCGTGCTTCTCTAGTCATGATAGTTTTCTAGGAAACACATTGAGCAACTTTATGTCCAAAATTATTACATGAGAAACATTGACCATTAAAGAAGTTCCTGCGATTATCGAATCTACTGACCTGTTGATTGTAGTTGAAGTTCCTCCTACTGACTTGTTGATTGATATTCTTTGAAGCAAACTGAGTATGATTTTCCTGAGGTTGATTGTGGCTTCAGTTCATCCTTGAAGTAAATTGAGCCTGATTTACCTGGTGATCTGCTTTATTATTTTGCTGACGATTGTCGAACTGTTCACTGCTCTTTGTTGCATCACGATAGCTTTTAGTGGATGTTGACGACTTCTGTGATTGAGATGTTTCTCCAGCATATCCAAGACCTATCTTTATTAGAGGAGAAAACTGCACTTTGATAATTTCATTTAAGGTTTCTGATCCTTTAGCAAATCTAAGATTGAGAGCTTTTGTTTTCTCAAGTTCCTTTCTTAGACCCACAATTTCACATTCTAGCTTTTCATTTTGTTTTTCTCTTTCAGCAAGTTGGTATGTCAAGGTATCTATAATCATATTCTTTTATTATAAACATATTTTGAGTTTAGATATTTCTTCATACAGGTCATCTTCATCTAAAGCATCCAAAAAATCATCATTTTCATAAGCCATCAGAAGTCTATAGTCATTACTATTTTCATCTTCATCACTATTTGATAAACCATCGCTATCTTCATGAGTATAGTAGCTCCTTTTACTTACACTTTGTTTTCTATTCCATTTTGCAGTTTCCTTCCCTTTATCATATTTATCTTTATGAGGACATTTGGCAACATAATGACCGACTCTACCACAGGCAAAATATTTGAAGGGTAGTTTACCTCTAAATCTACTGGAACCCCGTTGAAGATTCTTGACAAAGTTTGCTTCCTCTTCTTCTTCTGAAATATGTCCTGATTCATTGAGTTCTTCTTTTCTTTTTGCTGAAGCTTTAAATGCGGCTTCTCTCATATCTGATGGACCTCCTTTTCTCATCTCAAAGGTACTTAAGATTCCGTGAAGCTGTGTCATAGTAATAGTCTGTAGATCCTGCTTTTCTTCTATGACAGATACTTTTGATTCAAATTTAGCAGATAAGGATCTTAAAACTTTTTCAACTAAGGTAACTTCCTTTATATCTTCACCTAGATTCTTCATGCCATTAACAATCTCACCTATACGTAAGAAGTAACTAGCTACACTTTCATCATTGTGCATCTTGAGAGTTTCATATTGAATTCTGAGAGTTTGCAGTTTAGCACGTTTTACCTAAGAGTCTCCTTCGTAGCTTAAAACGATAATGTCCCATATTTCTTTCGCTGATTTGAGCTGCATAACATTGACAAACTCTGATTGTGACAGACTTCCCAATAATGTATTGATAGCCTTGGCATTGGTTTCATATTGCTTTTTACCTGCTGCATTTGTAGGAATCGCTGATGGAAATGTATATCCTCCTTCCACGATTTCCCAGACATCTATTCTAAGAGATTAAAGATAGGTTGTGGTTCTTAGCTTCCAATAAAGAAAGTTTCTCCAATCAAAGATTAGCAGTCTGATGGATCCCCTGCTTTCTTGATTACTCATGATGATGGATATTCCTTCAAGCGATCAAGCTTCTTCTGAAGGACCTGCTCTGATACCAATTTTTGGAAATAATACTGAGAGGGGGGGTGAATCAGTATTATCAAACTAATAATTTTTCATTTCTACAATCAGATTCATATACGCTACTTCAATTAAGGGAACTCGTGTGTACATGTAACTGTGTTTAGTGAAACTAGCGTATATCCAACAAACTTATGATTTAGTTAAATTGATCTTTAATGAATGCATCAGAACCATATAAATAGTAACCAGATGCAGTAAAAATAGAACAGATCATCACACATAAGAAACACACATGAACACCAAGATATAAGGTGGAAACCCAATGTGGGTGAAAACCACCTGTTGCAATCGTCTTTGTCTTCTTTTAATAATAAGAGAATTCTGTTTACAATTTTTGTACTAGTGTAATCTTATACTAGTATGCAGGCTTCTACCTGCAGAAGGCTACAACCTTCTCTTGTTCTCCAGCTTCTACTAGAAGAGAGCTACAACCCCTAGCTCTTGTACTAGCTGATATGTTTACTAGTACGTAGGTGCCGGCCTACAGAAGGCTACAACCTTTTCTTTTCTTCTAGGGACCACGTTTCATAAATTTTTAGATTGGATCCATCAACAACATCATTCAATCATCAAATATATCTGCATCAACCAATCTCCTTTTGAACCAACCACAACTGAATCAATCAACCACTCTGATCATTCAGAATGCTATCACCAGAATACAGTAACCAGAACCCAAGCAATAACCTAGAACACTGCAACAGCAAACAGAAGCAACTTAAACATATTTTATAAGGTGTACGCTACTTCCATGTGTCGAACCTCAATGCATACACACTTTCCTCAAATCAAACCAGCATATAGATTTGGAAATCAAATTTATGATGTATATGCTATTTTGATATACAGAACCAACGTGTATACACTTATTTTCTAAGTGAACCTGTGTACAGATCTGTAAAAGATGATTTTGTTATGGACATTTTTGTGCCTTACAGCTCTAAGCATGAAATGTCCATAAACCAAGGGATCCAAAGTCCCTAAAAGTGTTGTTCCTACTCCTAAAGGAACAAGGTCAACAAATTACAGCTTCTCCCAGAAGTTCTCCACCAGAAACTACTCAAAATTGGTCAAAACTGGATCAGCGCACCTAAATGCACTACCAGGGTGCGCTGCAGTGCACCTTGTACACACGGGAAATGCGTTTCAGTGCACCTAAATACACTGTGAGGGTGCGCTGATCAGAAAAAGACAAGTGTCGGAGACAGTTTGCGAGGTGGATGATCATGGAATCTTCCAGAAACTTCTCATGGGACACTTGCCTATCAAAATCGCCCAAGGATGAGTAAGAGATCAATGAAATCTCCAAGTGGCATCAAGAACTATCAGAGAGAAGACACTAATCAAAAACCCAGAGCTGACTCACACCTTTGAAAATATCTATATATAGATCTCTCATCCCAGAGATCCAGAGGTTGGAGGCTGGAATTTTGATATTGCAAAGAATTGCTGTTGGTTTGAGATTGGAATCATTGGGTGCTTAATGCTTTGAAGGAAGGTGAAGATAGGAATTTCATTTGCTGGGAAGGAGATGCTGGATTGGAACTCTCTTGGTTGTATCTCCTCCTGAACCTTGTTATTCATCAATAAAGCTGTCTTGGTTTCTCCTATATGCTGATGTGTCTTTGATGTATGATTGCATTAGTGTATTTGGTTTATTTCTAATCCTGAACTAGTTATGAATATGAATCCATGTCTTTGTGTAGTGTTCCCTTCTTGTGATCTTGCAGGAACCTGTTGAAGCTGGGCGAGCGAGAAGGCAAGTAGCTGGGAACTCCCAAAGAGAAGAGAAACCGGATCGAGGGACAAACGGAAGACACCGGTTAGTCCATCCATCTCTCTTCATTCTTAATTCATAAAGGAAGAATACTAGAATAGCTGTCTCTGTTTGTTGCTAAGGCACTGTCACACCTTAGGTGGATAGGATCGTCCTGCATAGGCATTTTTCCCCACAACAAATTAGGAACCTGTTGAAGCTGGGCGAGCGAGAAGGCAAGTAGCTGGGAACTCTCAAAGAGAAGAGAAACCGGATCGAGGGACAAACGGAAGACACCGGTTGGTCCATCCATCTCTCTTCATTCTTAATTCATAAAGGAAGAATACTAGAATAGCTGTGTCTGTTTGTTGCTAAGGCACTGTCACACCTTAGATGGATAGGATCATCCTGCATAGGCATTTTTCCCCACAACAGATTTAAACATAACAACAGCTCCAGACTTCAATCATACCCAGATCATCATATTTACAGATTACGACATGTGCCAATTATTCAGATACATGATCAAACCACATAAATGTAATTCACTTCAAGCCTTAAGATCCTGATACATCATTAGATCTTATCCTTCATCAAGTGCTAAGGTTCTTCCTCGGTTCAGATCAAGCACAACACCATAAGCCAATAACCTACATATTAGATCTCACTCTATATCAGATATTCGATACTTGCACACCTTGGCCTTATGATCTTCTCCTCCTTTTATAGTTTTAGGCCTTTCTCAATACCATAGTCCAAAACCACTTAGGACCAATACCTTGGACCAAATACCTAGGGTCAATACCTCGGACCCGATACCTTAACCAATACCATGGATCAAAATACCATGGACCAAATACTTTGGACCAAACATTTAGTTTTCCAAGGTATACACACTTTTCCTTTTCTGAAAGTGCATGTGTACGTATACACGACTTGTATTCAATGAACCCGCGTGTATACCTGGCTTGGTCAATGGTAAACCTGCTTATACCTCTCTTTCTTCATTCTGTGTAATCTGATTTATAATTCTGTGCTGTTAACCTGCAGTACTATGATCTGTTATCTGAGTGAGTTGCTTTCTGAACTGATTCCTTGAAGCTACCCTACATTGCATCACATTTGTAAATACCCCTGTCATGCATTTTGTCACATCTGATATCTCTTCTGTAGATTCATCTAGTTACCATATACAAGAGAGTTGTTCTGCTACAAGTGGGTTGCCATCAGGTACAATACATACATCATAATGCCAATAATAGATTTGTCATTTTTTGGATTGTTGAATACAATGTTTTGGTAGAACATGATGAATATTGTGAGGGTTCTTGTTCAGAATCTAGTTTTTTATAATATAAATACCTATCCATTTATTTAAAAGAAAATAATAAATATTTGATCAATTAATTGGAAAAAATATATATTTTATTTGATATTATTATATAAAAATATTGTAATATAAGCCATCATAATATATGCATTAGGGGAATTTTGAGGTCTAAATTGGGTCTCGTAAGAAAAATGTACAACCAAATTAAACTTTATAAGAACCAATAGGATTCAAGACAATGATGTTAACCATGGGGGATGATTCACTATTTTTGGAGTAAAAAAGTAAAATGATTAAAAAATAATAAAATAATAAAACTACTTTTTCAACTCGTAATTTCAACTTATCTCCCTAAGGTTTTACTCAAATTTCGAGAAGGAGTACTTGTTGGATACAAAATTTAATTCCTCATCCAAGGAGTACCCATGTTTCATACTTTCAATGGACCATGCAACACAAAAACTGATAAATACATGAGAAAACATGATTGCAATCACGTTTTCCATGTATTTCTCATTTATCGTCTAGCAGGGTCCATCAAAAGTATGTAGCATGGGTAATCCTTGGATGAGGAATCAATTTATGCATCCAACGAGAGTTTCCGCTCGAAATTTAAGTAAACCCATAGAGAGATAAGTTGAAAATACGAGTTGAAAAATAATTTTTTCTTTTTTTCCCTCTAAAATTTGATGATGTAATCTAATCTTATTTTATTATTTTCACTATTATTTTATAATTTCCTTAGGAAACCCATTTTAGACCTCAAAACTCCCCTAATGGAATTCAAATTATAATTTATTTTATACGTAAGAAAAAAGAAAATTATATTTTCAAGTTACTTTTATATAAAAATAAAAGTTAAAAAATTGAACTTATACATATTTATAATATAGGTTTTTGAATTTAAAATTATGTATTAATATATGCTTTAGTTAATGAATATTATTTAAGAAAAAATATATTCTCATGGGTAGTTTGATTAGGATATGAAGATTTTGTAAAATTTGATGTTTGAAGTTTAAATGTTTTTTTTATTTATTGAGTGGGTTATGTGTGAGGATATATATGAGTTCACATATAAGTTATAGTGATAGTAATGAAAATAAACTTTGTATGAAGTAAGTATGAGCCCAAATCAATTGTCAATTTTGTTGGCATTATGATACAGGTGTTGTCCTTGATGGCAACCCACACAGATGACAATTCATAGTGCAAAAGGTTAACAATAAAGGATCACAGATCAGACTCCAGAGATTGAGGAAAGAGAGGTATATGCTGGTTCATTGTGTCAAAGTAGCATATACACGTGGGAACACAGAAAAAAAGAGCGTGTACGTATACATGCACTCCCAGAGGAAGAAAAACACGTACATGTTAGAAAACCAAGGTTTTGGTCTAAGGTATTTTGGGTAGGTATCGGTCCGAGGTATTTGGTCCAAGTTATTGGTCCTAAGTGGTTTTGGTCCAAGGTAATGAGAAAGGCCTAAAAATATATAAGGAGGAGAAGATCATTAGGCCAAGTGTGCAAGTAATGAATATCTTATGAAGAGTGAGATCAAAAGCAAATATGCATGTTATGGGTTTATGGTGCTTTGCTTGATCTGAACTAAGGATGAACCTTAACGGTTGATGAGGGATGAGATCTAATGATGGATTGGGATCTAAAATAAATTATTATTATATGGTTTGATCATGGATAGTCTAGATCTGAATGCTAACGTGTGATTTACATTGTAAATGTTCTGATCTGGGTATTACTGAAGTCTGGAACAGTTGTGATGTTTTAAATTAGCATTTGTAGACCTGTACATTGTTTCGCTTTGGTAAAAGCGCGTATACACGCTAGTTCGGCACATCAAAGTAGCATATACATTATGAAATGTAATATTTGAAGTTGCAGTTGGTTATGGTTGTTGATGCAGAATTCTGGGTTCTGCTCTGTATTCTGGTGACTGTGTTTTGGTGACAGTGTTCTGAATCTTCAGAATGATTGTTTGTGATTTGCTTAAGTGATGATGGGTTTTCAGTGATTGATTGTATTGTAGTGGTGATTGATTTTGAGCTTCAATATTACTAATGGGTCTAGTATGAAAATTTGATGAAACATGGCCTTCAGATTGTGGTGTTGTGTTCCAAGAGTATCTTGTCTGAAAAATTATGAAACATGGTCCCTGGAGGAAGAGACAAGGTCATAGCCTTTTATAGGTTGGTGCCTACGTACTAGTAAATGGATCAACTAGTACAAGAGCTAGGGGGTTGGAGCTCCCTTCCAGTAGCAGCTGGAAAATGAGTGAAGGTTGGAGCCTTCTATAGGTCGGTGCCTATGTACTAGTGAACGGATCAGCTAGTACAAGAGCTAGGGGGATGAAGCTCCCTTCCAGTAGTAGCTGGAGAATGAGAGAAGGTTGTAGCCTTCTACAGGTGGGTACCTACATACTGGTATGAGTCTGCACTAGTACAAGATTCTAAACAAGTTTTTCTTATATTAAAAGAAGACAGTAGTAAGTGGTTTTTGTCTCGCATTAGGTTTCCACCTTAAATCTTGGTGTTCATGTGTGTTGATTATGTGTGATGTTTATTTTGTTATTACTGGACATGGTTACTGTTTATATGGTTAATACTGATGTGCTGATTAAAGATCAACATATGATGAATTAACTATATCATAAGTCTGTTGGATATACGCTGGTTGCTCTCAATACAGTTGCGTGTACATGTGAGTTACCTTCATTGAATTAGTGTATATAAATTTGAGTATGAAAAGAAAAAGTTATAGATTTGATAATATTGATTCACCCCCCCTCTCAGTATTATTTCCAATAATTGGTATCAGAGCAGGTTCTTTGGCAGAAACTTGATCACTTGAAGGAGATCCGTATAAACAATGGGAAAGAAGCTAAAGAAGAAAGCGCCTCAGAAAAAGAAGAAATCTCAAAGGAACAGTGACGAAAGCAGAGACAATTGGCCGTTAGGTGGAAGAAAGTATTTAGATTCAGAATCACCTCAGATTGAAGATGAACAAGCAAATGAAGTATCAGGTACAAATTTTTGGTCTTCTAGTGATACTTTTCTTTGTTCATGCAATATTGAAAATATTGGAAGTGATCGTGAAAGAAACACAAAGGCAAAAGTTAAAAGACTCGTAGATAAAAGCAGAGATCAACAAGATCTATTTAAGAAAAGGGAGTGTGCCTTCAGAGAAGAAGGTACCAGATTAAAAGCTCAGCTGGAGGAAAGAAACAAAGTAAGGAAGCAGTACAAGGAAAAGGAAGATCAATGTTAAAAGCTGCAGGATGAAGTGACATCATTAAGAAATGAAGTAAATGAAAAGAGTACAACAATCAAGAGACTTAAAGATAGATCTAGTTACTATGAAAGTCTTGAAGCTAAGATCCTCTCTCTAAAAGAAGATCTTGAAAATAAGAAGAATGAAGAACTACCTCAAGCAGATGAAGAACAAGAAAATGAGATTCTCAAATTAAGGCAACAAGTGGAAGAAGGAAGAAAGGCTAAAGAAACCTTGAAGAAGAAATATCTAGAAAAGGAAGAGCAATATCAGGTTGAGGTAAATATCTTAAAAGGTAAATTAGAAGAAAAGGATAAATTGTTGCAATTTCAAGACAGTACTAAGATTTTGGATAATATTCTTAGTAATCAAAGGTCTCCTACCATCAAAACTGGTCTTGGTTTTCATGAATCTGTTGAAGGTAAATCTCGCCCACAAGATGAGGCAAGGAACTCCAATGCAAAATCTAAAATGCTCAACAAGGAGATGATAGGTCAACCCCATTAACAACCAAGGAAAGAAAGTCTTCAAAGAAAATCATTTACTCCTAACTATGAAAGTGATAGTCGGTTATTTCCTCTGATGAATAATGTTGAATGTTTTATATGTCATAATTTTGGACATGTTGCAGTAAGATGCAGAAGTAGAATGGTTCAAGACCACCATATAGAAAGATCATCAACTTCCAAGTACTTTAAGGGATGTTGTTTTTCTTGCAATATGTTTGGTCACAAATCCATTGACTACTATAGAAGGAATATGAAACATGTAAGATGTTATGCATGTAACAAGTTTGGACATATAGCAAAGGAATGTAGGAGAAAATTTCGGGCACCATACCAAAAGGAGAAAACATCATCACACTTGAAGATATGGAAGAAGAAGGAAGTATAGTCAGAAAGATGTGGCATAGCACAATGTACAGACATAACAGACTCAGGGGGAGCTGAAAGTGTGAAACTTCAGTGTTCTAAATCTCATACGCAATTTTCATGAAGACAAGTTGCGTATATACGCGAGTTCGAAGCTACACAGTCACATATATGTTGGTTTGAGGAAAAAGCAGTGGGACAGACTCAGGAAAAGGGGTCTGATATGGTTTAGTCAATTATCTGCTCTATTTGATGATGGTTACAATCTGCTGATGATATGTGGAAATGTGTTGGTGCTCATAAGCTGTTAAAAAGTTGATGTATATCTGATTGATGATGATGCCTTGATGATTCTTACTAATATTTGCAATGATCAGATCTGACAATGAATAGTTGGCACAGGTTCAGGGGGAGCATATGCTTCTAATAATGCATTGTTGGCATTATGTTAGAAGACCTTGGTACATGATGATAATTATATTTATTGATCCACATATTTGTTTTATTTAGGTGACTCTTTTGATGATGGACATATACAGGCTATTGATCTTGATGCTACTGACAAATGTTGATGGTGCAGATCATATATGGTGTATGATAGTTGCTGATGACTATCATGGTATTGTTTAGATTGTTGGTCCTTGTTATAAATGTCATGTATATCATTTGATGTAAAGGTCATGAAAAGACCTAATTTGTAACCCCACTATGCATGGGAAGGATGATGTAATAATTTTTATTTCAGTCATGTATAAACATTTGGTATATCCCCACTTGGTTGGGAGATTGATGTATGTATGAGTCATTGGTGATAGGAAGGTCATACTCACTTAGTTGAGTTATAGGTTCATGTTATTCTTTTGAAAAATATTTTTACAGACTTCGCATGTGCTCAAGGGGAGCATGGACATTTTAGTGCATCTCAGCATGTACAAAGGGGGAGCTATTCAACATGTACTTAGGGGGAGCAAGGACAACATAATGTATATCAAAGGGGAAGAATATATTGGTCCGCCCTTTGCCCTTGATGTCAAAGGGGGAGAGTGTCTTAGTGTTGTTGTTTCCATCAAGTCCAAAGGGGGAGATTGTTGGAATTATGATACAGGTGTTGTCCTTGATGGCAATTCACACATATGATAGTTCATAGTGCAAAAGGTTAACAACAAAGGATTAAAAATCAGACTCCAGAGGTGGAAGAAAGAGAGGTATATGCTGGTTCACTGTGTCAAAGTAGTGTATACACGTGGGCACACAGAACAAAAAGAGTGTATACATATACACGCACTCCCACAGGAAGAAAAGCGCGTACATGTTAGAAAACCAAGGTTTTGGTCTGAGGTATTTGGTCCAAGGTATTGGTTCGAGGTATTTGGCCCAAGGTATTTGCTCCGAGGTATTCGTCCGAGGTATTTGGTCCCAAGTATTGGTCCTAAGTGGTTTTTGTCCAAGGTATTGAGAAAGGCCTAAAACTATATAAGGAGGAGAAGATCATTAGGCCAAGTGTGCAAGTAATGAATATCTTATGAAGAGTGAGATCAAAAGAAAATATGCATATTATGGTTTTGTGGTGCTTTGCTTGATCTGAACTAAGGATGAACCTTAGCGGTTGATGAGGGATGATATCTAATGATGGATCAGGATATAAAATGAATTATTATTATATGGTTTGATCATGGATAGTCTAGATCTGAATGTTAACGTGTGATTTACACTGTAAATGTTCTAACTTGGGTATGGATGAAGTTTGGAATAGTTGTGATGTTTTAAGTTAGCATTTGCAGATCTATACGTTGTTTCGCTTTGGTAAAAGCGTGTATACACGCTGGTTCAACACATCAAAGTAGCGTATACATTATGAAATATGATATTTGAAGTTGTAGTTGGTTATGGTTGTTGATGCAGAATTCTAGGTTCTGCTCTTTGTTTTGGTGACAGTGTTTTGAATCTTCAGATTGATTGTTTGTGATTTGCTTCAGTGATGATGGGTTTTCAGTGATTGGTTGTATTGCAGTGGTGATTTATTTTGAGCTTCAGTGTTGTTGATGGGTCTAGTATGAAAATTTGATGAAACGTGGCCTTCAGATTGTGGTGTTGTGTTCCAGGAGTATCTAGTCTGAAAATTTATGAAACATGGTCCCTGGAGGAAGAGAGAAGGTTGTAGCCTTCTGTAGGTTGGTGCCTACATACTAGTGAATGGACCAGCTAGTACAAGAGCCAGGGAGTTGGAGCTCCCTTCCAGTAGCAGCTGGAAAAAGAGTGAAGGTTGGCGCCTTTTGTAGGTCAGCGCTTACTTACTAGTAAATGAATCAACTAGTATAAGAGCTAGGGGGTTGAAGCTCCCTTCCAGTAGTAGTTGGAGAACGAGAGAAGGTTGTAGCCTTCTGCAGGTGGGTGTCTGCGTACTGGTATGAGTCTGCACTAGTACAAGATTGTAAATAAGTTTTTCTTATATTAAAAGAAGACATCAACAGGTGGTTTTTGTCCCGCATTGGGTTTCCACCATAAATCTTGGTGTTCATGTCTGTTGCTTATGTATGATGGTTTATTCTATTATCACTGCACATGGTTACTGTTTATATGGTTAATACTAATGCACTGATTAAATATCAACATATGATGAATTAACTGAATCATAAGTCTGCTGGATATACTCTGGTTGTTTTAAAGACAGTTGCGTGTACACACAAGTTACCTTCATTGAAGCAGTGTATATAAATTTGAGTATGAAAAGAAAAATCTATAGATTTGATAATACTCATTCACCCCCCCTCTGAGTGTTATTTCCAACAAATTTGTCTAAATATAATTTATTATAATAAAAAATCATAATATAATTATAAAAAATAATAATAATAATAAATAATATAATAATTAAGTAAAATAATTATATTATTTTTTATGGGTCAAAAGGCATATTCTACAGCTCATTGTAAAGGTGATCTCTGATTTTGTTTATGTTCAACTTGAAGTTGACACATTTCCCTTTCATATATATATATATATATATATATATACAACGTGGGCTATAATAAAAACATAAATGATCTATATATTTGGTTAGTTTTAATTAAAATCATTATAAAATAACAATAATTGCACTTTCATTGTGCTTGCTAGGTTCTTTGTTAATATTTAGTTAGGCTAATAGGCCTTTCTTTTGAATCAATCGACCGTCTACACTTCTAGTGTCTATCTGTGACTGATTTTTGGTTAGTTTTAATTACTAGCAATTGTCCCATAAGGTACAAAGAGAGGCCGATAGGATTATTAAATTAGAATTGTTGAATTTCTCTAGAAGAGATGTTGGTTCAAGCCTAGCAGATGAGCAATTTGAGCTCGCTAAAGGCCTTCTAATTGTTTTTTATTGTTGTAAAATTATGTTGATAATTCATTGGTTTTACTTTCAAAAGCTTGAAGGAATTTGAAGAGTAGGTATAGAATTGCTTTGTGGGATTTGATCCCAAGTGTTGAGTTGATTGCTTTAACTTGCTTGGAATAGCAACCTTGAGTGCTTTGATAATTGTACGTCTGTTGGGTGCTGGTGATTGTATCGTCTCCCCCTGCATTCTGATTATTATTCAGAGAGCTGAAGAACATTCCATTAGAGTCAACAATGGATACATTTTTATTAAGTGCATTTGAAACATTTATTACAGCCATAGGAGAATTGAAATCTAAATATAAAGTGAAGAAGTCATCAACTTCAGAGGATAATTCTATTCCTGTGGCTGCCTCTACAATAACCTTACTATTGGTTGCTATCGTTTGGTTCACAATCTGTTGCTCTCCAAGTGCTTGAAAAGTCATTAAATTATCATATGTGAACTCTTGCTAAGTATTAGTAATGAGCTTGCCATGAGAGGATTCTACCCAACTAGAGGAAGAGATCCTGCTATTGCCAAATGCACTATCAACAAGAGGCATTGGCATCAGCTTATTCAAAGGATGTTCAAAGCTTTGCAATCCACATGATGTAGAGAAGTAACAACCTGCGAAGGCAAATGCAACAACCAATATTACATTAGAGGCTCTATAGCCAACATTCAGCTACACTTTCATGTGCCAGATAAGCTCTAATTTAGCAGTCCTATATTACCTCGGGGAAATG
Source organism: Pinus tabuliformis (assembly GCA_031772625.1). Classification (NCBI taxonomy): domain Eukaryota; kingdom Viridiplantae; phylum Streptophyta; class Pinopsida; order Pinales; family Pinaceae; genus Pinus; species Pinus tabuliformis. Next base: position 868,597,732 of record CM062814.1, on the reverse strand, counting down.
GAGCAAAAGATTTTCCACATCCTTCTTTCAAGACATTTGGCTCATCAAATAATACAAGGTAATCATCAGCTGCAGTGCCCCAGAAGAAAGGCACTGAATCATCAGCATCCTAGCAAAACAAATAGTTATTGGTCAAAAGTCAAGAAACCCACAATTTCAAGGAATGCTTAATATTTTATATGGGAACAAAATATGTCCAAATAAATACTCAGGGCACCATTCTGTTATTGGGAAATTGGAAGTGCAGCCTATGATAGATCATATGAGCAGAATTTTCGGGGTAACAGGTGCCAGTAGCCCATCTGAAAATAAATAACTAATCTTCCCCCTTCCCTCTCCCAAAACAAATAATTAGAGAAACGCTATGGGAAGATAACTTAAATTTATTTCAACAAAGTAGGAATGTGGGAAAATATTGGGAAATTGCTTTAGGCCTAAAATTTGCAAGGAAGGAGTTGGTTAGGAAATGAATAATGTGATTTTATGGCTTAAGGTACATTGAAGTTTTGTCTCTGTCTGTACCATCGTGGAAGCACCCAACTCTTCCACATTATCCAGCCTGATCCACTCATTCCGGGCCATTCCTCGGAGAACAATCTCAGTGATTGACAACGATGACACTATCTCTTTTATATCTATATCTACATTAAAAGGTCTATACCTATTTATATTATTTTTAGTGTTTACCGGTTTATGCTTTATCTGTATACTTTTGGTATGCCTAGCAGTCCCCTTTTATATATTCGTCATGTGTAGACATTAATAAAATTTCTTTCGTCTTCATTCTTCTAGATGAGCAACAATCACGTGTCATTCTTTCATGCTCTGAGCAGTTTGTGTCAAACAAATCAGGCTAAATCTTTTGTATGTCTGGTGTTTGAATTTGCAAACAGTACTTATTGCGGTCATGTCCATTTCCTTCATTATTTTAGCATGTAGTTTATTTCTGTATGGAGTATAGGGCTTTGGATGGGATCATTAAACATCAGAGTGGAAAAAGAAAATGTTTCCAAACCTTTCTAAAATATTCAGTTTTCCTTTCATGTTTTTCCAACATTCGTAACTCTTTGCTATATCAATGTGACTTAAAATAGTGGGAAGCAACTCAAAGTTTTAAGTGATCCTCTGTACCAAAATACTAAGGTTGATGTAATGGAATTTTCCCTTTCTCCATTTTCAACAAGACATATGTTCTCAGTGAATCTCTTTTGGCTTATTAAGAGTTTCTGCATGTCCTTTCTGCTTCAATCTCCGCACCAAAATCTTCCCTTACTCCATTCACACCCAAAATATTAAAGTTGATGTAATAGAATCTTCCTTTTTTCCATTATCAATATCACATGTGTTCAGTGGATCTCTTTGGGTTATTAAGAGTTTCTTTGTGTCCTGTGTCTGTGGGTATCCATTCCCACACCCAGAGTTTCTTTGTATCCTTCTGTGTTTGTGGGTATCCAGCCCACACCCCAACACAACTTGTGTGTTTCGTGCATCTATTTGGTTTATGTAGAGTTTCTTTGTGTCCTTCTGTGTTTGTGGGTATAAACCCCCACACCCCAATGACTTCTGTGTTTGTGGGTATCCAACCCCATACCCCCAGTGGATATCTTTGGCTTATTAAGAGTTTCTCTGTGTTCTGTGTTTGTTTGCATTTATAAAAAAAAAAAAAGAGGACACTCAGATAACGAGAACCATTTGTTTCTTGAAAGAAGAGAAAAGCACTTGATGCAAAATTTGTCTACTCAATAATTCTCATTAAAAATGCCATGAAATTAAACATTAACAAATTAACAACTAATACGCTCATGACAGACCAGCGAAGATATGTGGCAATTTAATTTTTAAACACCAGAAAGTCCCTTGGCAAATTACATGTGCATAGCTTCCTCCCTAAATTACATGTGCATAGCTTCCTCCCTATCACGACTTGTGCCTCTCCTAATAAAAATCAATTATAACAAAATATGATACAAGAAGCGAAACAAGAGATTGGTATAAATTATGGTAAGAAATAAATTCCTTACAATGATAAGAAAGAGTAGTGAGATATAAGATATACATGAAGCCAAATAGTAAGATATAAATTCCTTACAATGATAAAAAAAGTGCACATCATTGGCACAATGGAACAGCAGAGAGAAGAAAGAGCAGAAGACTGTTCTATGATTTACCAATGGGCAATGACAATTTTTATCACTCCTAATAAAAAAACAATAAACAGACGCGACTGGTACATGAGAATAATAGAGTACAATTTTAATCTTGGTAAGATATAAATTACTTCCAATTATAAGAAAGAGTACATTCTTGGATATGATATAAACAGCAAAGAAAAAAGAGACGAAGAATGGTACATTGGTAACAAGACAAAAATCCCTCACAAGGAGAAGAAAAAGTACATTATGTAATGTGCATAACTTCCTCTGTATCACAACTTGTATCTCTCCTAATGAAAAAAATACAACCAAAATTACATGCATGAAACAAAACAAAAGGGACTGGTAATATGAGTAAGATACAAATTCCTTCCAAGGAGAAGACAGAATACATTCTTGCCATGATAGAACACAGCAGACAAAAGAAACAGATGAAGATTGGTTAAAGAGAAGTACTTACAAGGAGAAGAAAGAGTGAATAACCAATATGATTCCAAAATTATTACACGCACTCATTTCTGCTGTAGAGCACATTTTCTTTTTTTTATTATTTGAATAGATATACAGGGAAAATATGAAAAACCAGAGCTCAATACATATATAAATAATCTGAGTAATGACAGATCGCATGGTGAAATGTTTGCAGAGGCATCTCAAAATCTGCATGCAAGTGCAAATTTATTTTCAGCTTTAAACTAATACAATTTGAGTATACTAACAAACTTGGGTTAACCGTTCTACTCAATTCTCCGTTACCAACAACCCCAAAATTCTCACAATACGGTTCTAAGGTCATCTGCTAAGGGTTCCCTTAAGGTTGGAGATTTATAGTGGAGTCCAACAAAATCTTGGCAGGCATCTATCACCTTCCGTCATGAATTGAGATGATGTTTCTAAGCTCTCTTATCATCCAAAATCAAAATGTACAGATAAAGGTGATGGCTATGCCATGTCACAGACCATACTCTACATAGAGTTTGTCACAAATGTTGACTCCCATGGGGTTGCACAATTTTTACCAAGTAAGAACTCCAGACATCAACAACCTGCTCAGATACTTCGACTCATGACAGATCACATGATGAAATATTTGCAGAGGCATCTGAGTCAACACTGCTCAAAATCAGCGTTCTAGTGCAAAATTATTTTCAGCTTTAAAGTAGTACAATTTGGGTATGCTCACAAACTGGGGTTAACCTTTCTACTCAATTCTCCATTACCAACAACCCCAAAATTCTCACAACACGGTTCAAATAAGGTCATCATCTGCTAAGGGTTTCCTTTAACAATAGAGATTTGTAGTAGACTCTAGAGTCCAACAAAGTCCTGGCAGACTATCTATCATCTTCTGTCGTGAATCGAGATGATGTTTCTGAGCTCTCTTATCATCTAGAATCAGTTTGTAAAGATAATGGTGATGGCCATGCCATGTCACAGACCATAATCTACATATTGTTTGTCACCAATGTTAACTCTCAAGGAGTTGCACAATTTTTACCAAGTAAGAACTCCAGATTCCAGACATCAACAATCTCCTAAGAACTAGATTGAACTCATATTATCCTTAATCATAAGGGAAGGAAATCTAGAACCATAGACCAGAATGTATTTGGTTGAATATAGAAGGAATGTCCAAGAGTCCAAGACCACTTAAACTTTTAGCCTCTTCCAGTACAATAATGAGAAATTGAGAAATAATTACCAGGTGCAGATCCAGTAGTCGTTGCAAAAGCTGGAAAAGTAATTATTTTCGGTCTTTTGTCTTTTGTTTATATTCATGAGACCAGTACCATAGACCACTGAAACTTTTAGCCTCTTCCAGTACAATATTCAAGAAAAATCTTCTCTTAATCTCAATGTCAGCTATAAACAAAAGACAAAAGATCGAAAATAATTACCTTTCCAGCTTTTGCAACGACTACTTGATCTGCAGCTTGTGTAATAACAACTATCCTCTTGTGAGTTCCAGTTGCCTTTGGCAGTGTTGACATCTTTAGGGCTATTTCTTCAACATTGTCAGTCTAGAAAATGCAAAAGATTTAGTAAACATCTACTCCATTCAAGTTCAGAAGTATATTGGTCAGAAATTAAGATCACATAATTTACCTCCCACCCTTGCGCCTTTGCAAAAGTCCTTGCTTCAGTCTCATCTCCAAAAACATAATCCATATACCTGAGGTAAAATTGCCAGATATCATGAAACATTTCAAACAGTATAATAAATATAAGTTATAACAGAGGGAATTCGGATATCATAGAAGAAAGAAGCCAAATCAACTTGGTATGAAAATAGAAATGTTTTAAGTTCTATCTGCGTAATCATCTGCTATCTAGATATCAGACTAAAACAATGCAAGGAAGTAGGTATTACGGAAAAACTTTCATCCATGCCTCAGTAAAACATTCACAGATATAAGGAAATGCAAGATTCATCATAAATATCTGCACGACATGAAATACAAGACCATTTGGCATGGACATTGTTAGTTTGCCAAATAACCAATAACACAATAACCCCTCTGCTTCCAGATACCAAAGTGATTACAATACACTTTACCTTCCATTTCTGAGTTGCATGTTCAGCCACAAGTTGAATCGACTCAGGCGAGACTGCAAGGAAAAAGCCAGCAATATAAAAGAACTTGGCCTTCTCAACTGTACAACAAACAATAATTTCCTTTTAAACTTAGAGCTAAGTAAAGCCTAAGCATTGAGAAAATAACTTAAAAGAGAGCAAAAACTTCAGTACATTACCTAAAGCCCAGTTTTAGGGTGATTTCAAGTGCTCTGATTTGTAGCAATTTGTTGCTAACAAATTTACAACCACTGACCTGAACATTACAAGGTTAATATTTAAACGAGTCAAGAGAGAAAAACCTGACGAGAACAGCTGGCAATGAAGCGAATATTATATGCATAGGTCAAGAAACTCAGGTATCTGGGGTGTCAGTGACAAAAGAACTAGTACACTGTACAATACAATAACACACTGTTAAGAGACATTTTCAGTGCTCACCTTTCACCCCCAACAATAAGAACAGCACATGTACCAGTTGGTTTTGTTTCATCCTCATAATAATGCACCTGTATGAAACACAAAATACAGTTTCTCATATCAGTGATTCTTCAGGGAAACAGAGTACTTTTGCAAATATTGGCCAAATGAAAATATAAAGCAATGAAAACGAACTATACTGAAGATAATGGAAGTTACATTGACTCCAGGGGCTTTCGAATTTTTCTTCATCTCTGCCCCAAACTTGTCCTTGCCAAGAAGGGTGCCTGAGACCAGTAATAGACATGCACAGAGATAAAGGAAATCACGGTTACCACAACCCTCACGGCCTAGATCCGCGAGAATGAACCTCTTTAAGGAAACGACAGACTGAAAACCTAAGGGAACTTGGAATGTTACCTTCGAGCGTCCTCGAGTTTATTCCGCTTCCTGGGAAAACATTGACAGAACCTACTACAAGAATCGCTATGAAACAGTAAGTCAGAGACTAAGGGAACAAGAAACCTAGGTCTCTGCAAGAAAGAAGAGGAAACACATTATAAACCACACTCTACTTGTAAATCAAGAAAATCAAACATGAATGGAAATGAAACAAAACAAAAACGAGTTATTGGGAAAAACAAATAAAAAAAGCTAACTAATACCTGCCATTCAGCGCCTTTCTCCAGCAACATATGCCATGGTTGAGTTCCTTTCTAAGAAAAAATTTCATATGCAGAATACTCAACTCCTGAGGAATCGTCAGATTCATGGTAAAGGGGAGTCGAGCTTGAATGCATATCCTGAGAATTTTGGTAGCAGAGGGAACGAGGACATGGGCACGGAGGAGGTCGGAACATGTTCACATGTTGAATAACGAGGCACGGAGAAGGGATTAATACTCTCGAAGAGAAGAGGAAGGAGGTTCGTCCCTCCATGCACAAACCAGAACCTGCAAAACCCTCACCTCAAAACGCGATGACAACAAACAAAAATGCAAAAGCGAAATGAGACGTAGGGTTTTAGGCACGCAGTTAGGATTAGGACCAAACCTCCACCAATTATCCTCCTTCAGGTGATCATAACCCTAGATCATCACCATGGTCGGGTTGGGCGTGAACCACAAGAGTACCTTACCCATCACGTGAACAAGACCAGGTGGCAACAGGACATTCGCGTGATGCCAGGACGCCAGGGGTCAACGTTAGGAACAAAAGGACGACGAAAGTGTCTTTCAAAGGAAGGCCTATCGGCCTAAAAATCATTATAAAAGACCAATAGTTGCACTTTCATTGTGCTTGCTAGATTAGTTATTAATATTTAGCTATCCTGATAAACCTTTCTTTTGAATCAATGAACCCTCTACACTTCTATTGTCTATCTAACATTTGTGACAAATTTTTACTACCTTTCTGCTCTCTTTCTGCTCTCCACTTGACATATGTGCACCCGAGTCTTTTACGCCACTTGACATCTGTGCGCACTAAAGTCTTTTACGCTGAGTACCATAAGAATTCGTTTAAATTATTCGTGGAGTTTATGGCACTGAAAATGAGTTTTATGGTGCACTACTGCACTACGGCCAATTCTGGTCTCCTTCGGATGCAATGCATCTTAAAGAAACTAGTGCGCAGGTTTTTCTGTGGGCTGTGGAATTATGGTTGTTTTTCTCAAAGCCAACCTGAGAAATGATTCCACGGCTTTCAATGACCTTTTCATTCATCACTGACATGCCCCAGTAAATCTCGAGCGCCCACAGTCTTTTGTCCCAGAAGTTGAACAGAAGTCAGGAAAATATCTGCTGCGTCAGATAGGGCAGTTTAGCTTATCTAAAGTTGAACAAAAGTTATTAAAATATTTGCTCCGTCGGATAGTTTAGCTCATCTATGATATTCAAGCATGACCTTGTGCCCTGCCCATATCCATTTCCTGCAATTGCTGCGGGGTTTCTCTATGAATCCGTGAAGTCAAGAAAATCTCTGCTGCCTTAGACAGTTTAGCTCATCTATGCTATTCAAGCATGACCTTGTGCCCTGCCCATATCCATTTCCTGCAATTGTTGGGGGGCTTATCTGTGAATCCCTTAAGAACAAAATGGCTCAGGGGAAGTTAAAGAATATGTCTTTTCTTACAAGAGCCTGCATAAAAAGGAATTGTTTAAGCTGTGGAAGCAGGGATTGGGCGAGCAGCATGAGGAAGATGAAATGGAGGTACATCACACCAAGGCAGTTGACGAAGACAAGACGTCTACTAGAGACCATCGGGAGGAAGACGAAGAAGAGGAGGAAGAAGTCGAGAGTGATGGAGGCACTGACATTGATAAGGAGCCGAAGGTTCCCAGCACCGAGAAGGCCCCGGTTTCGAATCCAATTGCTGTCAAACATCCAGTTTCATCGATGCCAATACTAAATAACAACCAGGCAGATAGGCTCGTCTACGAACCAATAACGAATGAAATCATGGATATGCTAGCTGAGGTCACCAGAGAAGTGAAGAAAATGGCTGAAATGTTGGAGGCCGAATTGAAGGCATCGCTGGATCTGAATTGAAGGCTTTGTTGATTAGTCACTTCAATTCGGCATACGACAATTCGAGATAAGTGTTTAACAAAAGAAATAATTACAAATTGATGTTACAGGTGTACAAAACACAAATTTATTATTATTATAGGGTCTTTACAATCTCTGGAAACATAACCATACCAGTAACATATATAACCTTTGAATAATGTTGCAGCGATATATGCGTGGCATCAAGGATCTTTGCTACATAGTAGCAATCATCTGTCTCTACATACAAAACACATTGGCCATAGGTAGTAATAACAAGCTTTGTCTCTATATGCTAATCACTTATACATAGCCCCTGCACAAAACAATATCAGCTATAAAACTTTTCCAAGCACTCTGTCGATTAACTTTCTTAAACAACTATCACTTTTATAGACACAATTGTTGTGCTCTGTCACTCCTGCATATACCCCGTATTAGAAGCATGCAATACACTCGTTGGCATACTGGTTTTTTCTTCACATAAATTTCTACCCTCTGCCATAATGATAAATCAATTATAATGAAAGTTTGGTCATGCATTTATGAACATTATTGGGCCCTCATGACATGACCATCCCTGCAATCACAACTATGTTAACAAACACACTATTCGGCCAACCATCCTTGCAACCTCTGCTCTCAATATCACTCTATCACAAAAATATCTAACTCAGCCCTCAAGCTTTTAAAAACAATCAACAACTAACTCGAGACAAGCAAATTTGGAAGCATATTCAATACAAGAACTCCTTCAACAAGTTTTGTCAGTGGTCTACCAACAAGCAAATATATAACTTGCATACCCACTCATCATTACTTAAAGCCCCTCATACATCAGTGCATTAAGAATACATTTTTATAGGAAGAAAATATAATCTTTGATATCTATGCAACATACATATGGGAACAATGTAAGGCTCAGTTACACATCAAGTCTCTGAAATAGGGCAACACAATACTGGGCAATTAGATCCAGCAATTATAGAAAGATCTATTTTTTACTTCCACCAACCTTTGCAATTTTATCTCTATGTCTTCAATGAAACCTTTCACTGGCACTTCTAATCTATCTACTTTTGCCATAAATTTTTGAATCAATGTTTATGGGGGCTCGACCATAGGCTCAGATCGCACCATATAACTTGAGGCACTAGAAACACTCAAATTGATGCTGGCAGGGCTTAACCATAGGCTCAGCTTGCATTATATAAAGAATGATGCACTAGAGACACTGACATGTTGAATAAAGCATTAAAACATTAGATCATCCCAACTTGCATTATATAAAGAATGATGCACTAGAGACACTGACATGTTGAATAAAGCATTAAAACATTAGATCATCCCAACATTGACTTTCGCTTTAATTAGTCATTCAATATGAGAATTACTTCAAGTTAATACACCCCCAATCGCTTGCCATATGCACACTGACCACAATATTAAAAATGGTGCATTCAACTAGTTTTCAAAACAATATTGTTCCAAATAGCATGGTATCTATGCACATGAGCTTACATGTGGTTTGATTTTCATTTAACAAATATTCGGTTGGTAAAACTATATTGGCTTTGAAAAATATGCAGGCACACATCAGATTAGACATTCAATTGCATACATGTATCCTCATCGATATGTGCTCTATGTGCATACAGATTGATGATGACTGAGCCAAGACTTTCTTGTGGTCTCAAATACTACTTTATGTACTCAACGCAAATCCACTTCTGTCTTGTCATTATAAATTTATTCCAAATCAATCTGATGTATCATGTAATCCCATGGGGATGTCCAAGCACCAAGCATGGGATTTACCTTATTTGTTCTGCAATGGCATTCAAGCCAACTATTTGGATGTATCGGCTTTGTCCAACTGTTTGGATGCCTCATCTTTGCTTTAGAAGTTTGATCAATCTTAATTTGTAGGATAAACGATCAAATCAACCACACAAACAAAATTGCCTTGTGCAGAGCAAGACATGACAAGCATCGGTATAATACAATCAATTTAAATTAAATTGCCTTCGAGAGTCTAATACAATGAATTTATGCCTAATACAATGAATTTATGCAGATTGTTAGGAAAGGTGTATTCACTTGCAATAGAAATTCTAAAGAAGCTGGCTAGTATGACATCTCTTCATGGTAAACACTTGATTTCTGAACTAGTAAAATTGGCTGGGGGTTTAAGTGATGCTGCTATGTGTAAACTAATGTGTCTAGCAACACTGAGATGTTGGGATTAAGCTCACACTCCAAAATTTGGAAAACTAGTTCTCCCAGATAAAAGTGAAAATAGGTCAGCATGTGGAGTTTCATTTGGAACAAGGTTATGGATCCAAACCAAACTATGTGCGCAGTGGACCCAAGAATTTAAAGGCATTCATATTCAGTACTTCTTGATCAAAATTGACCTACTGGGAAAGGGCTAGGTAATCCTTTAATCTTTAAAGAAAATCAAACTCGACACCAATATTACTATTACTAACCGGCTCAGAAAATTTCCCATGGAGTATTTAGAATGAAGCAAAGCTCCCAAAGATCCCTTGGCATTGTTGGTTCTTTAAATATCTCTACCTTTTCAATTTTAGGCTATCTTGTTCTTTACCAATCACAGCCAAACTCAACCATTGGCATCTTGAATGTGAGCATGCCTTTTACTGCAGAGTCCTTTTTACTTTCTGCATTGCTTTTTCTTATGACTTATTTTTTTCCTGTTACATGGAAGCAAGTAGTTTTTTTCTCTTTTTTTTTCTTCAGATTGTAGAATAATAAAACTTATAAATTGTCTTATATCTTAGTTTTCCATCTCTACAAAGATAATTCAACTTAAAAATTGTTATTTAATCAACACTTTAAAATGGTCAGGTCCCATCGGAAGGATTTAAGGCTCTTCGAGGCATATTTGGAACTCAAAGGTTTCCGATTCACAAAGCATATGGATCCTGGGAAAGACTTCCTTTAGCACATACTTGGTGAGCGATTTGCTAGTACGAAAATCAAATGACGATTTAAGATCGTGTCTAATCACCTTCCATAGATATTATGCTTTGCGATATTGTGCTTTTGGTGTGCAATTTCAACCAGTTAGATCTTTGTGATTACTCACCTAAAGAATAACTTCAGGAGCGATTAATTTTGGCAATTCATGAAGCTAATGAAGGCTTTGGCTTTGGTTGAGCCTGTCTTATATTGATGAATTGAATGGCTCCAGAACTAGTCAACTAGTATGTGAGTCTCTTGTAGTTTATAAACGAGCATCAATGTGCTCATTTCATGTGGATGCAGCCAGAATTTTGAATTTTCAATGGAAACACGTTTGTTATTTGGTTGGAAGGCAACCTTGAAATCTTCTGTCAATTCTCAAGATGAGATTTGTATTATTAAGAATGTAATTTGGACTAATCATGAAAACCTTATCAGTCCATCCTAGATTTAATTTATGTGACTTGGTCAACCAATCTGAAGATGGGCACTGAGCATTTTTTACAAGACAACTCTTTGAGTGAAGTAGCTGATTGATCTATATGAATTTTTAGGAAGATGGGTGCTGAGCATTTTTTTAGAAGACAACTCTTTGAGTGAATTAGCTAATTGATCTATATGCATGTTTAGGGTAGTGCCTTCATCACTTATTGAAATTCAAGATAAGAGAACTTATGACATCGACATCTATAGTTATCAGGGATGGTGAAGTTGCGAGCAGGGGCACGATAGTTTTTTATTTCATATAGAATAATGCCTACATATTAGTTTAACTCCTTTCAGTTTCTTCATTTTCCTAAACATTGATATGCTTGTTTCTTTGTAATGGTTTTTGAAACAATAGATATATTAAAGTTACTAATAAATAATATTTTTTTAGTTAAATATAGTTTAACTACAATAAATTCTTCTAGTAGCAGTAGCTATCTATAAATCCTTCGATGTAGCATTGATTTATTAGTTAAATATAAAAGAGCTTAATGGATTACATAAATACTTAAAAGTTAGCTAAGAAATAGTGCCAAAATGCTTGGACTGCATAAACTATTCTCAATTCTTCACATTTTGTTATGCTATAATTTCGGTGTAGGATTTACATACTTGGAAACACCAACCTGAATGTGGAATTCTTCATCATCAAAATGTTTCTTTTATTTTAATCTTTATCCCAATGAAATGAAACATCTTTGACGCTGCAAATTTGCTTGGACGACAAATTTCTGGTAATTTTTTTTTTTTTTTAAATCAAAATGTTGAAGTGTTTGAATGGTGGAAATGGATTCAACACCATCAAGAACCCCTAGGCACCCAAAACCCTGAAGTTTGACAGTTGTAACCCATATTTTCAAAACTTTATGCTGGATTTTGTCATAATCTTACTAGAATTTCCATTATTTTCTGGGCTAATTTGTGGGCTCTTTAGACTAAGCACTGGTGAAAAAGTTTTGCTATGATTATTCCTTTTGTGGACTATTCAAGGGCTTAGTTTGGAAAAGTTTTGTTATGATTTTACCAATCTTGTTCAGATTTGTGGTTTGGTCTTGTTCAGATTTATGGATTGGTCAGATATTCCTTTTGCAGACTATTCAAGGGCTTAGTTTTCAACTTCTCCACGTAATTATTAGTTTTTGACAAACTCTATTGTTGCCATTTGCATTTTCATTTTCATGTTTTTATGGCCTTTGTTCATCCAAGGCTTAATCTTCATTACAAAATTTCAATATTCTGTATTTTAATTTGGGTTATATATGAAATTAAAATAGCACCACTTATCATTCATATGTAAATTAAAATACATTGTAAATAAAATTTAATTAAATTCTAGAAAAAATGTATTCATTAATAATATAATTTAGACTGTAGATTTTATAATCCAATCATTTTAATTTAAAATGGTGGTTTCCAACGACCATTATTCTTTATTTTTAATATTTTGTTAAAATTATATCAAATTAGATTGGAGACTTTTGCAGGTCTATCACTAAATTCAAACGCACCTAAAAATTCTAAGAACTCTCAGTTTTGTACCTGTGCGCAGAGATGCCAACAGAGTAGCGCACTGGCTAGCCAATGAAGAGGTGAGATGCACAAGAGACAACAGGTGCTCCTTGTGGGAGTCGGTACCCGCAGGGCAACTGCGTGAGGGTTGTTACACTCTGGCCCTCATAGACAAGGAGTAGTATCAGCACAGACAGGGAACCTAACAATTAACCTTTCATCAATGGACGACAGGGGTTTAATAGAAAGAAAACTAGAGATTGAGCATACTCGGGTCTCGCAGAGGAAAACCGTAGTTTGCCTTCTCAGAGGGGCTGCTGGGAGCTTGGTTAATGAGCGGGCAACTAGGAAAATTGTGACAATCCGTCCTAATAGGTGGCTCAAATGAATGGAGGGCAGGAGGTGCAGAGTTTCTGTGGTTTTGGGTTATCGAGTGTCAAAGTGGTTTCTGGGTTATCGGGCACCCTCAAAACCCGAAATGGTTTCCCAGAAATGTATGCGATGCCACTCAGCGTTCAACACATGGTTCTTAGAGGAGAGAGAATACTGCCCACATCGGGAGAGTATTCCTCTTGCTTCTTCATCGCTCGATATTGCCCTCATATATTGGATCGTGGAGCTGTAGATCAATGGCTTAGGTTCGATGAGCAGGTTAGTGGGTCCGGGTGAACCCCAGAAGACCCGAAATCCTTTTGATAAAGTTTGTATCCCCTCTTTGGGTCCGATTAATGGTTCTATGTTATCGGGTGACAAAGCAGTTTTCGGGTTATCGGGCGCCCTCGAAACTCGAAATGGTTTTCCAGAAATGGATGCGATGCCACTCAGCGTTCAACACGTGGCTCTTGGAGGAGAGAGAATACCACCCACATCGGGTGGGTATTCCTCTTGCTTCTTCTCTGCCCGATATTGCCCTCAGCCGTTGGATCATGGAGCTGCAGATCAACGACTTAGGTTCGATGAGCAGGTTAGTGGGTCCGAGTGAACCCCATTGGACCAGAAATCTTTTTGATAAAGTCTCTATTCCCCTCTTTGGGTCCGCTTGTTGTTTTTTCAGGTTCTCATGTTTTCATTCGTGGCGGTGGAGGCCGTGAGTTTGGTTTTTCTTGGGCCCTAGGCCTGTTTCTCATGTTATTGCCTTTCTTCCCTATGCCGAAAGATTTGCTTTCTTTTTCAGGCCGCTTCCTCTTTGGGCGCGTTGTAATTTAGTAATATATTTCTAGTGACAAGATAATAGAAGGACCGACTCTTGCTTTAGCGAAAAAAAAAAGTATATCAAATTAGTGTTTTAGTTTGACATATATATATATATATATATATATATATAATTTAAATAATTATATATAAATATGTACAACTTATTATATATAATAAAGATCTATAAAACTAAAATATTTCTTTTATAATATCTATATAAAATTTCAATTTCCTAATACATATGGCATATGGCATACATATTTACAAATGCTTTCTTTATATCATTTTTCCAATTTACATAGTTTTTCCAATTTAAAAACCTATCGGCTTCTCTTTGTACCTTTTGGGGAAATTGCTAGTATTATTCAATATCAAAGAGATTTTCCATGGCAACTTATGTGTAGCGAAAATATCAAGTGAATAATTATATGTTATGAGATTTGTTTGTTTGCGATTGTCTACCAAAACGACAAAAAGTCATTGAAATCCAGCCTTTTTTTTCTTAACAAAACTTACAGACTAAGTGATTGAATCATTTTTTTGATGGCAGAAATGGAGTCAACTCCGTCATAAACCTCTAGAGCACTCAGAATCTTGAAACCAGATAGCGATAATCTAGATTTCTCAAAATTTCTACTAAATTTTGCCAAAATTTTCAATATTTTTTGAGCAAATTTGAAATCTCATTAAACTCCACAAAATGTATCAAAATTCAACCATGAAGCTATTGATGCGGTGGGAGTCATTCCGAAGCATACTTAAGCAAAGAGACATTGCTTCATATGGATAGATGCTACTAAATGCTACAATAGTCAAGTCAACATGAATCGAATGCTTGCAGAGGACAATCACATATATAGGTGTTTGAGGTGGAAAGGGCCAAGAGTCACTGAGGGTAAAACATTTATCAAATTTTACTCTTGACATTTAAGATGCAAACACAAATGAAAGGATATTTTCTTTTAAAAGAGTAATAATTTGACAGAGAATGAAATGAAAATTCCACATATATTAGAAGATAATTTTCAATGATTTTTATTTTATAAATTTCTATTTATTATGGGACATTGTCATGGAGTTTATTTATAACGGTATTTTTCAAAGGTATTTTATTAATCAGTTGGATGAATTGGATATGGTCATCAAAAAATTCAAGAATGAGAAATCCTGGGGTCCTCATGGTTTATAGTTGATTTTTATATGTAAATGGTTTACGGGGAAGTCTTATTTATTTATAAAATTACTAAGATGTTATTAGTGATAGGGAGGAAATGGTTAATACCAAACTCATAAAATATATTTATAAGGGTGTTAAGAAAGATTTGTGAGGTAAGTAGCATCCAATCACCTTATTGGGCTTCTAATGAAATTTTAACCAAATATCTAAATAAAGGGTTTTCATTGGATTTCTAATGAAAATTTAACCAAATCTCTAAATAGAGGGTTCCCATTGTTGGTGGCCAAAATAGTTCACAAGGAGAAAACAAGTTTTATTAAGGATGGATACTAGATAATCTTATCACTACCTAGAAAGGTCTTTAATGGGCTTAAGAATTTGGGCAAAATACCCTTTTTTAAATAATGTTTTTGATAAATAATATAATAGAATTAGATAACTTTATTTTCAGATTCACTAGGTTTTGGCTCTATGTATCATTGATTTGTGGAGGCCCTAATCTCATGGGATTTTGCACAAGTCAAAATGAACATGTGCTATTGGAGTATATCATATTGTAGCAATCCATCTCATAGGGGTGCCCATTGGCATCATATCTTTATGTGATTGTAAGAGACGCCCTTGGTTACTTGTTGAAAGCAACAACAATGCAAGAGAAGGTAAGAGGAATTTACTTACCATATAGTGACCACAGGGGCTTTACTCAATGAACCTTTGACATATCACATGTGTTCATGGCATATTAAACAATACCTTTAATTTGACTACATATTGGAAAATACCTCCGAAAATCACATTATTTAACCCCTTACCAATATGAACCCAATGCACCTTCCCAATTTAAAAAACCCCTACTTTCATTAGATATTGTAGATATCCATTTTTTTTATTAACATTTTTTATACCCTTTATATTTTTCATTAACTTTGAGCTCCATTTTATATGTTCAATATATTATGTTATTTTTTCCTCAATACATATCCCCCAATATGTATGCACATGGTATGGAATTGCTCCCCGAGTGAAACCCCCTGATAGTGACCAACTTCTTAATGCTCACTTTATAGACGACTTGACTCTAACACCTAGATTAACCCAACATTCTATTGAGAGCTTAATGTTATGTTTGTATACCTTTGTGAACATCAATAAGGCGATGACTAGCGAGGAGAAAACAAAGTTTTCCTTATTAGATAAGAGGACTCTCCCACACTCATTGAATAAAAAATGCAAAGGCATAAGGCCCCAGGTGATTTGGTATTTGGGCATCCCTTTTGACACAAAGGTTTCTCAAAATTTTATTTTTTTCCTTGAAACACATATTGTATTAATTTAATCATATGATAATTAAACCATAAAACACCTCTAGATATATATAATTAATTAATTAATTAATGTACGATATGTAATCCAAATTATATATATATATATATATATATATATATATATATATAGAAAGTTGCATCTCAATGTAATATTAATACAAGGTATACTTGAGTACTTATAATATATATTATATATTGATTCTACATTTTTTCATTTTTTTTTTGTAAACCAACATATTCTATTAATTCATGAGAAATTTATATTGCTAGGAACATAACTTTAAAATATCATTGGCCTCATTCCTTCGAGACTTGTTGCCCAAATGGTAATGACAAAAAGACACTGACATGGATAAAATGAAACTTAAGAACCATAGACAAACTCCCCAAGAAACCAAAACCGCCCAAAATTCAAAATATAACCCATAGTCCATAACAATGCATTATTATATGATCTTATCGCATAATAGTATACTTAATATTAGATGTAAGTATACAACAATTTATATTATGCTTAATGTATTTTGTTATCACAAAATGTAAATATAAATCATAAATTCTGTAAATAGAAATTTGATAATGTATTATTATTTTAATTATAATTAATAACATATTACAATTATATACTAAATAATGATATAAATTAAATGACAAAATTTATATACTAGAATAGCCATATAATTAAATGGTGGATAAACATGCATCAATCCATGATAAGCATAAAAAAATTTACTACATGATACAATTCTTGTTGTTAAAATTAAAACAATCATACAAACTCATTAAATTATAATTTTATTTTAAAGTTATATTAATTATAAAACGAATTAATATATAAGTTAAACATTTATACATTTAAAAAAAACATGGAGCAATATTTTTCAACCATGGAGATTTACTGGAGATTCTTAATCTATAAATAGGCGTTCTTACAATTCCATGGGCCAATACCATGGCTTATCAATACCACGTGCCCAAAAAACTCTAACTCACTTCATATGACATGTGTTATCAACCCTTAATTTGTATATAATACCATGAATATGCTAGAATATTACATGGAGGTTAAATCTCTACCATCCATTTAATAATTATTAATAATTAAATTAAAATTTTGGAAACCCTATTTCAAAATAAACACACCTATCTATGTAATTACTTCTTATTTTAATAAAAAATATTTATAAATGTAGATTTACAATTTTCAAATTTAACAAGAGTGAATTCAAACTTAAAATCTAATCACAAAGTAACCAAATTTATAACAATCTTAAATTTAACAAATTTATAGTTAAGTGTGGTTAGTCGAATAATTATTTTTTTCTTTTATAATAATTATAGCTTTTTTTTCTAAGTAGTATTGATCTATTGATATGATACAAAAAATTACAGAGAGACCTGAACTCAGAGATGTTAAACATCAGTCATCATCACAAAATGAAACTGTTTGTAATGGACTGCCCCAACAGAGGGGAAACCAGTCCAAGAAGTTTTAAAGACTGCCCCTGTTATGGGGGAAACCAGCCATTGAACCAGAAAAACTATTTCAAAGTAGACCTTGGTTTTCCAAAATGAACAAAAAGGAGTGCAATTCTAGAACCAAAAAACAGGGACATAACCAAGAAACAGTGTGACATGTCCACCTGGCGGAGATTCAACCAGAGGATCCAAGACACATGGCGTAGAAATAGAACACACCCAGACCACAAAACCACGAAACAATGAAACATATCCACCTGGAGGCCGGACACCTTTGCATGAGACCAAGAAACCACAAAACAGTGAGACGTATCCACCTGGGAGCCGGAGACCTTTGCATGAGGCCACGTGTTAGGCCGGTGGTTCCTCCGGAGCTGGCTCCTCCTCAATCCGGCAGGCAAACTGATACCAATCGTCATCCGCTTCAGACGCGCCTCGACCCTGAGCAGGTGGAGCTTCCACAGTGCCTTCTGCATCCATCTGTCACTCACCAGAGTCGTTCTGCCTGCTGCCTGAAGCTTTCGTGCCGTTATGCTTGTCCTCCTCACCAGAAGTGTCACCAGCATTGGCTTTGCCATGCAGAGCCTTGCTGCTTTCACCTTGCTGCTTGTTGTTGATCCCATAACTACCAGGCACTTCCCTGCTCTGCTTGTTCCCGCGACTTGACAGAGGAGCTTGCGTCGCAGACTCTTCCTCGAAGGAAATTGTGATGGTTGCAGTGATTGTAGGCCTATTTAAGGCACTGTGGAAGCGAAATTGGGTGTTGTGAGGGGCAGAAAAAGGAGGAAGTGGGAGATCCACAGTGTGGACAACATTGTCCCTCCTACCTCTACCACTTTTGGTATTCGGGTAGCGATGAGTGGGGAATCAGAGGCGGAGCTGGTTGAAGCTTGCGAGCAGATAAAACCTCCACATGTTCCTCCACGTCTACTGCGCATGCAGTGCCTGAGGCGAGCCATGGCATAGATGTAAGCTAAATTGACAGCGGAGGAATTGGAAGAAAGGCGACACTGAGCGTGAGCATGGGTGGGTGAGCCAAAATATAGGAGACAATGATGGCAATGCGAGTAATGGAAACCATTACCAAAATCCTAACAAGGGAGAATTAGGCAATGACTGCCTGTTGCAGTTCTGATACACAGTTCAGTTGCTTGCGGAGAACAAATGCCATGGAGAAGAGGAGGATTGACAAAATGATTTGCAGGGGCCATGATGTTGAAGGAGGTGAGCTCGTCACAGCTTTCGGAGTCAATAAATGTTGCCTGCAAGGTGTTGTTAATCCCTCTACGGTGGGCTCTCAGGACGAAGCAAGTAGCCAGATGGCTTCCCAACCCGTCGGCGATCCGTCTTGTCATTTAAATGCCATTGTTGACACCCGCATTTGGATATAATAATTATAGCTTTAATAATATAAATAATTTCTTATAAAAATAAATATTTCCCTTAATTATTTGAGCTAAATTAAATTATCTATTATGTCATTTATATGGAGAGAGGTTGTTAGGTAATGTGAGTTCTCAAATGATAGCTGGCTTGAGCAATCTCAACCAGGGGCATCTATCAAAATAATTCTGGATCGCATCTATGCCGGACCAACCCTTAACATGACTAAAATTTGCCCACAAGGTTTCAAACTGGTGATTTTTTCACCATAGAATACCTTAACAAAATACATGTTGTTTATTCTACGCAATGTTGATATATATATATATATATAAACTAGGAATTGCCATTGTAATTAATTGTACATAATTTATAAGATATTGTCATATTAATATGATTTTAATATATATAGAGAGAGGTTGTTAGGTAATGTGAGTTCTCAAATGATATCTGGGTTGAGTAATCTCGACTAGGGGCATCTATCAAAATAACTCTGGATTGCATCTAGGCTAGACCAACCCTTAACATGAATAAAACTTGCCCACAAGGTTTCAAACTGGTGATTTTTTCACCATAGAATATCTTAACAAAATACATGTCGTTTATTCTACGCAACGTGTATATATATATATATATATATATATATATATATATATATATACTAGGAACTTCTACTGTAATTAGTTGTACCTAATTTATAAGATATTGTTATATTAATATGATTTTAATATAGAGATAATATTGTGCGTAAGCGAATTTATATACATATAATATACAGGTCATTATTACTTCATTAAAATTTTACATTAATAAGGGATTGGATTCTTGAAAAATATTCCATACTTTTAATAATGAAAAATTACCAATATGTGAAATCCTTAATCACATCTAATCATAAATTTGTTATTAACTAGAAAATTGGAATTATCTAATAGAAAATATTGAATCCTTTTATATAACTATTTGTTACTGTTTAGGCTTAAAGTATGTCATAAAAGTGTTTTTTCTTGGTTAAGAGCTCATTTTCCTTGGACGTTAATAGCCCAAGACTTGGAGACATGTTGCAGAAGTGAAAGCTTGCCCCCTTCTTACTGACCACCAACGGGGTAATTCCAGGTGGTGTGGTTTTCCTTGAATAACAATGATGAATCAGTCTACAGATAATATCTAGTGATCATTGTCCCACTGCTAGTTTCACTACTAAATTATGATAAATTTCCCGCTATTTAAGAAAAAACAAAAACTATTTACTACTACCAATTGAATGATTAAAAATGATTTTGTTTATCTTGCATTTAATACAAACCTAAAATGTTGTGATAGTTATCGCAAACCCAAAACATTGGTATCATAACTTCACCCAAAACTTACTTATTCATTGACTTTATAGATTATTATCCATGCCATTGGCAAGATGTTACGCATTCAAAATGCGTTGACCCTTGTATTAATCCAGTGTTGACTAAAAAATAAAAAATAACATGTAAATTCTACATAATGAAACAAAAATAATTTATTTTTTAAAATTTTAAAATTTTGTTTATTGATGCTTTGATTGGTGTACAAGGCTTGAGTTTTATTTCGTAATGATTATTTGTGCCGCCAAATGTTCTCCTGCTGACTCCAATATTGTACCAGTCTTGTACCATTTGCAGGTTGCAATCTTTAATTAAGCAATTGAGCTCTTATCATCACCCTTTTGTACATTCATAAACATTAAAGGATTGTCATCAAAGAAACCAAGGAGAATAAGTTCTCGCAGACTCTTCATAAGTTCCAATGCTACGAGTCCCATTGGAATAGGTTGGGAGGTCGGGAATCAAGCCTTCTTCTCTGTGTTTTTTGGTCAATGCACCTCCGACTTTCGACTAACTACTAGGCCCACAACGTGAGGTCGGGAGGTCGGGTCTCTGTTCACCTTGTAGATGTTCTTGCAACCTAACTTTGCTTCAAGGCCGACTATGAGGTTTGTTCAACGGTCCCTTCGCTTTAGAAGGACTACCCACATATGCATTCAATATGTGTTGACCCTTATATTAATCATGTGTTGAATAAAAATTAAAAAATAACATGTAAAGGCTACATTAGGAAACTCTTTTTTTTTTTTTAATTCTATTTATTGATGCTCTAATTGGTTCAAAGGGCTTGAGTCTTATTTCATAATGATTATTTGCACCACCGAATGGTGCGGGGTTGTATTGTTGACTCTAGCCTTGTACCAACCTTCTACCATTTGTAGGTTGTGGTCGTTAATTAAGTCACTGAGTTGTTATCATCACCCTTTTGTACATTCATAAACATTAAATGATTATCATCAACGACGTCAAACTCCTCTAATTCTATTGGTGCAATTCCCAATTGAGCTTACTCACCATCCTTCACCCTTCTTTGAACAATGGAAATTAATTTCTCATTTTAATGCAAGCATGACTCCTAAACTTTGTCGGTCATGCTCCTCTCCTTGTTATTTCATTGAATACATTAAAAAGAAACAGAGGAGATTAAGTTCTCTCATAATCTTCATAGGTTCCAACGTTGCAGGTCCCACTAGAACAGGATGGGAGGTTGGGCCCGAATTAAGGTCAATAATATGGCCTCCTTCTCCCATTTTTGGTTTTTTCCCATGCACTTCCGACTATCCACTAACTGTTGGCCCCACAACATGAGGTGAAGAGGTTGGGTCTTTGTTAACCTTGTAGTTGTTCTTGCGACCCGACTTTTATTCAAGCTTGACTGTGAGGTTTATTCAATGGTCCCTTTGCTCTGCAAGGACTTCCCACTCAGTTGAACTGGAGATTCATGATTGATCTCAGGGCCATTCCACAGCTTTTCCTAGGGGTAGTGGTGCTGATGATGTCTGATTCATTGGTTGGTTGCAATAGTTCGTAGTGGAGAGGCACCCATTGGTGGTATTGTTAGTGTCGGTATCTTCATCCCTCCATCAATGATCAAATTTCTCTTTTTGCATGCATATTAGGTGTCTCATCTAATCAGCTGCATTCCATTAGGTCATGGATCAACTGATGATAGCAGTTCTTTGTCAATTTCCCTCATGCCATTTATCTACTGGCTTATTTTCACATGTTTAGGTCTTTACTGTCATTTTATTTCATTCCATTCACAAAAGTCATTTTAGGGTTTTTTAGGCCTCACTAGGTCTAGGGTTTGCTACCATGCTCTTCAAAAAATCAATAAGAGGTCAGCAGGCACATGAAGATGTATATGTTGGCATTATGATGCATTGTATTGTACTTGATGGCAACCCACTTGCAGCAAAACATCTCACTTATATATATCTATATAACTCTACAGAAGTGATATCAGATGTGGGATGCAGGGCAGCTCAAAGCATTCAGTTTAGATGTAATGTACAGTATGGCAACTTATTATGATGATAGTTCACAGTATGGCAACCCTCTAATAGTATGGCAACTTACTAAGAAGGCAGATCACAGTTCAGGCTCTTAGAATGGAAGAAAATGAGGCCCGCAGTTTCCTTTTGACAGAGTTGCGGACATACGCAGGTGCACCATTCAAAAGGTGCGGACATATCCACAGGCATACTGAACAAAAAGTGTGGACTTTCAGTAGCACGCACTTTCATGCGAGAAAAGCGCACGTGTGGGAAATCTTATGGTTGGTCCATGGTATTTAGTCCAACAGTTTTTGATCCTATGGTTTTGGTCCGTGGTTTTGCATCTGAAGTATTGATCCCTGGTATTGGGTCCCTTGTATTGGATTTCTATGGTTTTGGTCCATGGTTTGAGTAAGGCCTTGTCTATAAAAAGAAAAGGAGATCATTTGGCTGGATATGAATGGGTTGAATATCTTAAGAAGAGATAGATTTGAAATTTTGGTCGGTTGGTGAATGATAGCCTGATCTAAATCAAGAAGAAACCTGAGCATTACAAGACGGATCTACTGATTGGTTAAGATCTCCTTGGCGCGTGATGAGATCTGTAGATCTGATAGTCTGGGGTATGCGTGAAGTCTGAAAAATTGAACTATACCTGTAGGACCGCAGGTGCGACACGGCCACAGGTGCGGAGAACTGCATAACAGAGACGGTTGCAGGTGCGGAGACCCACAGGCCAGACATGGCCGAAGGTGCGGAGAATCGCAGGATAGAGACGACGGCAGGTGCGGAGATCCGCAGGTCAGCCATGGTAGGAGGTGCGGAGATCCGCAGTTTTCACACAGTGGGAGTGTAGATGTTCGTAGGTTTTCTATTGGTGAAGTTGCGAACTTCTCTGAAAATATGTTTTAGCTGATTTGGTCTATTACTGCAGTGGTCTGGGTTTTTGAAATGATGTCTGGTTACTGGTACTGTGTTCTGATAACAGCATTCTGAGAAGTGATTGATTGATGGATTATGTTTAGCTTCAGTATTGATGGATGAGATCTATAATGGATCAGGTTCATAATGACTTACCTTTATGTGATTTGATAGACTAGATCTGGTTGCTAACACGCATATTATCCTTGTATATGTAATGACCTAGAAATTGGGTGATTCAGAAGATTGATTGATTGTGTGCTTCAATGATATTGATGGGTCCAGCATGAAAATTGGATGAAACATGGCCTTTCAGATTATGATGATGTGTTCCATGAGTATCTAGTCTAAAAATGTATGAAATGTGGTACCTGGAGGAAGAAAGAGAAGGTCATAGCCTTCTGTAGGTCGGCACTACATACTAGTATATCAGTGAGTACAAGAGCTAAGAGAACAAGTAAAGGTTGGAGCATTTCAGTAGGCCTGCACCTACGTACTAGTAAATGGATCAGCTAGTACAAGAGCTAAGGGGGTTGTAGCTCCCTTCTAGGAGAGTCTGGAGAATGATAGAAGGTTGAAGCCTTCTGCAGGTAGAAGTCTGTGTACTGGTATAAGACTGCACCAGTACAAAATATTGTAAAAGAAAGTTCTTATTAAAAGAAGATAGAGACGACTTGCAGCAGGTGGTTTTCACCCACATTGGGTTTCCACCTTACATCATGGTGTTCATGTGTGCTTCTTGTGTGTGATGATTTGTTCTATTTTATTGCTCCTATTTACTGCTCATATGGTTAATGAAGTTCTGTTGCACTAACTAAAGATCATCGTTTTATGGATTAACTAAATCTTAAGTATTCTGGTTATATGCGGTTTAAGAATCTTAATATGGAAAATAAAAAAGTCATATTGATTTGATAATACTGATTCACCCCCCCCCCCCCCTCCCCTCTCAGTATTATTTCCAACTATTGGTATCAGAGCAGGTCCTTTGGTTGAAGCTTGATCACTTGAAGGAGATCTGTAGAACAATGGGAAAGAAGCTCAAGAAGAAAGCACCTAAGAAGAAGAAGACATCTCAGAAAGATTATGACAGTGGGAGAATTGATTGGGGAATATGTGGAAGAAGCACTTCAGATTCAGAATCATTTCAGAATGAAGATGAACAAGACCTATCAGGTATGAATTTGTTATCCTCTGGTGATACAGTTATCTATCCATTTGAAGATGATGAAAGTGGTAACGAAACAACTGAATTTGCTCTTATGGGTGAGCAAGAAAGGTATCAAATAGAGGCAGAATTTAAAAGGCTTACAGACACAATTAGAGATCAACAAGATCTATTGAACAAAAGGGAAAGTGCCTTCAAAGAAGAAGCTACCAAACTAAAAGATCAACTAGAGGAAGGAAACAAGGTAAGGAAGGTATTCAAGGACAAGGTAGTTCAATGTCAAAAGTTGTAGGATGAAGTGACATCATTAAGAAATGAAGTCAATGAAAGGAGCACAACAATCAAGAAACTCAGAGATAGATCCAGTTATTATGAAAAGCTTGAAGCTACGATCCTCTCGCTAAAGGAAGATCTTGAAGAATCAAAGAAGCAGAATAAAGAACTACTCCAATCTCTTGAAAAACAAGAAAACGAAGTTCTTCAACTAAGACATCAGTTGGAAGAAGGAAGGAAAGTTGAAGAAGACATGAAGAAGCACTATCGTGAAAAGGAAGAGCAACATCAGACTGAGGTAAATATTCTAAAAGACAAATTAGAAGAAAAGGATAAGCTCTTACGATTTCAAGATAGTACTAAGATCTTGGATGGTATTCTTAGTAGTCAAAGGTCTACTGCCATCAAAACGGGTCTTGGTTTTCCTGAATTTGTTGAAGGAGAATCTAGTTCACAAAGTAAGACAAGGAACTCTAATGTAAAATCTGAAATGCTCAGCAAGGAGATGAAAGGTCAACCTCATCAACAGCCAAGGAAAGAAGTTCTTCAAAGAAAATATTTTACTCCTTCGATGAATAATGTTGAATGTTATGTATGTCATAATCTTGGACATGTTGCAGCCAGATGCAGAAGAAGAATGGTTCAAGACCATCACACAGAAACATCATCACGTTCCAGGTACTTTAAGGGATATTTTTTTTCTTGCAATATGTTTGGTCACAAAGCTGTTGATTATTATAGAAGGAATATGAAACATGTAAGATGTTATGCATGTAACAAGCTTGGACATATAGCAAAGGAATGCAGAAACAAAGTACGAGCATCACACCAAAAGGAGAAAACATCATCACACTTGAAGATATGGAAGAAGAAGGAAGTATAGTCAGAGAGATGTGGCACAGCACAACATACAGACATAACAGACTCAAAGGGAGCTGGAAGTGTAAAACTTCAGTGTCCTAAATCTCATACGCAAGTTTCATAAAAGGAAGTCGCGTATATACGCGAGTTAGTTACTGCACAGTCACGTATATGATAGTTTGAGGAAAAGCAGTGGAGACAGGCTCAAGAATAAGGGTCTAATTCAGTCCATTATTTTCTCTGTTTGATGATGGTTACATTCTGCTAATAATGTGTGGAAATGTCTTGATACTCATAAGATGTTTAGAAGTGTTTTTGATCCCAACTTGATGATGATGAAGTCTTGATGCTTATTACTGATACATGCATGATCAGATCTGATAGTAATCAGATGGCACAGGTTCAGGGGGAGTTTATGTTTTGAATAATGTATTGTTGGCATTTTGGTTAGTATTCCTTGGTGATGATGATATATCTTGCTATGATATGGTTATGAGTTGTCCATCTCATATGATTTCTTGGGGTTACATAGTTGAAGTTCAGATCAGATTTGTGGTTGATTCTCTGATGATGCATATATGGTGCATGATGATCTTCATAAGGATAAGGAGAAGTACAAATCTTGAATACTCATCTTCATTACTTGATGATGAGTCTTCATATGCTGTTGTCTCATATGCATAAAGATCAATTATGATGCAGGATTCCTATAGTTCTTGGTGCTCATATGGATGAGGATTGTTGCTGTTGATGATATCAAGAAGTCATGACAAATGATCTTGAGCTCAAGATACATAGTGATGGATACATGGATGATTACTCAAATTTGCATGGTTGGAGACATGATGATGAAGAATTCTTACCTATATGATGACAGATTGATACTTACAAATGTTGATTGATATTCCCAAAGTGATGATACTTGGATCATGCAAATCTTGATGAGATGGCTATGGTGTTTTTCACATATGATTTGGTTGCTGGTCTAGATGTTGTTGACAGATGCTTATAGAGCAAATCATACACTATGTATGATAGTTGCTGATGACTATCATGGTCTTATTTAGATGTTTGGTCTCTATCATTCAATGTAAAGGTCATATCAAGACTCATGATGTAATAGTGTGTCTCTATCTAGTGTAGTCATTTGATGAGATCTCTTCTGGTCATATGAAGAAAATTGTACCCCCTCTATGCATAGGAAGGATGATGAAATATTTCAATCATTATCAAGGTCATGTAACAGCCTATGTTGGTTTCCCCACTATCCCTGGGATGGAT
The DNA here is from genome assembly GCA_031772625.1 of Pinus tabuliformis. Classification (NCBI taxonomy): domain Eukaryota; kingdom Viridiplantae; phylum Streptophyta; class Pinopsida; order Pinales; family Pinaceae; genus Pinus; species Pinus tabuliformis. The sequence goes on along the minus strand of CM062814.1, from coordinate 868,570,632 downwards.
GATGTTATACTCTTGTGTTATCATGAGTAAACCTTGATGTATCCCCACTTGGTTAGGTGGATGAGTCAAGTTTGGTATATCCCCATTTTGATGGGAGATGGATGTATGTATGAGTCTTTGGTGATAGGAAGGTCATTTATGATGTATAGAGTCATGTTCTTCTTGTAGAACATCTTTTTGCAGACCTTGCTTACAGTCAGGGGGAGCATGGACAACACTCCTCAGCTAAATAGAGTTTGCACCATGTACTAAGAGGGAGCATGGAAAGATTGGTACATCTTGGCATATACAAAGGGGGAGTTCAATCAGAGATTTTAGCAGGTACTCAGGGGGAGTATGGACAGTGGAATGTATATCAAGGAAGAAAGTATCTTGGTTCGCCCTTTGCCCTTGATGTCAAAGGGGGAGAGTGAGAAGGTTGTTGCCATCAAGTCCAAAGGGGGAGATTGTTGGCATTATGATGCATGTATTGTACTTGATGGCAACCCACTTGCAGCAGAACATCTCACTTATATATATCTAGATAACTCTACAGAAGTGATATCAAATGTGGGATGCAGGGCAGCTCAAAGAATTCAGTTCAGATGTAATGTACAATATGGCAACTTATTATGATGATAGTTCACAGTATGGCAACCCTCTAATAGTATGGCAACTTACTAAGAAGGCAGATCACAGTTCAGGCTCTTAGAATGGAAGAAAATGAGGCCCGCAGTTTCCTTTTGACAGAGTTGCGGACATACGCAGGTGCACCATTCAAAAGGTGTGGACATATCCGCAGGCGTACCGAACAAAAAGTGCGGACTTTCAGTAGCACGCACTTTCATGCGAGAAAAGCGCACGTGTGGGAAATCTTATGGTTGGTCCATGGTATTTAGTCCGACAGTTTTTGATCCTATGGTTTTGGTCCGTGGTTTTGCATCTAAAGTATTGATCCCTGGTATTGGGTCCCTTGTATTGGATTTCTATGGTTTTGGTCCATGGTTTGAGTAAGGCCTTGTCTATAAAAAGGAAAGGAGATCATTTGGCTGGATATGACTGGGTTGAATATCTTAAGAAGAGATAGATCATAAATTCTGGTCGGTTGGTGAATGATAGCCTGATCTAAATCAAGAAGAAACCTGAGCATTACAAGACAGATCTACTGATTGGTTGAGATCTCCTTGGCGCGTGATTTGATCTGTAGATCTGATAGTCTGGGGTATGCGTGAAGTTTGAAAAATTGATCTATACCTGCAGGACCACAGGTGCGACACAGCCGCAGGTGCAGAGAACCGCATAACAGAGACGGCTGCAGGTGCGGAGACCCGCAGGCCAGACACGACCGAAGGTGCAGAGAACCGCAGGACAGAGACGACGGCAGGTGCGGAGACCCGCAGGTCAGCCTCGGTAGTAGGTGTGGAGATCCGCAGTTTTCACACAGCGAGAGTGCGGACGTTCGTAGGTTTTCTATTGGTGAAGTTGCGAACTTCTCCGAAAATATGTTTTAGCTGATTTGGTCTATTACTGTAGTGGTCTAGGTTTTTGAAGTGATGTCTGGTTACTGGTACTGTGTTCTGATAACAACATTCTGAGAAGTGATTAATTGATTGTGTTAGTTTCAGTCTTTCTAGCCTTCCTCCAGTGATCAAACATGCTCTTACAAAGTGATTTTAAGGTGTCAAGGTCAAATTTTATCATTTCAATGAGTCTTCAAGCAAAATTTGGTCACTAGGCATTAGGTCTAGGGTTTGCTTTTACTCCTGTCAAAGTTGTCCAAATGTCAGTCTATGTCACTATTCAGTTGAGTCTACCATCATTCGTAGGGTTTTCATCATCATGTCAGGTTCCAATGGGTCATTTTACACCTTGTTCATGCTTCAGTCGTGCCTAGGTAAGGTTCATTTCCCTCTCCTAGGGTTTTGAAGGCAATTTCTCTTGAATGGTAAAATCATCGGCAAAACTTGTATCTTGATGTTCATACACCTTCCCCTATCCTTAATGTACCTTATTAAACACTTCCCATCACTGAGATCCCCCAAATTCCTCATTTTTGCACAAACCCTAGTTTCTTGCTACAACTTGGCAATTTTCAAGGCTAGGCCTGTGTTTTTCCCTTTTGCACCCCTTCCCCTCACTCAATTTCTGAGATTCGACTTTCCCCTACTTCCTAACATCCCTCCCTACTTTCCAAAATTTTCTCAACAATTTAGAAGCTCCCTATCCCCTTCATTTCGCTTCATTTCGACAAATCTCTTGTTCCACACATCGGGGTAGGTTTTACTAAAATGATGTTCTGAGCAAGGAAAGATGCATTTGGAAAAAATAAGAGAGGTTTTTATCCACAACAGGCCAAGGAAGAAAAACCTCCTTCACTTTTAACAAAGGTGTCATGGTTTTATAGAAATGTCAAAAATACAATTGCCTCGGGAGACTTGATGCACCTCTGAAGTGACCTTGGGAAAATCAATTTTTCTCCTAGCTTGGTTGGTAAAATGACTTACTTGATGATTCAAATGATAACTAGACACAATTATCTTTCAAATGAGCTATCATGAATTCAATTGGGAGTTGAGGAAGGCATTCAAAAGTTGACTGTAACAACACTCTGCCTTTACGTAGCCTCATTTAGCACATTTTGACCAGTCTTGAGAGATTTGACTTTTGACAAGGCAAATGAACTCCAAATTGAAAAATTTCAGTTGGGTTGGAAATTAGACTCAAAGAAATTTCCAACGAGCTATCCTGCACACAATTTGGAGACCAGGAAGGCCTTAAAACGTCTCCTGCAAAAAGTGCTATGCACAGGCTCTATGCGCTGCGCCTCAAGCCCAGTGCGCCGCACCTTCCCTGTGCGCCGCACCACGTGGCGTGCGATTATGATAGGAGGCTCCAAATGAATTTTTTTATATATTTTTGGATTTTTCATGAAAAATCATGACTTCTGGTGCATGGCCAAGAAGTTTGGGCAAGTTTTGAGTCCTCAGGAGGTCAAAAACACCCTAAACATGACCTCTCTGCCCCTAATTTCACACATAGGAAGCAGTCTTTGGAGATTGAGGTTTTGGAGGGGAAAATGGGAACCAAATTCAGAAATTCCACTTGGGCTGGAAATTAGACAGGCAGGGATTTCCAACAAGCACACTTGGGCTCAATTTGGACTTCAGGAAGTGCCTCAAACTTAGCCTCAAAGTGGCACAACGCACAGAGGATTTTTTCTCAATTTTTCACCTTCCAGCTCAGAAATTCGACCAGTTTGACTAGTTTTGCTTTGTGATGTAATTATTGATCTATCTTGATGTAATTGGATAAACATGATGTAATTTTGGCACTTATTTACTTGTTCTAGAGGATTCATTCACTAAAAAGTGAAAATTTAATGAATGAATCATTTTCCTAGCATATAGGGGTAAGTTGTTTGACTACCTAGATTTCAGTTCCTTGTTTAGAACTAGTTCAAACAGCTCCTAGAATAATGAGCTCGACCCCTAAAGGCAAGGGAATAGGTTTGGCTTGTCTATATTATGTAATTTCTAAGTCATTTTCAGGGTTGGACTCTTGGGAAAAGTTTGGCACTCTATTGTACATTCACTTCTGCATTTTTGGCAAAGGAAAGACCAGGGTTTTGCAACACTATTTGGGATCCATGTGGCTTTATGTTTTGATGGTGTGCTCCTCTGAGTAATTGTAAGTTTATCTAGTGTTATGTGTATCATTTTCAAGCTTCTTCTTCTAAATTTGAACAAATGAGTGATTAAGGTACAATCCATAACTGTTATGCTCTACGTTTGAATTTGTTTAAATTTTCATGTTTTCATCTGTTTAAGGAGAATTCTTGAGACTCTCTTGCTCTCCTTAGCTCCTCACCAGTCTGATCTATCCATCTCACTCACTTTAAAGCATCAAAATGATTGCCTTCCTTGCCCCAATCAGAACTCTGCAGAAACTGTGCCTCACCCTCGAGCCCAATTTGCCTTTCCCATTTTTTCAACAAGACCCTAAAAAACTCAAATCAAATCCTTTGCACTTAATACCTAGCCTAAAATCAGTTTCTAAATCAGTCATCTCCAGCCCCATTGAGTATATTTCACTGAGATTGACCCGGAGAGAGCCCTCTCCTATCCTTGTAGGGCTAGCTACGAGGCTGAGCATGGTTTGATGTGGACCTAGAACCTTGTCTTTTCAGCCTGAGACAAATCTAGGCTCTAACAGATTGATTATGTTTAGCTTCAGTATTGATGGATGAGATCTATAATGGATTAGGATCATAATGAATTATCTTTATGTGATCTGATAGACTAGATCTGGTTGCTAACACGCATATTATCCTTGTATATGTAATGATCTAGAAATTGGGTGATTAAGAATATTGATTGATTGTGTGCTTCAATGATATTGATGGGTCCAGTATGAAAATTGTATGAAACTTGGCCTTTCAGATTATGATGATGTGTTCCATGAGTATCCAGTCTGAAAATGTATGAAATGTGGTACCTGGAGGAAGAAAGAGAAGGTCATAGTCTTCTGTAGGTCGGCACCTACGTACTAGTATATCAGCTAGTACAAGAGCTACGAGAACAAGTAGAGGTTGGAGCATTTCAGTAGGCTTGCACCTACGTACTAGTAAATGGATCGGCTAGTACAAGAGATAAGGGGGTTGTAGCTCCCTTCCAGGAGAGTCTGGAGAATGAGAGAAGGTTGAAGCCTTCTGCAGGTAGAAGCCTGTGTACTGGTATAAGACCACACTAGTACAAAATATTGTAAAAGGAAGTTCTTATTAAAAGAAGATAGAGACGACTTGCAGCAGGTGGTTTTCACCCACATTGGGTTTCCACCTTACATCATGGTGTTCATGTGTGCTTCTTGTGTGTGATGATCTGTTCTATTTTATTGCTCCTATTTACTGCTCATATGGTTAATGAAGTTCTGTTGCACTAACTAAAGATCATCGTTTAATGGATTAACTGAATCTTAAGTATTCTGGTTATACGCGGTTTAAGAATCTTAATATGGAAAATGAAAAAGTCATATTGATTTGATAATACTGATTCACCCCCCCCCCCCCCCCTCTCAGTATTATTTCCAACAGTATAATAAGTTCATAAAATCAAAAATTTCACTAATGATTTGCTTCATAAAGGGTTTTTACCTCAAAACTATGTTTTGAGGCGAAAACAGGGTTTTTCCTATTTCATGTACAAAGTTTATGTAATTTCAATGTTTTCACATGTAATAAGCTTCAGCTACAGCCCTTGGTCACTTTGCCAACTCCAGCCACTGCAAAGAAACAAAAACATCCAAGCATCAGTTCATCAAATGATAAAAAGAGCCAAACTGCAAAAAACAGGGTTTTTAAAGCAAAGTGAAAAGAACTTTAGGAAAGTGGGTTTGTAAAGGAAAAATTAAAGTCAAGATGGATATAAAGTTCTCCTTGGTGTTTGAAAACCTCATTTTGTGCAAGAGAGAGAGAGAAAAAGGGAGAAAATCACATTTTGAGGAGAAAGAAGTGAAATTCACAGCAAAAGTTCACACTGTCATCGGCGCTACGCACTTGGGCACTGGCGCGACGCACCTACCTGGCACTACGCATCAGGCACAGGTTTTGAACTGCAGTTTGAATGTGCGCTACGCACTTGGGCATTGGCACGGCACATCTGTTGGCTGAGCTCCAAAATGCATTCCATTGATTTCACAAGCCTCCAATTTTGTAAATAATCCCTCAACAAGTAAGTACACCCTCCTATCTTGTCTAGCAATGGATTGTTTCATCTATAGTGGTGATTTGAGTATTGAAAAATAAAACCCTAGTTGCTCTCAAAGTTGCCTTGCCAAGCTTGTCTAGGGTTTTGTTGTTTTTGTTGTTTTCACCCCCTTGTGATTATTTTCCTATATCCCATCCCCCTACACTAAGTTTCCCTAAATCCCTTCCTCTTTCCCTCTCCCATTGACACTCACCTTACCCCCTATTACCAAACCCTAAGCCTTATACATAATTCCTACCATTCCAAACCTTAATTCTCATTTCCCAAAACCTATACATTCCCTAAAACCCTACTGTCATCATTAAAACTCTCATTCACAGTTCTATTATTAGTCAATCCTTTTATCCCCAAAAGAAAAACAACATTCACCCTCTACTTGAGAAAATCTCTTCATACTCATCATTCTTCACTCCACATTTACAAGTATGGAAACAGATTTATTATATGAGAGGGATGACAAAACTGTCAGTGATTCTTCCCAAGAGGCTCATGCACCAAGAAAACCACATAAAGGCAGATAAACAAACAATCATGGAGCTGCAAACCATAAGGGAAAACAAGAAAGCAACAAAAAGAAGGAAATTCAAATTGACATCCCTTGAACAAGAAATTGATGCTGATCGGGAATCATGGCCAGAGAGGGTGAACATTCACTTGGAGAAATTTCTTAAGAAATCCAACAAGCAGAAGAAGATGTTGCGCCACATGGCTTATCACTATTTGGCCTGGAACAAGATTTGTAAGACAAGGATAAGAAACCTAAAAGCCAAGTTAAAGAGAGCTTTGAGGAGCAAGAAAGAGCAAGATAAACTCAAAATCTTGGCTGAAGCTTCATTGGCCCAATAGAGAACCTAACATAGATCACTCATGCCAAATTTCAAAAAATTTAGTGAAATTTTTGGCATTTTTGAATTTTTCAAGGAAAAAATAGGTTTTTTCGACAGGTGCGTAGCGCCATCGGTGCTCACTTTTGATGGGGACCTCCATTTGAAGAAAAATTTGCATTTTTGGATTCCTCATGAAAATTTATGCATGCTCAGAAATTTCTAGGAAATTTTGACAAGTTTTGGACCTCCAAAAGGGCCAAAAACACCCTAAAAATGCCCTTTCTGCCACTTTTTGGCCACACAGGAAGCAATCTTGGGAGATTGCATTTTTGGAGGGGCAAATGGACTCCAAATCAAAAAATTCAAGTTGTTCCAGAAAGTATACTCACCAGGATTTCCAACGAGCTATCCTGCACCTAATTTGGACTTCGGGAAGCCTTCCAAAAGTAGCTTGGAAAAAGTGTTATGCACAAAAAATGGCGCTACGCACAGGATGAAAAAGTGCCAATTTTGCCTGTTTGCTCAGAATTTCACCTAGTTTTCTTCCAGTTTGACTTTTTCTCTCTCATGGTCAAATTCATGATGTGACATGATGTAAATTGATGTATTATGATGTAAAAATGATAAAAATTGACTCAAGGAGGTAGATACATTAGTTTTAGGTGGTTTTGAGTTGAATGAATCAGTTTCCATAATTTTAGAGGCAAGCTGTTCCACTGCCTATTTTTCAGTTCCTAGTTTAGATCTTATTGAAACAGCTCCCTGGATTCGACCCTTGATGGCTAGCATAGGTGGTTTGATGCCTATATCTTGTACTTTCTCAGTCATTTGTCAAGGTTGGACTCTTGTGGATGCATTGAGCATTATTGTACATCATTTCTACAATTTGGCAAGGAAATAGACCAGGGTTTGCAGCATTTTGTGGGATTCTTGTGGCAAGGCGATTTAGTATTGTTTTTTCCTCTGTTATTCAAGTTATTATGTGTTTATGTGTGCCATTATCTCTCCCTTTTCTGCTTAACTAAATGAATCAAGTATAAATGGGGAATTCATTGATGTTGCAGTGCTCTACCCTAGAGTTTATTTAGTTTTACATGTTTTCTACTGTCTGAAGAGGACTCATGACATTTCTATGCCATCTCCAGCTCCTCACTAGTCTTAAGACTCTCCATTTCACTTAATTCAAAGTACTAAATCACTTGCCTACCTCACCCCACAGAAACCTCTGCAAAACTGATTTCATTCCCTAGACCCAATACTGCCTTTCACATTTGATCCAGCAAACAACCATAAAAATCAATCAAACTCCTCTGAGCATATACCTAGCCTAAAATTAGTCTTTAAATCAATCATCTCAAGCTTTACTTGCCATATTTTCCTGAGATTGACAAGGAGAGAGCCCTCTCCCGACCTGGTAGGGCTAGCTACCTGGTTAAGCGTGGTTTGATGTTACCCTAGACCTGCCTTTCTCAGCCTGAGATAGATTTAGGCCCTAACAGGTATCACCCATTGCATGGACATGAAAACCTTGGAGACCAAGCTTGAGGCATGTTACTCTACCAAGACCTTTGTCAGTTTTGTAGGACAAATAATTTGATTCAATTAATGGATGAATGGTTAATAGAGGAATTATAATTTATAATTTCATAATAATAAATATTAAATATTTTAAATATTTTTTTTAATATTTAATTGGTTATGATATTAATAATTTATTAATGATATTTTTAAAAGTATTGAATCATTATTTCCATTATTGCACATGATTAATGTCACTCAAGTACTCAATAGCATATTCATTATTAAAACTTATCTAAAGAGAATTGATGTTACATATCACAAGCATACACCCTTTACAATTCATGTTAACATATCACGAGCATACACTCTTTACAACCCAAGTTATTCCTAAGGGAAAATGTTGCAGGTTCCACTGGGAGAGGTCGGGCCTGACTTGAGTTTGGGGATCAAGGCTCCTTGTCCCTTTTTTTTCCCATGAACCTCCAACTGACGACTAACTAGGCCCACAACATGAGGTTGACAGTTTGGGTGTTTGTTAATAATGTAGCCATTCTTCCAATCCGAATTTGCTTCAATCCTGACTATGAGATTCATTCAATGGTCCCTTCACTATACAAGGATTTCCCACTCACTTGAACTGGAGAGTCATGATCGGTCTCATGATAGTGATGTTGATGATGCTCAAGTCATCAGTATTTCATGTATAATAGCAATAATTAAATTGATTATTAATTAAAAAGGATTGGTTCCAGTAGTTCATAGTAGTGGAGAGGCATCCATTGGTGGTATCACCCATTGCATGGACATGAAAACCATGAAGACTGGGCTGGTGCCATTTCCTTCCTATGTGATGGTTTTCTTTTTGTAAATGACGAATATTAATTTATAATTTCATAATAATAAATATAAAATATTTTTAATATTTAATTGGTTATGATATTAAAAATTATTAATAATTTTTTAAAAGTATTAAAGCATTATTTCCATTATTACACATGATTAATGTCACTCAAATCCTCGGTAGGATATTCATTCTTAAAACTTATCTAAAGAGATGAGAAATTTGAAAAAATAAACTAAAAATTGACAACCACATATCACAAGTGTACACCCTTTACAACTCAGGTTATTCCATGTGGACAATACTTATGGGTGCCAAGGGAAACAAGGAAGGAGTCGGGGTTTACTGGGCTTTGCTTTCCCTTAACGCACCTCAATCGTCATCGATCCCGACTATAATAAGCTCGGACTAAACCAAAACAGATAGGGCAGGCCTGACTTTTTTCATTATTTTGTTTGCATAGAAGAAGGAAAAAAGGATCCTATCTTAATTTTTTTTTGTCTTTTGTAAATAAACTGTTTTCAAGAAATTGAAAAATAAACATAAAAACTATAAAAATCAATCAAAGATACTTAATAAACTGATGAAGCTGAGAATTCAGGCCTTGTAAATTTTTCAAAACAATAATAGAAAACCCAACCTCTAACTTCTGACCTTGAAGTCAGAGGTTGGACCTAAAACAATTTTTTTTTGAACTTTTCATCTCCCAACCTCCAACCTCCCGACTTGGCAATTGTTGCAACCCCCCCGACCTGTACATTGCCTCGACTCAGTTTTGAGACGATGTCAAAACCAGTATAGATATTAAGTTTTTTGAAGTACCTCTGACTGTCCGACTACCTAACTTGTCGATCCTCTGTCTACAAATAAAATAATATTTTTTCTCGACTTGAGCATCTTTCATTATTTTTAAACTTTTGTTGATTTTTATAATAAAATGAGTCATTTTTTGCATTTAGTTGTAGGTTTTAAATATAGGTTTTCCCAACTTTGACGCTAATCTCACCTTGTTAGTATGAAAATATAGGTTTTCCCGACTTCGACGCTGATCTCGCCTTGTTAGTATTTTCAAAAAATGGTGAGAGGTATTTTCACATTAATTTGAAATTCATTGCGTGTTATGAAAATTAAAGAACTCGAAATCCAAGATTTAATCAAAATCATGAAGTGTTTTGTTTTAGGCGCTTTCAAAACCTTTTGTTTCTTGTTAAGCCTCCTTTGTCAACTTTTTTCTGAAACCACAACTCGAAAACCTGAACCTCAACCTGAATTGTGACAATTTTCTCTATATCCTGCAACTTTTGGTAAGTCGTGATATTTCAAAAGGATTATTTTTATTGAATTAGAGTGGTCTTCATAAAAAATATTAATTATTTGTTTTATTGAAGATACATGCCACTAAATGGGAAAAAAGAGCAAATCCCCCGCTTCAAGGCAAGGAGTTCAACAAATTAAAGAAAGAGTAAAAGAGGTGGAAGATCCAAAACTAGGAAATTATAATCTGAACTTAGCTTTTGATTTTCGACACCACTTTCAAAATGCACGATGCAAGTACGATAATATTGGAGGAAATTTATCATTACTTTGAGAATAGGGAGTGGCTAAAGTGAGAAAGTTCTAGTAGGGAGAAAAATTCACAATATGAGAACATTAGAAGGACACAATTACACAAGGTTGTTGCTAGGGCTAAAATATTTCCTTATTTTGACATGATACAATGGATTTTGGGTCATATTGACATTCATACACACACAATTGCATATCCTAATAGAAATGTCATAACATCTAGGAGGTTAGACACCCTTTCAACAATTTATAAACTCAACTCCCCTAAACTCTCCTTTACCTCTTAGTTTCTTGATAATTTCAACAATACATTTTTTTTTTAAAAGTGGCAAAAAATTATGATAAACTAATTGAAGATTGGTTGTGGGAAGAGAAAGAGGGCTTCAAACTCAAATCATCTAAGGATTACCATGTTTTTATTTTCAAAATTCCTTTTAGGTTCATCATCAAAATGTTATCCATATTATATGGTGAAAAGGACCCTGAGCATTGCAAAATTCAGTGGATGTCATTGATTCACAATATCCACCATGACTCAAAACATTTCAATTGGGCTGACATTCTCACAAAAAACTTGACAGATGCTTTGAAGTTGGCAATTTCATGCCCTCCAATCTATGAACACATTTTTTGTATGTCGACTTATCTTTTATACCTTGTGATTGCCTTTGTCCCCTTTCCTCTCATGAAGTGGAATTATCCCACTGACCATTAGCTACCCATTCAAAATTATGCTACAATGTTATGGGAAAGTAATTATCAATTTCAATTTTATGATTTATGTAATGATCCCTCTACATGAGGTCATATTTGGGAGTGCTCCTCCAAGGATTGGCCAAGAGTTGAAAGAGGCACTTGATCAAATTGGAGACTAGTATGTTGAAGAGTTGTTTTCCTATATCATAATATAGGGGAGTGAGGTTTCTCCACATGTATTTCCAAGGTACATTCTTGAGAGAATTGCTCTGAGAGAAGTAGAAAATCAAACCACATTAAATTGTCAAGCATGAAGAGATTTGGCCAAAATTTTCAATTATGGTTGGAAGAATAAAATTGAAGGATACAGGTGATACATTCAAGGAAGTTGAAGAACTTAACAGTGTTTTGTTTCACTCATTACCCAATTTTTATTATGACCCTAGTGGAATAATAAATGCTCATTATAGGGTTGTAAGCTAAATTAAAACTTTTACACATCAAAAGCCTCCTTTTGATGATGTTTTCATAGACATTGACAGTTTTGATCAGTTGACTAAAAGGGGAAAACTAATGAGTGTTGAGGACAATGAAAAACTTCAAAAATTTAGAGAAAACACTTATGAATATTTTCTTAAACATAAAAATGTATTGTCTTCTATTCCAATTAAAGATTTGAAATTTCTTGAAAATCTGAAAGTTATTTTTACTCAACTCTTTTAGAGTCAGTGTATTCTTCTTAGAAGTTTCAAGAAATTCAAACTGAAAATATGCCTGATGTTTTTATTATAGTCTAGTGATCAGTGAATCTAGAGGCTAGCAAAGATGTAAATGTTAAAGAACAGCAACAACAAGGCCAAGTGATTGAAGAAAACAAGATAATAATAGAGATTAAGGACCATAAACAAGAAGTAGAGGAGCAAGTAACCAAGTAGAGTCTCTTCCCCAAAGACATTATTGTCCTTGATTATCCTCAAGAAACCATCCAAGAAGACTTACAATCTAAAAAATATGTTGAACAAACTGAAGCGATGGAGACTGATAAAAAGGAAGAATAAGAGACTATTCATTCAACAGTTATAGAGATCCTTAATAAAGAGAGAGATTTGATTGAACATCACACTAAAACCACTGATTTTTCATTACCAAAAACATCCCCAACAAATTCCATGACTCCCATCTCCACAAAAGTTCCTCTAACATCATTTCTTTTTAAGTATGTTACTCAAATGGAACCAATATTTGAAACCATTCCATATTTAACTAAATATTATTTCAATACACATACAAAATATGTTGTAATAAGGACTAGGAAGAGGAAGCTTGACACTCTTAAAACAATGTTTGAACATAACTGGCAATCAACTGGAGATGTGAGAGAGAAAGATGAAGAATCTTCATAGGGCCTTGTAATGTTTGTTAACAATAAACAATATCACGTTAGTGAACTTGGAGCATCTTATCAAAGTAATCTACAAAAAATTAAAGAGTTATAATTGCAAATCGAAAAGAGAAAATCATTTAGTGAAGAGTGTTGGAAAACTCATTATGTGGCCCTGGTTGGAGGATATACTATTGAAACAACCAACTTACCATTAGAGAAATTTTGGGGTCAAAAATGGGCCTCAAAACAAAAGTGTACAACCAAAATCAGATGATGGTATCAACCATGGGGGATGATTCATCATTTTTGGGGTAAAAAAGTAAAAGGCCTATAAAATAAAAGAAAAATTAAAACTAGACTTTATGCTTCTGTGATTCATGATATATTATTTAGATCTTCCGGAAAAATCACATTGAGAACAGAGGGTCGACGTTTTTCGAACCCAAATCTAGGTTCATCATCAGGGTTCGAAATGCGTCAACCCTCTGTTCTCAATGTGATTTTTCTAGAAGATCTGAACAATAAATTAAAAACTACTTTTTAAACTCATATTTTCAATTGATCTCTTTATGATTTTACTCAAATTTAGAGTGGGAGCACTCATTGGATACATAATTTAATTCCTCATCCAAAGAGTACCCATGTTGCATATTTTAGATGGGCCCTGCTACATGTAAAATGAGAAAACATGAAAAACATGATTGCAATCACGTTTTTTCATGTATTTCTCATTTTTCGTTTAGCTGAATCCATTGAAAGTATGCAACATGGGTACTCCTTGGATGACAAATTAAATTTTTCATCCAGCAAGTGTTCTCACTCGAAATTGGAGTAAAAATGTAAGGAGATAAATTGAAAATACAAGTTGAAAAAGTAGTTTATTCTTTTTTCACTCTAAAATTTGATGATGTACTCAAAACTTATTTTATTATTTCCACTATTATTATATTATATTCCTTAGGAGGCCCGTTTTAGACCTCAAAATTTCTCTAATGAAATTCACCTTGAAATTCAATTGAAGGAATTAGAAATCAAGAATTCCTAGTAGGTTGAGAAAATTCGAAAGGCATATGAAGAACAAAACCGGATATTAAAAGAAGAAGTTGAAAGCAACATTGAAGCTGTGACTGCAGGACTAAAAGAAGAAATTGTAGAAATTCTGTTATGAAACCAGCTCAAGAAAAGATAGAAAAGATAGATCAACGCCTTAGAATTCAGCCTCTTCGAGGGAGCAACCTCCTTTACATTACATAAATGAACAATTCTTGGATGATTCAAATGACAAAACCTCCTTTCTATATATAGGAGTCTAAGGAGTCACAATATAATCCAGCCGACCTAACAATAATAATATAGAGCCACAAAAATAACAATAGAGGGATTCTATGGGGCACAGTAATAACAATATGGGGGCAATAGGGGCACAATAATATTAATAAGGGGTATAACTACAATAGTAATGGGGTAATCACTAGTATTATAGGGACCCAACATGCCCCTCTCCTTCAAAAAAGTGTTGTCTTCAACGCTTGAGTAGTTCTGGATACTTCTGCATAAAATTCTCATCCTCCCATGTGGAATCTTCAGTGGATAAGTTCTTCCACTTGATAAGATACTCTGAAATTGAACGATTTCGTAGCTGTCGAGTTCTTGTTTCTGTGACTGCTTCCGGTTCCAATATAATTTTTCCTTCCTCGTCAAGTTCTGGCAATATTGTTTGAACTGGGAGCTTGTCGCCTATAACCTTATTTAAACATGAAACATGGAAAACTGGGTGCAATCGAGAAGCTACAGGAAGCTCCAATTTGTATGCCATAGTACCAATATTTTGCAACACCTTGTACGGACCATAATACTTTGGTGATAATTTATTATCCTTCTTAGCTTGCTTGAGGGACATTTGCTTATATGGTTTTAGCCGTAGGAATACCCAATCACCTACATCAAAACTTCTTTCACTGCGATGTTGATCTGCCTGTTGTTTCATTCTATTCTGTGCCAACACGAGGTTATCCTTTAAGAGTTGGAGGACTTGTTGTTGATGTTCGATGTGATGTTCCACTGCCTGAACCTTAGAATTTTCTCTTAAATATGATGTGATGGATGGTGGTTGATACCCATAAAGTGCCATAAATGGGGTCATTTTTGTTGCTGTATGGAAGGAAGTGTTATACCACCATTCAGCCAGAGGCAACCATTTGACCCATTGTGCCTGTTTATCAGATACAAAGCAACGAAGATATCCTTCTAAACATTTGTTTACTATCTCAGTTTGCCCATCAGATTGAGGATGATAAGTTGAGTTATTAGCTAACTGAGTACCAAGACAAGAAAATAATTCTGTCCAAAAATTTCCAGTGAAAATGGGATCTCTATCACTTACAATAATCTTTGGGTTTGCATGTAGCTTTTGAATTGTTTCCATAAATGCAGTAGAAACTGTACTGGCTTTAAATGGATGTGATAATGCACAAAAGTGTGCATACTTGGTAAGTCTGTCAACTACCACCATGATGACACTCTTTCCCTCAGACTTGGGTAAACCTGTGATAAAATCCATTGAAACCTCCTCCCAACGTTGGCTTAGAATGGATAAAGGTTGTAATAGTCCCGGTGTCTTAATTGTTTCAACTTTATTTTGTTGGCAAACCAAACATTCAGCCACAAACTTTTGAATATCTGATTTAAGGCCATCCCAAAAAAATTCCTTCTTAACCCTGTGGTAAGTTTTTAAAAATCCTGAGTGCCCTCCTAAGGGAGAAGTGTGCAATTCCATAAGAATCTTCTGTTTTAGCTGGGAATTCTTACAGAGGTATAAGCGATCTTTGTACCATAACGAATCATTTTGCCAGCTAAATGTACCAGACGTACTGGAATCTTGTTGTAACTTTCGAATAAGTGCCCACACTTCTTCGTCATTCTTCCATTCCTCCCTTGCTTCGTTTATCCAATCTAGTTGGATAATAGAAATGGCGCACAACAATGCTTCCACATCCTCATCCTTTCTTGAGAGTGCATCTGCCACCACATTTTGCTTCCCTTTTTTGTAGATAATTTCAAAGTCATAACCCAACATCTTTGTGACCCACTTTTGTTGCTCTTCAGAGGATAATCTTTGTTGTAAAAAGTATTTAAGGCTATCATGATCCGTTTTTACCTTGAAGTGTCTAACCATTAGGTAGGGTCGCCATTTCTTAAGTGCATGGAGTATTGCCAACATTTCCTTTTCATATATAGCTTTGCTTAAAAACTTTCCCTTGATTGGACGACTTTCAAAAGCAATGGGTCTTTCATCTTGAATTAGAACAACACCGATTCCATTTCCTGAGGCATCACATTCCACAATAAAGGTTTTTGTGAAGTCCGGTGTAGCTAAGACTGGTGCTTGGCACATTGCCTCTTTAAGATGTTCAAAGGCCTTTGTTGCTTCCGGAGTCCATGAAAATGCATCTTTCTTCAATAATGTTGTTAGAGGTGCTGCTATTTTCCCATAATACTTAACAAAATTGCGATAATACCCTATCAACCCGAGAAATCCTTGCAGATGCTTTATGGATGTGGGGATTTTCCATTCCTTAATGGCTTTAATTTTTCTAGGGTCTACCTTAACTCCTTCATGAGATACAATATAACCCAAATATTCCACCTCCTGGACTCCAAAGAAACATTTGGATCTTTTTTCATATAATTGTTTCTCCTTCAATAGTTGTAGCACCTTGTCAACATGTTCAAAATGATCCTTCCAAGACTTGCTGTAGATTAGTATATCATCAAAAAATACTAACACAAATTTTCTAAGGAATGGTTTGAAAATTGAATTCATCAAACCTTGAAATGTTGAAGGTGCATTGGTAAGGCCAAAAGGCATGACCAAAAATTCGTAATGACCCTCATGAGTTCTAAATGCTGTTTTCGGAATGTCTTCAGTCTTCATTTTGATTTGATGATATCCTGAACGAAGATCCAACTTGGTGAAGTAAATTGATCCGTGCAATTCATCCAGTAATTCATCAATGACAGGAATGGGGAACTTATCTTTAATAGTGAGCTTGTTGAGCTCCCTATAATCCGGACACATGCGCCATGATCCATCCTTCTTGTGCACCAATACTACTGGAGTAGAGAAAGAACTTTGACTCGGTTGAATTATACCAGCCTCTAGCATTTCTGCAACCATACGTTCAATTTCACTCTTTTGGACATAGGGATATCTGTACGGCCTGATGTTTGGAGGAACACTTCCTGGAATCAGATGAATAGCATGATCATGATCACGCATAGGTGGGAGACCTTTGGGAGTCTCAAATACCTTGGAATGATTGTCCAGGACTTTTTGGAGATCTGGAGAAATAGATGATTCCGATGTGGAAACATCTGGCGAGCATAATTGTGCAATTACACCTCTTTGCTCCTTTTTTAGAAGCTTTGTCATACTATTAGAGCTGATTATCTTTCCTGGTTTCCCTACAATACCCCTTAATTCAACTTACTTTCCTTCCGTAGAAAATTTGATGAAAAGTTCTTGAAAATTAAAAGCTATTGTACCCAGGGATTGTAGCCATTGGATGCCTAGTACAACATCAGCACCTCCCATTGGAATGGAAAGCATTGGGCTAGTCAATACATATTCTCCCATGGATAGCTTGATATTATGGCACTTTCTAGAGCAATTTATTGTTCCTCCATTTGCAATCATCACTTAACACTCTGGTGCTGGATATAGGAAGCAATTCAATTCTTTTGCTACCTTACAATGAATAAAATTGTGGGTGCTTCCTGAATCAATCAACACTATTACCTTTTTCTTCTTGATTTGTCCTTCTATCTTGATGGTTTGAGGAGTGGTAATCCCCACCAATGCATTACAAGATATGGTCAGATTTATTTGTTCTTCATCTAGGCTTTGTTCCTGGAGTATATCCTCTTCTTTTGACCTTTCTTGCTCCTTTTCTTCTTCCTCTTCACAATCTATGTAGAATAATTTCTTCTCAGCACACTTATGACCTTTAGTGTATTTGCTATCACAACTGTAACAAAGCCCTTTTGCTCTTTTTTCTTCCAATTGTTGTGGTGTCAACCTTATAGGTTGTGGAAGACTAGGGGCAACAACACTTCCGTCTTTATAGTTGTGAGTGGTATGCTTCCTGGTTGCCATAATTTTGCTTTCCATTTTTCTTGCTAACCTGAATGCCTTCTCTAATGAATCAGGTTCCCAAAGGCGAACATCATGTTGGATATTATCCTTTAAAGAACCTATGAACACATAAATCCTATGCTCCTTTAGAATATCTTTTACCCTTATGTTCAATTTTTGGAACTCCTCAATGTGCTCCATTATTGAACCCTTTTGTTTGAGACTTATCAATTGGCTAAAAAAAGTGTTGCTTTTTGTATCCTCATAATGTGCTATCAATTCTTCCGTAAAAATTGCCCAAGTGATAAATGGTTTATGAGAGCAAAGCCATTGATACCATACAAACTGATTTGGTTCCAAATATAAAGTTGCCATACGTACCTTTTGTGTGTTTTGCACATTATTGAGATCGAAGAATTGCTCCATCTGTAATATCCATGTGGCAGGATCCTTGCCATCAAACTTCCTCATATCGATTTTGGAATATCTTCGATCCAACATTAGCGTCTATGGAATCATGATTAACATTTCTTTTGTTCTCATCATGATTTTCCTTTAGTACCCTTTCACCCTTAGGGACCATTTCTTGTAGCAACTTATTCATATTTATCTTTAATTCGTCCATGTCTGTCTTCAAATCTATCTTCAAATCATCCATATTAGCTTCCATGTCAATCATCTTAGCTTCTACGCCTTTCTTTAAACAATCCATCTTAGCTTCTACACCTTTCTTTAAACCATCCATCTTAGCTTCTACATCTTCCTTTAAACCATCCACCTTAGATTCTGTTCCTTTTTGTGCAAGGGACAATTGTTGCACTTGGTCTTGTAATTTTGATATATCATGTTGCATTTCTTCCTCTTCTTCATGAGTCATGCTAGAGCTTTCAGGTTCCTTACTAGGTGTTTGAATTTTCTTTCCTCGGGGCATCAGTTACCGATAATAATGCTCTACTATGCCCTTTGAATTCCTTCAAAATAAATTTTCAAAACAAGCTTAAGCAAAAATTTAAGAAAATCTACACACCTTTTTTCACTTTGTAGGAGCTCGATATTGCCTCTGATGTATCTCTGTACTTTCCAATCATCTAGTTCTGAATTTATGAGCTGTAGTAGCCCTCTGTGTCCTCTTTCCAATGCCACAAGTCTAACCCAAATTGGATTCTCCAAGGAAGAGTTATGTGAAATATCCCACAGTGACTTGCTTATAAACTAGTTCAGTAGAGCGAACTTGTACGACGTGCCACGAGTCACTGTTTCGACCTTTGGATCTGAAACATGCATAAAAGAAACCACAGTCCGTCCTCTTTCTGTATCTTCTGACGAAATTTCAATCCGATCCCCAGAGAGAAAGTTATGACGATTTATCCCAGGTCACCTGTTTTGAATGTAATTCAGGAGTCTGCAAAAAGACCAACTTCCTCAGATCATATCTCCGCAAATATTACGCCAAAAGCTCTGAAATTCAGACCCAAGCTTTAGCGCAATTTCTTCTCAAATGGGTTTTTTTTGCGACTTCTGAAACATCACAGAAAAAAGTTATAGCGAAAATGCCACGATGACCTGTTTGGAGCAGCGAAACCCTAGAATCCAAAGCTCTGATACCAAATGTTATGAAACGAGCTCAAGAAAAGATAGAAAAGATAGATCAACGCCTTAGAATTCAGCCTCTTCGAGGGGGCAACCTCCTTTACATTACATAAATGAACAATTCTTAGATGATTCAAATGACAAAACCTCCTTTCTATATATAGGAGTCTAAGGAGTCACAATATAATCCAGCCGACCTAACAATAATAATATAAAGCCACAAAAATAACAATAGAGGGATTCTATGGGGCACAGTAATAACAATATGGGGGCAATAGGGGTACAACAATATTAATAAGGGGTATAACTACAATAGTAATGGGGTAATCACTAGTATTATAGGGACCCAACAAATTCCCACTTGTAGATCACCTGATAATACAATAGACTAAAGCAAAATACTTGATCTACTCCTACAACCAATTTAGCGGAAGCTTAATCGAACATGAGCAACATCAATAAGAACACATATAACTGATATGGAGAAATCAATTACACATAACACAAAAGACTTTACCCGGGGCCTCAGCCTAAAACCCTAACTCTGTATTATCATACAAGTGGAAATATAGCCAGTATTACAAAAAGAATAGCTCAAAAGCTATCCTGCTCTCTCTACAATACCTCTGCTGCTCATAGACAGTCAAAGGCCTCTATCTAACCTCTGGGCTGCCCTCCAAGCCTCCTATTTCTTTGCATAATTTTGATTGGGGTCCAGTGCAGCCACTTGTGTGAATTTGCCTCTTCACACACTCACTAACCTCTGATCCAACTACACAGTCCTAAAGGAGATAAATCCTCATCATGGATGAGCTTCCTCTATAGGAAAAATATTCATCCAACTGATAGTACACTATCCCTTCTCTAATCTCAACTGGGTCTCTGTCTAAACTAACATGCATGAGTTATCCATGAGTGAATACTCAGTTATCTGAACTATAGTAGTTACATGCATGCAAGCATTAACTAACTGAACTCTCATTAATTTAACAAACTGTTAAATTAATCTAACTGGACTTGACTCAGTTAACTAAGCCAAATAATTGCAACTCAAATTAGAACTCATCCTTATCTTTTTAACTGATGGATAAATTCCTCAATTAATAGATAAACTGTTGCATGTCCTCACATAGACTTCATTTTGATTTTTCACAACTAATTAACTCATGGTGAATTAATTAATTTATTTTCAAACAACTGTTAAGTTCAAATTCGAATTTTACTTCCTATTTCTAGTCCAGGGACTGACTAAAATAGGAAACCATATTGAATTGCTAAAAATAGAATGCTATTTTTAGCACTTCCATTTTTCATTCCCTTTTGCTCAATCCAGCACTGGTACCCAAACTGATATTTATAGCAGTGCTATTTTTAGCATTTCTTGTTGCCATTTTCAACAGAAATTGAAATTCTGCAACCTCAACTGAACTAGGGTCATGATGCTAAATGAATTCTAGATGTATTCAATGTTAGATCCCTATACTACTAGTGTAACCCCTTATTGTTATTAGTACAACCCCCTTATTATATTTTTGTGCCCATGTAGTCCCCATATTGTTATTATTGTGCCCCATAGAAGCCCATTATTATTATTGTTGTGCCCTTACATTATTATTGTTATGTCGACTTTGATTACATTATGACCCCTTAGACTCCTTTATATAGAAAGGAGGTCTTGTCATTTGTATCATCCAAGAATTATTCATTTGTGTAATGTAAAGGAGGTTGCCCCCTCGAAGAGGCTTATTTTGAAGGCGTTGATCTCTCTTTTCTATCTTTTTGTGAGCTAGTTTCATAACATTCAAAGAAAAAGCAACAAAAGTTAACCAAATACTGGAAAATGTTCAAGCTAAATTCTACAAAAGAATGGATAAAATTTGTAGGTTTTATCACAAGACTGTGAATCTCAATGAAAGTATTGAATCTTTAGTTGAAGAATATAGAAATGTTAAAGCAATATTTTCATCAATTCTCAAATGGGAAAATAAATTTCAACCTAAGCACATTCCTCAAACCACTAAGAACGAAAATAAACTCATGTATGCTTCATTAAACCGTAGAGAATCAAAAGAACAGAAAATTCAAATGTAGACCAAGAAATCCATTAAAAATTGCATCAAGGTATGGTAGATTGGGACATACTTCATTTAAGAATTTAATATTCCTGGATCCAAACCAATAAGGGAGGCAATCCTCAAATATTTGAATCAACAACAGAAAAAATATAGCACAATAGAAGATTTGAAAGTGATAACTGAAACTGAAATTTGGACACAACAAACTTTCCAAAAGTTTCTACAATTTCCTTTTGAACAAATCAAAACATTTTCAAAATTTGCTGTTAAGTATAGTAAAAAGAAAAAGGTTTATTCAAAATTTGGTGTCAATGTGGCAAGTCAACATTGTTCATTTCCATTTGATTCACTTTTCTGTGATTTCTTAGGTATATATAGATTGGGTAAGCTTTATCCAAACAAATGCTCTACATCTACTGAACATTGAGTATAAGGACTCTAAAGAAAAAGAAGAAGTTTGAATGAGCTTGGCACTTTTCTTGGGAAATTATCCTTAGGTAAGGATAGCATTTAGCATCATCTGTGATTAAAGAAAATCTTGAAGGTTTTCTAATTATTTTAGTAGTTATAAGGCCTCTTACATTGGTGTAAGGGTCCATGAATTATGGAACTAAAGACTTGCATTCTATAGTCAATTTTTGAGGCTAAGTTTTTTTTAAGACCAAATTTAGAATTGAATCTATTTATGAGTTATGCGTCTGATGTCTTGTCATCATTTTGATTAGTTAATGGATGCATATTGTGCTCATTTTCTAATTGAATAATTCTGATTGAATATTGGGATGTTATGTTAACATTTCTTAAGATATGTTGCAATATATTTTTACTATCATACAAATATTATGAATTGTTTGTTGTTTATGTTCTCATTTGATGGTGAAATATGTTAAAAAGGAAAAAAAGGAAAAAAAGAAAAAAAACTGTTTTTATTGTACTTTTGGTTTAAGAGCTTCTTCAGAAACATCTTGTGTGGTTAGTTGGAACCAGATTCCAACCATATTCAAATACACATAATATTTTCTCTTGAATATTATGTTTGAATGAATCACTCATCCTACCACCTTCACTGTAAGTACAAGCATATGTCATATATTTTTCCTAATTTTAAGTTTAATTCTATCATTTGAATGTTTTAGTTTAGTTATAGTTTAAGTTGGAATCAGAAACCAGGCATTGATCCTGTTGAGTATATAGCCATTTAAACATAATATTTTGAGGAATCGCTTCCTAAGTTTAATCCACATGGACTCATTGTTGAGGAGCATGTTAAACAATTTATGTTATCCCTGAAACTAGGAGAAATTTAACATAAATATCAATTCTTTGTTGTATATGTTGAGAGTTGTTCTATTTCTTTTACTCAAAACTGTATTTGTGTGATAATATATCTCACACTATAGAATATTACTATGTCTATAATTGTTTCATTCTTATTTCTATGTTCTAAAAATGTTTGTCAAAATCTGTGAGCATAGGTCTATGGATGGTTGTTTTAATGTCATATTATTCTAGGTTTGTTGTTAGTTACTAATATTATTGTATTTACTCTTAGGAATCTAAATCAATGGGTCATTGATAGGAGCATGTATGGTCCTATGTTTCCCTTTTTCTTTAGTCAGGTTTGAACAAATGAATTTTCATCTTAGATTAGCTACATTTAATTATTTAGTTTAGAAAACCATCAATGGTTGACCCCGACCAAAGTTGGTAAAACACCTTGCTAGTAATGGCCACAAATCCACATTCATGAGGGGTTCCCTATTCTAAATGGTATGGGATTTAATTGTAAGTTTTCATTAGGCATAGCCCATGCTATTAGCCAAGGTCATTTTGACGAATCAACTAAAGACGAGCCAACATATGTGGTGCCATTTCAAGAAATTATTGTAATAAACCAATAACTCCTCTTCATATTTCTATATGAGATCACCCTTTGAGTTGTTTTCAGACCCTTAGGTGACATTCTAGTAATTTAAATTAATATCTTGTCAAACTTGAAGTTTGATCATGAAGGGAAGTGTTTGCATTTAGGAATCTTAATCAATTATGATGTTAAACATTAGAATTAAAAAATTGCTTAGCAAAATGAAATATATCAATTGCTTAGCCACACACTAGAAGTATAGGACATTACTATCCAAATCAGCTCATAATTGGAAATAATTAATGGAACTCTTTAGCCTTGGTCAGGTGAAGTATGATTATGAATAATTTTATAGTGAATTTGATAGAATATATAGGAATGGAAATGAACCTATGGGTAATTTATTTCAAAATTTATGAAACTTTGCCATAGGTTTCCTAAAAGTAACAAAGCATCCACCCAATAAACCATTTGTTGGTCGGTAGATTTTCCTGTTTTTATCCACTTCACCTTACCCATTTCATAGCTTTCTGTGAGGTTAATTCATGTCTCAACTATGAAGGTATGATAAATTGGCATGTATTTTTGAATACTAATTAATGAAACATAGTCCTAAGGGGAATGATGCCTATGCGACTTGCTAACTAAAGCTTTCTTGCATAATCAAGATAATGATGACCAATCGGCTACAAATTAGCACACAAATGTTGATGAGCTGGCAGCGCTATTATGGGACAGGGACTGTAACGATGTTCAACCAAAGAGAAGTTGATGGACTGATATTATTGCTATCTTTTGCATTCTTTTTCTACCTTAATGATTGTTGTATATTTGCAAGCAGACAGAGCTGCCAAACCTTTGAGTTTGTTAGTATTATTTTTGTAACAACACAATGTCTAAGTAATGGTTAAGAAGGCATAAATGCAGACAATTGATCCGATAAGTGTAACAACATACTTTACTGTATTTTCTTTTGATTAATGAAATTCTAATTTTCCTTAGCGCTGAATAATCTTCGATCTTTTGCCACAACCCTGATCGGAGAGTCGATCCCACTCTCCTGATCAAGTGTTATTGGATTAGTTGTGTGTGTATGTTTATGTTGGTTGTGTTCACTTGCTTTATTGTTGTAATGATTTATTGATCGCATTACTATTAATTTAGATTGTTGTTACTTTGATTTGTTGTTATTGTCATTTACTTGTTGTTACTGTTATTTTCTTGTTGTTATTCAATTATTATCCTTGATTGACTACTCAATACTAGGTAGGGAACATGTGTCCTACATAGACTTTGCATGGTAGCCTTGAAACGATTAACGAGCCCCGGGTTGACAAGTAATGTGGGGAAGGGTGAATTCCATAATTCATATCTAAACACCAACATTTTGGTGTTGTTGTTGGAGAGGCTATTTAAGGTGCAAAAGTACAACCAATATTGGCCATAGGAACACCCTATCCCCTTGATTAAGCAGTTCTTGCCTCTTTCAGAGCCCGAGCTTAGATTTTGTGATTTTTTTCTTTCGCTTTATCTTAGGAACACTCTATCACCCTGATTAGGCAGTGTTGACCTTTTTCAGGGCCCAAGATTTAAATTTCGTGATTGGGTTATTTTCCTTTCTATGTTTTCTTGATTTTAGGAACAATCTCTCGCCCTAGTTAGGCGGAGTCTGCATTGAACCTTTTCTAGTGCCCGAGCTTAAATTGTTGGATTATTTATTTTTTTCATGTTAATTATAGGGGCCATCCTCTTGTCTTGGATTAGAAAGTTTTTTACCCTGTTCCAGGACTTGAGCTTTAGATTTGTTTGGATGCTTTTCTTCACTTTCAAATTGCATGAATAAAGAGATGAATAAAAGGGGTAGAGGAAGATGCCCAAAAAGAGGAAGGAAAGATCTAGGTAGAGTTACCTATATCCAACAAATCATTTCAAGAGCTGAATCAGGAGCATCATCACGAGTTGCTGTTAGGGTCAGATCTCACACAAGATCTGATACAAGATCTGGAGGACAGTTAGTTTCGCAACCAGAACCTCCACCAACAAAAAAATCAAAATTCAGGGGAGAAGAAATAGGGAGCAAAGGGTTCGAGGAATTGAGAATTGCGAGTTTAGAAGAAGAAGAGGAAGACTTGAGGGAATTAAATCCACCATTAGATCGAGGAAGTGTTGTTAGGCAAACTCAACCCCGCATTATAGAACAACCAAAAACGGTTGAGATTCCAAGTGAGTATTGGAAGATATTCATGGCCCATACAAATTCCACGATCAAGTTCCCAATTGGATATATTAGAGGTGATGCACCTATGAAGCATATTCCTTTAACAATATTACCTAATTGCCATGGTCTCTCTTCTGAAGATCTAGACACATTCCTCTTCAAATTCAACATTGTCTGTCGGGGATATGGTTATATTTTTGATGCTCAAAAATTGAAGATATTCCATGCTACTCTAAAAGGAACAACCCTCAGATGGTTTATGGATTTATGGGGGAAATCTATTACAACATGGATGACATGAAGACAATTTTCTTTGAAAAATGTCAGGACTACTACAATCTCGAGATATTAAAAAGGAAATCTTTAAGATTGTGCAGAAAGAGGATGAGAGCATGGAGGACTTTGTGGAACGCTTTAAATATAGTCTGCAAATATCTGGCCATATTGATCTGGATAAGGATATCTTAAAGATAATCCTTTTTCAAGCACTAAGGAAGGAATATTTGGAACTCCTGAACGTGGTAGGAAAGGGGGATATCTCAAAGGAAGAATTTGACACCATCTGTGAGTTGTGTATCAAATGTTCATGTGGGGTTGCAAGGCATAAGCAAGGAGTATGAACTCTTAAGACATCCAGCAGTGGGGTTACAAAAGAGGAAATTGGAAATTTTCTGGATAATTTGAGGACTGATATTCTAAGCACATTGTCCTCACAGCTGGATGTTCAACAGGAAAAACAGAAACAGGTGGAAGCCGAAAAGGTAATGGCCATTTTATACCCTCAATGCTAGAATAAGCACTTGCTGAAGGAATGCCCACTCAATACCATTGAAACTTGCGCAATATGTGAGCAAAGGGTCTGATGAAGGTCCATGGGTTGGAAATGGACCTTACAAGATCCTTACCCAATCCATCTTAGTCATAAACAAATATGGGAGTCACATTACATACCCCACTTCTATAAGATATTCCATGCTGTTGTGTTGCCCCTACATCAAACGATTTTCAATAAAAAAAGCCCCTAGGTTTTCCCAAGAAGCTGCATTAGACCTGCTTACTGTTGGCAAATATTTTATTGAAGAATGGTTCATGTATATTAGGGTTTTTGGTAGCATATCCGAACCACACGTCCATCCTCTATATGCTTCTGATAAGTTATTATCGAGAGAGATTGCCTACCAAACTGTGGGAAAGGGCCTGACTAAAGTTCTAAAGGATGGCAAGAAATCATTATGGCCCATTTTCCCTGTCAAATGTAGTTCTTTTGCTTTAGCCAATTTTGGTCATGCCACTAAGAAATCATCACATATGGAAGCCCTCAGGCTTCATACATTTCCCAAGAGGCAATTTGATCTAAATAAAGTGGCATATAATGTCACTACTGGAGTTAAACTCAAGCCATACAATCATGATGAATATTATTTTGAGGATTTGTTACAGTCAGCGGTATCCTTCGAACAAGCATTCGAATGGGAAAAAGCAAATTTGAAACCTGAAGATTTTCAAAGATTTCAGGATTTTAGAGAGGATAGGCTCTGGGTGATCCCAATGCATCTATTGAAAGCCGAGGATAAGACTACTCCAAGCGTCACTATTAATAGTGGAGGCCCTAGATCTCAAATAGACTCTCAAGTAAACACTGAGAAGACACTAGACACAAGGAAGTCCCAAGATGTCAACAACACAGCTGAGTCCAGCAAAAAGTCAACTAAGAAGTAAGTGACGAGCACCCCAATTATGGAAATCAGTTCAAAAACAAAAGGCAGTAGTTTGGAGCATGAGTGGGATTAGTTTAATCAGAAATTGCAAGGCACTCCTGAGCCTCAAACACCCAAGAAACAGAGGAATTAAAAACCCCTCCCCATGTTCAAAAGGATACAAAGCCCAAGTCTGCCGACAACAATCTACAATGACGGAGGAACAAGCAACAACGTCCCAACATACTTAAATCATCCCTTCTCTACCGACATCGGAGATTGTTCTCAGAGTGATTGAAATACCTCCATTTGATGTGTTCTATAGCCCTCTTCACAAGGTTGTATTTATAGGGCAGAGGAAAAGAAGAAGGGTAGATTCACCTAAATTCCCACCTAGGAACGAGCCCATGGACGTGTTCAGGAAGGACATTCCTTTTAGTCCAGCCGAGAACATGACTAGATTATCACAGTTCATGGGAGCATACGCATCGGCCACTATGTACAAGGCTACTGAGGTCTCTACTCTTGATGAGCCTCGATATTGAAATAAGAACGCTGCAACTCCCAAGGCTACCGACTTTAATTATGAACTCGGGGTTCGTACAAACTTAAGAGGTGTCGACACTATATGTGCGGCATACAATGTGTCCTTCCTTTGCTTTCATGATGTAATGGAGTGCATGTACTGAAGTCAAATCCTAAAATAATTGCAGAAAATGAAATGTTTGAAATGGAACCTTAACTTATTGCAAGAAAGAAAGTACAAGGAAAGAGACGGAAATTCAATGCTAAATCACACCATTTCCTAATTAACTACCAAGAAACTATGCTTTACAATAATGCTAAATTATCATGAACCAAATTCTACTATCTAAGCATGGAAGTAAGAAGCATCAAACATCACTAATGTGCAAGTAAAGGGACTGAAATAAATTTGTTTTTGTCTTTTTGTCTTTTCATGCAAAATCAAGTATGCAAACTAATTTCTTTTGGTGATGTGGCAGGTGAATTAAGGATGTTGGAGGTTGGATGGAAGGGTTAGGAGATGGTTGGATGGTGTGGGAGACCCTTGGGAGGCTTTTGGTGACTTCCTAGAGGTTTTCTCTCAATTTGGCCTCAAAACAGACCATTTCAGGAAAACCTACAGGATGTACTAGAAACCTACAGGATGATCCTGTAGGAATTACAATGAACCTACAGGATATAGTTGAGAGAAAAATGTGAGGTGTTGGAGGTGATGGGAGGCCTAGGAAAGGTGTGTGATGGGTGGAATGGAGTGGAAAAATTCCTAGGATCACTCAGAACTCAAAACCAAAGTCGGGAGATGGATGGATTCGCTCAAAAAGCTTGGAGAAGTTTCCTTGTGAAATGATGAAATTGGTGAGGGTTTAATGACCAAGAAAATCAAATCCAAATTGGATGGGAATTTTTTTTTTTATTAAATAGGATGTCTTAGGTCCCTATTCCAAGTGGAATCACTCAAAAAGACCTATGTTAACCCATGCAAAAAAAATAAAAAACATTACTAGTCGAAAATCTAGAAATTTGAGAACTAGTGAGCTAGTAAATCTAAGAAATGCCTAACCAAATCAAGTGAAAATGAAATGGGGTGATTTTTGTTATGAACTAGAATGTTTTTTTGATCTAATTCAAGTGGAATCAAGTCAATTGAAGCTCATTAGCATGCTCTAAAAAAAAAAATATTACTGTTCTTTGCTAAAAAGGAGGTCCAACAATCTAGATTTGGAATAAGAAGACTAATCCAAGCAACTCAATGATTATTATGAACTTTCAAAGCTTTTCCAAGGATGAAATAATTCTTGTGATCCTACAAAAGAACTTACATCAACCATTTAACTCAATCTTACAACAAGAAATCTTTAATACTAAATGCAGAAATAGAAAGAAATAAAAACTAGAGATGCATGTGAATAAGCAATGAAAAGAAGGAAAGAAAATGATACAAGAGGGCTCTGAGGTTCCTGGGATGGCCAAACCCAAGGAAAATCAGAGAAGTATGGAGAAGAACAAGATTTAGCAGCTGAACATGACACCAATCTTCATTATTTTCATCAATATAATTACATCCCTACAAGAAAATACAACGGAGCTACAAAAATACAAGCTCTCTCCACAATAACACTAATGAAAAATCTCTCCCTAGAGGAAAATTTGACTTGACACTTATAAATAATGGTTAGAAATCATTCCCCATGAATGGAGGAAGCTTTCCCCACCAAAATCCCTTGATTAGTGGATGTCGTCCCCAATACTAGGAATTTGCATTAAATGGTAGGGAACACATTCCGAGATTTTCTCAATCATTCCCTAGAGACAAATTTGACTTGGTACTTGTACAAAATGATTAAGAATCATTCCCCATGAATGGAGGAAACTTTCCCCACCAAAATCCCTTGATTAGTGGATCTGCTCCCTTGATTAGTGGAACACATTCCTAGATTTTCTCAATCATTGGAGTTCAACAATTTGTGCCATAATTACATAATATCTTGTTGAATTATTATTTATTATTGATCCTCCAGTGGTAGGGAACAAGTCCCTAAATTATCTCCTACTCCAACTCTTCATAATCTGCCGAATATTCTCATAATATTCCACAAAAATAAATAATATTAGGCACAAATATTCAATTATTCATAAACCTTCCTAATGAATATATTAAAGTTAAAAATAAATTATATAATGCAAAAAGAGAGGTTTAATGTGTTGAAGGATGGTCATAGGCCTTAATTTATGTTTTAAATTAGAGGCATGGGCCTTAATTTATGTCTAATTTAGAGGCCCATCATAGCTCCCTGTGGAAAGTGTTGCTTATCCTCTGAGCAACTTAGTGACCTGATTGTGCCTTATCCATGGCCCTGGTGGCCTCTCTCTTGTGCATTAAGAATCTTGGCTATAAGCTCTGTAAGGACAAGCCCAAAAACATATTTGTTCAAAGAAAAATCATTGTTTCTTGAGACCATTAGCTTGCTTTCTTGCCCTTATTCAAGATGAGTTCTTGAATATTTTTTTAGTTTGGCAAGGTCTTCCACACCCGTATTGGCATAGCAAGTCATTTATTTGCCTTAGGACTGCCTCCTGTAGGATATCTGGGTCATTGTAATTCCTACAGGATCATCTTGTAGGTTTACAGGGGATCCTGTAGAAAACACAGTCCCTTTGTAAACTGAAGTAAAGGAGTGGAAAAAATGACAGAAATGGTGGAGGAATGAATGGTAATGAGTGGTAAAATAAAAATGTGAGTGACAGGGGTCTCTTTGTGATCCTCCTTTTCTCTTTGACCGTCCTTCTTGCTAACCTGCAAATGGAAATTTCATGAAAATGGAGATGATGCTCTCTTTGTTTTTTTTTTTTTTTTTAAGAATGAAATAGGATGGATTAATGATGAATAGATAGTGAATATGAAGTGGATGGAGGGCTTGGAGTGTTGTGGTGACCTTGGCCTTTGCAAAAATTTCTTCTTTTAACTGCTGTCCTCATTCCTTGAAATCATCACCCTTCATAATTTGACTTTTCAACATTGCATGAGTGAAGGAGTGAGCTGCAATCAACTAGTTGAAGGCGACTGAGACTGTTGACCCATCCTTAGCTTATAAAACCTCATCTCTCATGCATTGACAACAAATTTCTAACTATAATATGCTCAAGAGAAGAGGTCAAGAATATTGCATACCTGTACCTACCTGATGGTTGTTGGAGAGACATGCATGCTGCTGTTGAGTTGATGTTGATGTGCAGGTGTTGGATGGTGATGTTGATGATCCTGATGTTGCTGCTAAGCTCTGGAGGAGCTTCTTTGACCTCTGGATCTCCTTTAAAACTGCTCACTGCCAATCCTATAGGTGTTGTTCTGTATCCTGTAGGTTTACAGGACAACGACTTGTTTTGTCCATATCTCCCAAATGGTAGATTGGATTGAGCTGAAACTTTTTGAGCATGTTGCCATCATCATTATGCACCTCCCCATAGAAACATTTTGGTCAATGGATGCATGGATCTCGAGAAAAACTAAAAATGGTTGAAGGTGATGGAGGTCGATTTCTTGGAAACTGTGCACTGGAATTTGCTGAAATTGCTTGGGCATGTTACCATCATCCATATGCATCTCCCCATGAAACAAATTTTTAAATGGATGCATGGATATCGAGAAAATGCAAAAATGGCTGAAGGTGATGGAAGCCGATTTCTTGGAAACCGTGCACTGGAATTTGCTGAAATTGCTTGAGCATGTTACCGTCATCCATATGCATCTCCCCCTGCAATATTTTGGCAAATGGATGCATGGTTTTCAAGTTATGGCAAAAGCAAATTTCTGTTCTATGTATTTTTGCATCCTGTAGTTTTTTAGGACAACAAGGAAAATGAGTGGTAGAAGTTTGAGAATGATGGGTGGATGGTGAAAATAGATGAGGGTGATGGATTGGCATGGTCTTGGCCTTGTTGGAGCATTTGAGCGAAGTAGGAGAAAGTCAAAATTTGACTTCTTTTGACTAGGCTTGACCAATTTTCCTTTTGGTACCAACTTGTTCTTGTTGCTTGCAAATGTTGGAGAGTACATGCATGCATGGAGCAAGGATTCTTTTATTTTTTTCTCTTTTTTTCTTCTTCTAGGCCTACTAGCCGCCTCAATGAGGTTTTCAACTAGTAGGTCTGCCTAGGCGCCTCAAAGGAGGTTTTCACCTAGGATCTTTTTCTTTTTTTCTCTCTTTTTTTTTCCAACCCATTGACCGCCTCATGGAGGTTTTCAATCAATGAGTCAATCTGAGGCGCCTCCAAGGAGGTTTTCACCTTATATTTTATATTTTTTCTCTTATTTTTCATTTTTTTTTTCTTCTACCCTACCCTACTTGAAAAACAAAATCAATTTCAAGTATAAGAATACTTCCAATGGAGCCATGTGCACATCAAGATGACAGACAAAATGATGTGGAGGCTTGAAATGCATGCTTTGACATGTACTCGGATTTTAGAGACCAAATTATTTGACTTTGAAAGGATCAAGCATAGTTGAGGAAGAGAGTGATGCTACAACTTAGTGACTGTCTGGAACCATATTTCAATATAGTTTTGATGCCTCTGGTCCACTTGCTGATTTAGATCATCTTGTATGTCTTCTTCTACCATGATCTTCAAGTCTACCTCTTTTTGTTGATTGATCTCTTGAATACATTGAGGATTTGATAGTAACCATGAGGGAGCTTTCTCACTCTCTGATTTTGCTGTCTGCTCTTCATCAAATGCAGCCCATGGTTCTTTGATTTTCTCTTTTGAATCTTCTTCTACTATATGTGGTCCTTCAATGATATCAATATAATCTCTTTTTTGCAATACTCTTCTTGCGCTATGGTGAATGCCATTGAGCTCAAGAGGAGTTTTTTGGAAGTTTTGTACCTCAGCATTGTAAGTGGGCTGAGCTACTTCAATGTGTGGGTTTAGAAATGGTGGTACAGGTAGTTGAGTGGGAGTGTATATTTGAGATGGATTTGGATGGGGTTGTGGTTGTGGTGGAGGTGAATGGTAAGGATAACATGAAGTTTGTTATGGAGGATATTGAGGAAAATAATGAGGATATTGTGGATGGCTCCCATAAATTCCTTGCCAACCTTGTTGCCAAGATTGGTTTTGGGGTTGATATGACCAATGTTGCCAAGGAAAGGGTATGTTCCAATTAATTTGAGGTGGATATGCATAACCTCGAAATCGTGAACTATGCTTTTGCATCATATCAGGCTGAATAGGTTGCCATGGTCCTCTTGGAGCTACATAACATTGCTACATTGGTAATTGACTTGCTCCATTCTTCTCTTGGTGAACTTCCTTCAACCTTGGTAATGATGGACAATGTTTAACATCCTGTGATTCTGCAACACAAATATCAACATTTTCTTTTATTTCATCTTGCATTCTTAACATTTCTACTTGTTTTGTTAGATTGCTAAGAATTTCTATTTTAAAATCATCAAACAAATTTCCAAGTTTAGTTTGACTTACCGATCTTGATGCTGATTTACCTACTCTTGATTTTCCTCTTTATGTGTGTTTGCATGTTTCACAAATTTATTCAAATGATAATTGGTATACATCACCTCTACTCATGAGATTAAGGAGGTCAATCCACTCATTCCTAATTGTTATAAGTAAGAGGGTTTTTAGTGTGTCAGATCTTAAATGATGTATTTTTTCCCTCTTAACATTAGACATGAACCTCTCTATTAGATCCTCAAGACTCTCATCTTCTCTTTGATTCATTCTAAAGATTTCTTCCTTAAGATCATGATTTTTTTTTCTAAAAATTTTCTTTTACATATCATTCAATGATCTTATTGAATTAGTCCCTAAACTCATGAACCATTTAAGAGCTCTATCCTTTAATGTTGCCGGAAACAATCTCAATTTTTGAGTTTTTAATAAGTAACCATAAGATCTACAAACAATCTTAAATTCAAAGAGAAAGGTTTCTGAATCCTCTGACCTTAGACCATGAAATTTTTGAAGAAAAGATGGAGGGATGTTCTTCATGTGCACACTACTGTCAGTATCTTGAATGGGAAATCTGAGAGGATCTTCCTCATTATCATCATCTCCATCCATTTCTTCTACATTCTTTGCCATCTTCCTCTTCTACTTGCAAAAGTGAATGATGATGTGGCTCTTACTGCACCATGTGATCAAATGGGGGGGGTGGATTGGTGTTGGAGAATTTTTTGTTTTGTTTTTATGATTGAAAGAAAACTATAATGCAATGCAATTTTCTACTTTTGAAATTAAAAATTCCTAATGCAAATATTTTTTTGTTTTTGCAAAAAAGTAAAAATAAATGAATCAACTAGGGAAGAAAACAATGCATACTTTGACCCCTCCCTGGAAACGGCGCCAAAAAGTGATGAGCCTCGATATTGAAACAAGAATGTTGCAACTCTGAAGGCTACTGACTTTAATTAATGTTGACACCTAATCATCAGGATTGGGTGAATGTAATTAATGTAAATAAATAATAAGAAATATGAGCAGTCATTGGGAGATGAAGTGAACAGTCTCTCCCTCATGTATATAATAAACACCAACCTGGAGGAATAAAATACGAATTAATTTGTGGAGTTACTACCTAGCCTGACATGGTATTAGAGCCAGCTCCATTTTTGGCATGTCCTAGTCTTGTAACTCCCTTTTGCCAGTTTCTTGCAGTCTGTCCACTGCCCCCTGTGGAGTCTATCTACTTCCCTCTCCACAGTCACTGCTGCAAATCTTTGACATTATCTGCGCCGTCTGTGGTCCTTTCTGTGCTCTCTAGGCTTTCTGGGCTCTATGCCATCATCATTGGAAGGATTGCTCCAATGTGAGACCAGCGACTGATCTCTCGGCTATTCATTTTCGCTGGGTAGTGGAGGGAGGATGGCAGCTTATGTGGGAGCATTTTTGAATCCTTACGTGAATGTTTTGAAGATTTCTCTTCTTTGGATTTCAATTCGAACCTGTCTTTGAAGAGATCCGAGAAAGGCTTAGTGATATGCTGGAATATCGTGGTGTTATGTGCATGGAGCATTGTTGCATTGAAATGATATTATATTCTGCATTGTCCAAGAAACAATCCATTGATACACACTAAGCATGCGAGTTTGAACAGTATTCTGACTGTGAGGTTGGTGTGGTGCGTTCAAGGCCGTTGCAACAATTCAATTGGTGATAACATATGGCGCGTATTGTTGTGAGCAGTCTATGGTGTGTTGGGTTGATATATTGACTGCGTGTGAATTGAACATTGTGTTGTTCATTCCTGGTATGTGCATTGGTTTCTTGAACGCTGGTTGAACTATGGTTGTGGTTGTTGAACTGTGGTTGTGCATTGAATAGTTTCTTGAACGCTGTATTACATTGAACGCTGATATTTACGCTGTATTAAATTGAACGCTGGTTCCATTGAAGTTTGAATAGTTTCATTGTATTTACACTCACCATATATTGAACGTTGTGTATTACATTTTATTTACACTCACCATATATTGAATGTTGTGTATTACATTGTATTTACACTCACCATATATTGAACAATGTGTATTACATTGTATTTACACTCACCATACGCTGCCCAACTCGTGTATGCGTTGAACCTTTTTGGCATATAAAAATCATTGAATGCCATGTGTTGAATAGAGTTTTTTAAAACAAGGTTGTGGGTCAAAGCACTGTGGCATGAAGCGTTGAATGCACTGTACAATTTTTTTTTTTTGTGTATTGGAGCTGCTCCACAATATATTTATGCTGAATTATATTAGGCAGAAGTTTTTTTTTGTTACAGTATGCATTCAATCATATCCATTGTGGGAATAGTTCTCACTGGCAAGGATAACCATCCTGAGTGGTCCCAGATGATAAAACACAACCTCATTTTCAATGAGTTGTGGAAAGGAGTGTGCATTGGAGACAGAGACAAAGAGCCAGAACAGCCTAACTCAGACAAAGAGCTCACCATTTGGGAAAATAAGAACAAAAAAGCTTATGCATTAATCGTAGCCTTTGTAAATGAAGATGTGAGTCGCCATATTTCGCCATTTTCAACTGCTTTCGAAGCCATACAAAAGCTAAAAGAACTCTATGACTCACATTCTGCACTTGAAGTTGTTCAACTCATGATTAAACTCTTCACTCTTGAATTACAAAATAATGATCCTCTTGCTCTTGCATCCGAAGTAAAATCTGTAATGCATGATATCAAATCCACTAAGGTTGAATTGGATATTCCTCTTATCGCTTCTCTCATGGCACTTTATCCTACTTTCTCCAATTATCTTGAGTCATTGCAAGAAAATGGAAATCTCAAAGATATTACCATTGACTCTCTTGTAAAAAAAATTGCTAAAAAAGGGAAGGCTTTTGGAAAGAAGACAACCCCTGAATATTCTGAAGAGGTTGTGTGCCTTGCTCATAAAGAAAAGAATCCTGCTCAAGATTCTTCCAGAGGAAGAGGTGGTCGAAGAGGAAGAGGAAGATGTTTCAGAGGCAAGGGGGCAGACACTCTCAAGGAGAAAAGGTAGATTTGCACTGCATACGCTGCAAAATAAATGGATCACATGATGCCTCTACATGCAAGTTACCATGGGACAAAAATGAGCAGCAAAGAAACCAATAGAAAGGTAAAACTAATGACACAGACAAAGGTAAAGCACCTAAATCCACTCACTATGTTGTGGCAAAATGTAATATTGGAGTAAATGAAGATTTATTTAATGCTTCACTTGCTTCTTGGAAAAATGATTGGTTGCTTGATTCAGGAGCAACTTGCCACATGACTCATAGAAAATATTTTTTTTGAAGAATTTACTGACAATGTTGATGGAGCAGTATACTTTGTAGACCAATCAGAAATCAAGCCATCAGGGCTTGGCACAATGAGGCTTAAATTGACTGGTCTTCTAGAATTTCTTCTGCATCATGTTCTATATCTCCCACAGCTGAAGAGAAACTTGTTGTCCTTGGTCCACATCCACCAACAAGGTCACTCCATTCATATGTTTGATGGCAAGCTTGAGGTGAGAAAAGCATCTGACTACTCACTTGTCATGAGGGGAATAGAAGAAGAAAGGCTTCTCAAGCTGCAAGGTACCTCTGCTCGTGCAAAGCATTTCTCATACAATTCTCATTATGGAGAAGGTACACTTCCATCAAGTTTATTATGGCATGCTAGATTTGGACATTTGAACTATGACAACCTTCGCTTGTTGAAGAAAAATGGTGTTGATGGTTTGCCTACAATACCTAAGAAATTTAAGCAATGTGATGCTTGCATTCTAGCAAAGCATAGCAAATAGTCTTTTCATGATTCACATTCAAGAGCACATAGAAAACTTGAACTCATTCATTCAGATTTATGTGGTCCAATGTCTGTTCCTTCTGCAAATGGAAATAAATATATGATGACATTTATTAATGACTACACCAAAATGTGTTGGGTTTATTTATTGAAGAACAAATCTGATGCTTTTCAAACATTCAAGAACTTTCATAAATGGATTGAAAATGATGCACAATCTCATATTGGGTCTATTCGCACTGATAATGGAAAAGAACACACATCAAATGAATCTGAAAACTATCTTCTCCAACATGGGATCAAACATCAAACAACTGCACTTTATAATCCCCAAGAGAATGGTGTAGTTGAAAGAATGAATAGGACAATCTTAAATATGGTATGCTCCATGCTCTTCTTAAAAAATGTAAAGATAATGTTTTGGGCTGATGCTGTTCTATGTGCTGCATATATAAAGAATAAATGTCCATCTAATTCTATTGGAAACAAGACTCCATATGAAATGTGGTATGGGCATGTTCCTTCAATAAAGCATCTCAGGGTCTTTGGTTCCACCTGTTATGCCTTAATACCAAAGGTACATAGAAACAAACTTGGTGCAAGAAGTCATAAGTGTATCTTCCTGGGGTATTCAAACACCTCCAAAGCATACCATCTCTATGATGAAGATAATAAAAAGTTTGTTGTACCTAGAGATGTTATTTTTCTTGAATCATCCAAAATTGACAATGTTGTTGAGCAGCAACTTGATTGCTTTGATAGATTTGCAAATGAAAAATCATTTCAAGAATTTGATAATTAGATTCCACATCTTGAAGGGGGGATTCCTAGACTAGATCAACATGTGGAATCTTCTTTTGAAGAACTCTCTCCCTCGCATGAAACTCCAACAATGGATGATGCTTTAAGTGATGTGATTGGTAGAATTGGGAGACTCAATCTTGATTCAGTCCCAACTCAATCAACAGAGAAGCCTGGACCATATGAGAAAGGTCCCCCAAAGTGGCTGACAAAGACACTTGAAAGTGTTCATCCTGATGAGGTTGGAAAGACAGGAACTAGAAATTCAAACCGGAAAAATGGAGGTGATGTAGATGACTCTAATTCCCCTGTTGATATGGATGTTTCTTATGATTGTGAATTGAACTTGTCTATGAATTTTGAATCAAATTCCTTCAAAGAAGTTGCTTCTAATGATGAATGGAAAGAAGCGATGCAAAAGGAGTATGATGCCCTCATAAAGAACGGCACTTGGAAGCTGGTTGATCCTCCATTAGGAACAAAACCAATTGGCTACAAGTGGGTCTACAAGAACAAGTATAAAGATGATGGCTCACTTGAAAAGCACTGTTGTTGGGAAAAGTATCCAATTCAGAATGCCCCTATCCCACTCTGAGGTGTGATAGTGCCTTAGCAACAAACAAGGAAAACTAATTGAGTATTTCTTCTTTATGAAATGTAAATGAGGAGAAAGGATGTAACTAACCTGTGTCTTCTGCTAGTTTGTTGATCCAATCACTCCTCTCTTCAGTGGCTCTCAGCTCCTTGCTCCTTCATCGGCCTAGCTTCACCGAATTCCTGCAAGATCAAAAGAGAGAGAAACTACACGAAGATATAGATATACATTCATAAAAAGCTCAAGATCAGATTAAGCTAAACATGTAAGCATAACAAAACATCATTGGTACACAGCATGTAGGAGAAACTCAAATAGTTTATTGACAGAATAAGAAAGTCCAAGAGGAGATACAACCAAGTGAGTTCCGATCTAGCATCTACCTCCCAGCAAAGGAATCCCTTCCTCTCCTCCAACAAAGCATAAATCACCCAATGTACTAATCTCAATCTCAAACCAACAACAATTCTCTGCAAAGTACAAAATTCCAGCCTCTTGAACCTCTGGGTGAGAGATCCATATATAGATGTAAGCAGAGAGGATGAGTCAGCTTATGTTTTGACTTGTGGCTTCTCTCTGTCAGTTCTTGCTTCCACTTGGAGGTTAAGAGCCTCTTACTCATCACTAGTCGAATTCATTGAGGCAAGTGTCATTGGAGAAGATTCTGGAAGCTTCCATGGTCTTTCCACCTCGTTGAATGAGCTTGCCATTTGTCATTTCCCGCTCAGTGCACCCTGGTAGTGCTTCCACCTGCGTTGCAATGCACCTAGCCAGTGTAGCCTCTGCATTTCAACGCAGGCAGCTAGTGGAGCCTCTAAATTGATCCTGAATTGACTGTTTCTGAGTGGTTTTTGGTGGAGAACTTCTGGGAGAAGCAGTCATTGGTTGACCTTGTTCCTTTAGGGGCAGGAACAACTCTTTTAGGGACTTTGGATCCCTTGGATTATGGACATTTCATGCTCAATGCTGTAAGGCACAAAAATGTCTATAACAAGCACAAAGATAGGCTTGTGGCAAAAGGTTTTGCACAGAAGGAAGGGGTCGATTATGAGGAGACTTTTGCCCCCACAGCAAAATGGGCTACTGGTGGGCTCCAGTATTGTAGCAATAATGCTACAACTCCTGGAGCTTCCTTCTCTAATTTTATCAACCCGGTAGTTCGTAACAAACTTGGAAGCGACGGTGCTGTATGCACAAGTACTAGCTCTTGTCGCAGCTGTCACTTGGTCAGCTGGCACAAGTCCGCTAGGGCTCAAGCCAACTTCTATATGTTCTCAGAAGAAGCTTTCTAAATGATGAACGAAGGCTATCTCAAAGGAAATTAACCTACTTTGCAAGAATGAACTGAAAGCCAACCAAACATGGAAACCCTAGTAAACCCTAATCTGACCAGCTTAATCCTTACAATGCAATGATGGGAATGCAACTCCTAACAATGATGCCATTACTTCTAGTGAGATGAGATGCATGAAATTAAACTACTTCCATTGAAGAGAACACGTTTTTTGTATTTTTGCTCAAGTGGCTGGAGTTATTATGATTGTGCTTCTTACTGGGTCTTGACTGTGCACGGGTAGTTCAAAGGGGAGGAAGGCTTGGGAAAGGTCAGGAGGACTCTGAGAGGTTCCAGGGGATCCCTAACATCATTCCACAGAAGTTCAAAACGTTCAGGTGCTTGGCAATCGTGTTTGCAGGCTTCTACAGGATGTCTGCAGGGGATCCTACAGGAAGCTCGGGATTTCTACAGGAAGTCTGCTAACTTCTACAGGATGTTCTGCAGTCTGAGTTTTGGGTGATGGAGGAGTGAAGGAGCTGTATGGGTGGATAGGTAAGATGAAAGGGGAGCTTGAGATAGCTCAGGGATAGAGAGATGAGACGGGGAGAGAGTGTATAAAGCTGGTTGGTCGATAAAAGGGTAGAGGCAATGGAAGGCCGAAAAGATGAGGCAACGTGGATAATAGAAGAGTTGGTGGGCAAAGGATCTAGCTGCGAGGTAATGAGATGGCTTAGGGACGACTGAGGAGGATAAGGAAGTGTTGAAGTGGTGCTGCACAGTGTAAATGAAACAAATCACCTCTGTCTTGCACAAAACCGAGAATTCATCATCCTATTCTATCTGTTTTATTAAAAATCAAAGAAAAGCGATGTAAGTTAAGAGAGAAATCGTGCATGGAGCTGAAACAAGGGGTTATTGCTCAAGATCTAACTGCATGGATACTTCTACCAATGGAAATATGACTTTAAAGCTTGCATGAACATATAAGATTGTGTTTTTTGGTGGTTGGCACGGTCTACACCCCCAATCTCTAAACAGAAGTGGCAGTGAGTGCACGATCAACCTTTTCTTGGAGCTCTGATGAATTCTAATCCTCCTACTCTAATCTAAGCTGCTGAAAGCACTTTATCCAGAAACTAATCCTACTTAATCACATCAAGAAAATTGAATCAACAGACTGTGTTTTCCAAATGCATGTCAAGGCAAAGAAATGAAATGCTGAAAGGAAAGAAAAGTAACAATACAAAGAAAAGGAGGTCTATTGCTCTCAGGTTGGGCCCTAACCTGAGAGCTATAGCTCCTCTAAGAACTTAGAATCGAATCCAAATCTGCCTGCCTTTTATTAAAAGATCATAATCATGAGTCTAACAACATGCCAAAATTGGCTTACAAAGAGCAAAAACAGAGCTACAGCTCGTGATTCAAAATCTACAACAAAGGTTCAAGAGTCTTTATCGAAGGCTATAGCCTCAATATTTATACATGATGAGGGCCAAGCTGGCCTCCTCAATTAGTGGGGCTTGGCTGTCCAACTAAAAGTAAACTGCTGTTCCTGTAGAATCCGTTGGCTGCCTTCTAGCTCAGTGTTGATAGCTGTTGGAGCTCGGAGTTGGGGTGGAGATCACGAGGAAGGTCATTCAAGGCTGTGGACAACCTCCCTATAAACCCGCAATGCCACCTTGGCTGTCTCCTTGTCTCCATCTGCGTGGTCTTTGCTCCATTTAATGTCAAAAAACCTGAAATCATCATGTATTAGCCACATAGGCATAATGACTGCCCTTCTTCCTAAAAATAACACGAATATACTAAGAAATGATGCATAAGTGATAAAAAATGAAGGGTTGAGCAAGGTAAGTAGGCCAAATGAGCCCAAATTGTTACCAAAAATTGGGGCTCATCATCACCCCCCAGCTAAAATATTTGCTCATCCTTGAGCAACTAGTCCAACTCTTCATCCTTCATTGCCTTTACTGCTACCCTTACATCCCAAGCCTCTGTAGTAGTGTCCTCCTTGCTGATATGAAACCCAACCCTTCTGTTTACCTTGTTATAGACATTTTTGTGCCTAACAGCATGGAGCATGAAATGTCAATAATCTGAGGGATCCAAAGTCCCTAAACATGTTGTTCTTACCCTTAGAGGAACAAGGTCTGCAAACCACAGCACTGAAAATCAGTTCTCCACCCAAAAACACTCAAAAACAGGCTATTTTTGGATCATGTCAGCTGCTCCACTGAGCATCTGCGCTGAATGTCAACTGCTCCTCCTTGTACCTGCGCTGAAGGTCAAAACTAATGAAGGCTACCTGCGCTGGGCGAGATTGGCCAAGTGGCACAGTCATTCTGTAAGGTGTCAACTGCCCAGGAAGCTTCCAAACTGACACTTGGTTCAAGGAATTCGCCCTATGATGAGTAAGAGGGTCTTGATCTCCAAGTGGAAGCAAGATTCTCCAAGTGGACTCAAGAACTGAAGATTAACTAAAGTGGGAGAGGACACAAGTCAGCTTCAGGCCAGTCTCAAGATGACTCATCCTTTCTCCAAAACCCTATATATAGAGCTCTCTCATGAGGTCTAGGGAGGAGGGAATTTTGTACAAGTAAGGAAGTGCTGTTGGTTTGTGTATAGAGCTATTGGGTGTTTTGCTTGAAGGAGGTGAAGAGGAGATTTCTTTCAGCTGGGAGGTGTTGCTGGATTGGGCCCATTGTGGTTGTAACTCTCTCAGAACTTTACTTCTATTATCAATAAAGTATTTGAGGTTCTTCTATATGCATGTGTCTTTATGATGAATAGATGCTTGTATATTTGATTTATGCTAATCCTATAATCAATTATGGATGTATGCTTCTTGTAGTTTCCTCTTCTTGTGCTTTTACAGGATCTGTGTGTAGCTGGGCCAGTGAAAGGGCGAGGAGCTAGGAGCAAGCGGCAAGGAGTGAAGACTGGATCGACTATTAGCGCAAGATAACGGTTAGAAGATCATCCTTTTCTTCCCTCTCTCATCTCATAAAGAAGAAACTTTGAATAGCTTTGCATTCAGTTGTTGTTGGAGTATTATCACCTTCAGAGTGGGATAGAGGCATTCTGCATTAGATACTTTTCCCCCCAACAAATTGGCGACTCCACTGGGGATCGTATCTTGTTGGTTGTTTGTGTTTTTTCTATTCATTTCATAAACACAGAGAGTACCGAATCGAACTGCATTTGGATCTTTCAAATGCAAAGTAGAGGGCAGCTACTCTAGCTCAGTTTCTGGGCAAGTTTATGATTTGAAGAGCTGATCCACAAGGACTCTAATAAGCTCTTAGTGATAGCTTTTCATCCTCCTTTTCATCCCTTAGTGTGTCCTTGACTGATAGCTTCTGATTTGGCCAAAAACTGTGAATTTTTGAGCAATCTGTGACCCGGAAACTGAGAAAAACGAAAGTTTGAATCTTTAGTGCAGGTGCTGTGAAGGCAGTCTGCATTTCAGCGCAGTTCCCGAAGGGGCTACCTGCGCTGAATGTCAAACTGACAGTGTACCACCTGCGCTGAACCAGTCTTGCCTTGTGCTACTGGGGTTTCCTGCTGTTTCTTGCCCTGTTTTCACCCTTTGCTTTTGCAGCCTGTTACCAGTCAATGTACCTATCTGAAACCAAATTTCCTTGCCACTATTCCGCCTCGGTTGTATAAAGAAACTGTGTTTGTTCTTTGTGTATTTCTTGTATCATTTACAGTTTCCCATAACGAAAGTGAACTAGTCCTGCTGTGGCCTCTTAGATCTAGACCTGTGATAAAGTGTCGTTTTGATCTTAAGAGTTAGTTTATTTGCTGTTCATAGCTGATTGAGCTTTTTGCTTTCGTCATATGGTTTGAATTTGTATATTTCTAGTGTCGAAACAAGTAAATCTTAAGGTGTCTTTTGATTTTGGACAAGCTTGTTTGCTTTCACTTGAAATTGAATTCGAAATTATACGACAGCTTTCTTTTTGTGTCGCACAAACATTAAGAAAGAGAAAAGAAATACCTGCATTTTGCATTTTGCATATAAGTTTGCTTGTTGATTTAGGGAAAAAGTGCATTAGTGAGTGCTCTTTGATCTGTGTGAAAAGATTTTGTCTCTCTTTTCCCTCAGTAGTTAAGATTTTCATAAGTCGAAAAGATTGAAAAAGCTTGCTTCTCATCTTAGACTGCATTTAGGAATTTGTATCAAAACATCTCGTGGTGAACCTTGAAAGGAAAACTTTAAAAAGATCAACTTAAAATATACTGAATGAACCTAACAACGCTTTGAAACATAACGCAAACATCTAGAGGTCTAAGCTAGAGACGTGTTCCGGCGTCGTTAAACGTAGTGACTGTCGATCTCGACGAAGGTGGGTGATTCCTCCTGAGAGTCGGTGGCACTAATACGGACTTGTGCTCCCATGTACCGTCGCGTATATATTGGGAGACCCCTATAGGAACAAAGCCTTTATCCATAGGAAACCGTGTCGGCCGCCCTACTGATCGCAATGCAGTGAACACAACATTCACGAAGATCGACCACTCGTACCGTAAAACGTATTATGTGGTTTTGCGAAAGGTTTGGCACACCCTCTGCCTAGATCTCCAGAGCAGTTTCTTTTGGCCTTTTTCAAACTCTATAACTGAAAAAGTCCAACCGAGCATTTGTTACTTCGGGCTCGTTAAAACATCGAAGGAGACTAGAGTCATCTTTAGCTTTTTCTCGACTCTTTAAAACTGAAAAAGCAAGTTGTGTCTAAAGCGTCGTTATAAAATTTATTTTAAGCGGAATAATCATCACCTTTCCCTCGTTGATCTTCGAAGTTAGTCCACCACAAGTGGAAGTTCCTGTAGAATCGCTAAGAAATCTTTTGGATAGACTAGATATGTCTGAACAACCGTCGACATCTAGGACTGTGTCGTCCGACACAGCAGCAGCAGAGCCTCCTGCTGCTACTCCAACGATGTTTGCTGGTATACCATCTGTCCCGGCAAATTGTCAACAACAAGCCGGAGTCCAATCAGGGACAACGACATGGTTAGTTCCTATTTCTTCATCCGGATTATCATCTGGTATTTCTTATGTTGAAACTCAACAAATTGATCCAATGTGTCTTCAAAGGCCAATTTACCCTTTAAGTACTGGATTTCCACCATATGGAGGGTAGTATGCTCTTTCATTGTTCCCTCCCAGAGAACAACCATATGGGAGTTTACAACAAAGTTCAGGTCAAACTGGAATTACATCCAGCGGTTGGGTACCAATATTGCCTCAACAACTAGGGGTTGTATATTCAATGCAACCAGTACACCCTGTGTCGAATATTCCCACCATACC
Organism: Pinus tabuliformis; assembly: GCA_031772625.1. Classification (NCBI taxonomy): domain Eukaryota; kingdom Viridiplantae; phylum Streptophyta; class Pinopsida; order Pinales; family Pinaceae; genus Pinus; species Pinus tabuliformis. Next base: position 868,525,657 of record CM062814.1, on the reverse strand, counting down.
TGCTATAGTGAATGTGTCGCAAGTACAAGCTCCACCTGTTGTATGTCAACCCCAAGTTTCTCAGGTTGCAATACAACAACCTCTTGTCTCAACGACTCAATCACAATCTCAGGGTAGTGCCTCCTTATCTGGAGTGACTCAGGCTCAAACACGTACTGTGACTCCTCATCCCGGTCAATCATCCAGTATTGGTCAACAGCAAATGGTCCAACAACCAGAGCTGGTTCAATCTCAACAACCGCCATTCCAGCAATCATATCAAGGACCTGAGCAACAAGTCTTTGTAAGTAATGGGCAACCATACTATAATGGTTATGCCCATCAACCTTGTCAAAGTTGCCAGCATTATGCTGGTTTGCAAAGACCCATTGCTCAGGCGATCCCATCTTATCCTGGGTATGCTTCGCCTAACCTGAATCAACAGTTGCCCTTTGTAGCAACTCTAGAATTACCAGATCTAAACCGGCTGACGAATGATCCAATTGCTTATGCTCCTTGGTGGCCAGCGATTCCGCATAAACTTCCGTCAGATATTCCTAAATTTAATGGAAATCCGGGTGAAGATCCGTCGAATCATGTGATGACATTCCATCTATGGTGTTCATCGAACACCCTGAATGATGATTCGATAAGACTTCGCCTCTTTCAGAGGACGTTAACGGGTCCAGCGGCAAAATGGTACATTGAATTGCCTAGAGCTTCGTTCGACAACTTCAGTACCTTAGCCACAACCTTTTTAACCCATTTTCAATTACCGATAAGGTATGAAACGGGAACAGAACTCCTTACCAACTTCAAATAGACGACTGCCACCCACATATCTGATCATATACATGAGTGGCGTCGTCGTCGTAGGATGGTGAAAACGTATGTTCCCGATCAGCTATTAGCTGAATGGTTTATAAAGTCGTTACTTCCTGCTATAACGGAAGATGTGGCCAAGGGGGGAGTCGTAACAGAGGAGCAAGTTATCGCTCGTGCACAGTATTTGGACTTAGTTTATACTCAGTCCGGCACGCTCTACGACAAAATACCCGACGCTCCTAGACCGGAATTTTCAATTCCTCCTCCTCCTAAATCAAACAATGACTCTCACGCCAGCGATGGCGTGATTGGAAAGCACAAAATTTATAGTCAAAATGCAAATGAAGAACTTCTTGCCTCAGAAGTAAATGCCATGTCGACCGACAAGGGCAAACAACTGAAGCAACCAGGGGGCAAGAAGAAAAAGAAAGGGAGAAAAAGGAAACCCCCAGCAGGGTGTCATATATGCGATGAGGATCATTGGACGAAAGATTGTCCACATATAGCTGAAGTTAAGAAACTCTTTAAGAGTTCAAAAACCCCAGCAGTATTGACTGATCCGTTTCCTAATCCAGGTCAAAATCTGGTTGCTAATCAAAATGCTTCCCGATCCCAAGTGCTTATGTTGTCTACCTCAAAGCAGCAAAATAATGCTTTGACGAGGAATAAGGATTACAGGAATCCAAAGCTGTCGAACAACAAGGCTAACGAACAACCTAGTAGTTCGACAACAACTTTGACCGAAATTGTGCCACCCATCGTCCCTGAGCCAATAATAAAGTCGCAAAAGGGAGCAGTACACAAATTGACATTTAATCCTTGTGCGAAAATAGCACAGATAGAGGACCTGGCCCAATCGCCGTCCGTTATGTCGACACTTGAGGTACCGCAAAATTGCTTCTCCCAAGAACAAGCTTTATTATCAGCAATAGGTGGAATTGACCCAATGGATTCCAATCTTGTCGCCTTTGATCATAAAGGATATGACCCTCAGTTACCATCTCAACTAGCTTTCCTTATTCAAGTGAAAGCCCTCAACAAAACTGTTCATCGAACAATTATTGATGAGGGGGCATCTACATGTCTTATGTCGATGGGTTGCTGGAAAGATTTAGGCTCACCACCCTTGTCGAAATCGTCAACGACGTTAAAAGCATTTGATGGACGATCATACACTCCATACGGGATTTTAAGTAACTTGCAAGTTGAACTGGGGGGCAAAACAGTAGGAATTGATGTTGAAGTAATTGATGGAAACCTCGATTACAACATCCTACTCGGAAGACCATGGATCTATGCCATGGCCGCAGTTGTGTCGACCTACTTCAGGAAGATTTCATTTCCCTTCCAAGGAGGAATTACAATCGTCGACCAACAAACTTTTCTCCCCAACAGTCCACAAGTTACGGGAAGCATTCCAATGATCCATGGAAGGAATCATTCGCTCCAAAATATCGGAGTAGGTCTCCTAAAAGACCCTGCCTTAATGGGTACTTTTGCCCTACCGCCTCCAAGTAATCTGGCGGAAGTGGCCACAGTGGAATATGAAACCTTCTATGTCTGATGGATTTGGACTCCGAGGACGGTTCTTATCTTGTGTCAACCTCATTAAAAAATGAAACAAATCCCCTTTCTCAAAGGTAAACCTTCATTCCAACCACCGAGTTGAATGCAATGAAGCTTGGGGGGCATGCACCTCGATTTGCGTTATTATGCTGGGGGCATGCGAACTTATCACCGAGCAGTTTTAGCACATAGTTCATGCTCGTTAAAAAATAAACATAAGATTGAGCAGTGTTTTGGCGCATTCAAGCTCGTTAAAAAATGAACCCATCTCGGTAAATAACCATTAAGTATGTAACCTGATCAACCATAAAAGCCTTGGTCGTGTTTTGCACCTGCCACCTCCACTTTCATTTGGCCGATCGTTCACCTCCATATGATTGTTTACCCATTTTGAGGAACAGCTGCGAAGAGTGATTTCACCTAGCCATCCTTGTGACACTGCCGTGATTGGAAAATTCCAACCTGTACCTGGAATCATCTGCTATCCCTGTTCATCACTCGTTCCTCGAAAGACGAGTCTTCTTTAAGCTCTTTTCAACTGACTCGTAAAATATGAAAAGATTGCCGAGTTTTGGCCTTCCAGCTCGTTAAACGACCGGAAGAGCTATCCCTCCTCTAGATTTTAATCTTTTTGGACCTGAGGGATTATTGCACAAAAAGATCGAGCGCTTGTTTTGTTCGGCTCGTTAAAACTATCGAAAACTCATCCCTTCTGTATTGTTTTATACTTTTTCGGACTTAAGGGATTAGATGACGAAAAAGGAATTTTGGAGTTAACTTTCTGTACCTTTTCAGACTCTCTAAAAATGAAAAGGACCGAGTTTTCCTTGTCATTAGACTCGTTAAAATGATTAAATAGCGACAAACTTGTCTTTAGACGAGAACGAGTTTCCCTATCGCTAGGCTCGTTAAAACATAGCGATGGGCTTGCCCGAAGGGCAGGTTATAGAACAAGCATATGTTATCCTCCTCAAGCTTGACAAAAATAAAGAGGTACTGGTCAGAAATGATTGGGGAAAAATTGGGAGAACCTCAAAGCTTTAATGGTAGCAAGTCGCTCTTGAACATGACACTTTGTCCTCCGTATCACATCAGGTTGGGTTGTTTCATTAACCGGTCTCATCACCATGGTCCTCGCCAAACCATCCACATTTGGGGTAATGCTACCGATCCATCACATCAGTGTCGTTATATGTTCAAGAGATGTGTTCAGAAAGAGTCAACCGTGTCCCATCCACTGCCATACATTATCCTTCATCCACCCATGATCGCCACCCTAAATCATATTTCACAGTTTGTTTTCACCTCCACTAAAGTCATTAGCTCCGTTCCGTGTCACTGATGTGGGATTCATTAAGGCCCTCCTTTGACGGATCGCTTCTTGTCGACTTCAGCTCATTATCCAAGAAGTGATCTAGGAACACCCCCCCCAGTACTTTGAAGCTTGCATGCCTCAATGGCAAGTTTCTCACTTCCGGCGACAGGTATACATCAATGACCTTCGACCAGAAGATTTTGCGTGGTGTTCGACGCCAAGTCCTTTATTCACACCACGTGAATTGTACTGTAGTACCTTGAGGGTCATTGTCATTATTGGTGATTCCTCTCGCGCTTGTTAACGGTTTACATTATTGACCGGTAATCAAGCGATGTCTTTCCATGTTCGACTTCAGCAAAATTCTCACATGGATCGACTTGTACTTAGAGTGAAGATCGAACGAGATTGAAGACCCCAGATCTAGTTTCATCCATCCGGGCTGCGATATATATTCAGGAAATATAAAGACATTGGATATGTACACTATTGCAGCAGATGATCATCCTACTCAAAGGATGATAATTTCAGCAGAGAATTATCAGTCTATCATCAGACGGTCGTCTGTTATGTGTACCAAAATGAATTTATAAAGCTGAGCATGGGAATGCCCGCCTCAGCTAGATCATGAAAGCAGAATGAAAAATAATGTATTGTATTGTATTTTATTGCAGGGCACCTCTCAGCGATTGAATGAACTTCGGATCCTCCTAATAAAGCATTTCACCCGATAAACGACCTCATACTTTAGGGGGCAACTGTTATAGACATTTTTGTGCCTAACAGCATGGAGCATGAAATGTCAATAATCTGAGGGATCCAAAGTCCCTAAACATGTTGTTCTTACCCTTAGAGGAACAAGGTCTGCAAACCACAGCACTGAAAATCAGTTCTCCACCCAAAAACACTCAAAAACAGGCTATTTTTGGATCATGTCAGCTGCTCCACTGAGCATCTGCGCTGAATGTCAACTGCTCCTCCTTGTACCTGCGCTGAAGGTCAAAACTAATGAAGGCTACCTGCGCTGGGCGAGATTGGCCAAGTGGCACAGTCATTCTGCAAGGTGTCAACTGCCCAGGAAGCTTCCAAACTGACACTTGGTTCAAGGAATTCGCCCTATGATGAGTAAGAGGGTCTTGATCTCCAAGTGGAAGCAAGATTCTCCAAGTGGACTCAAGAACTGAAGATTAACTAAAGTGGGAGAGGACACAAGTCAGCTTCAGGCCAGTCTCAAGATGACTCATCCTTTCTCCAAAACCCTATATATAGAGCTCTCTCATGAGGTCTAGGGAGGAGGGAATTTTGTACAAGTAAGGAAGTGCTGTTGGTTTGTGTATAGAGCTATTGGGTGTTTTGCTTGAAGGAGGTGAAGAGGAGATTTCTTTCAGCTGGGAGGTGTTGCTGGATTGGGCCCATTGTGGTTGTAACTCTCTCAGAACTTTACTTCTATTATCAATAAAGTATTTGAGGTTCTTCTATATGCATGTGTCTTTATGATGAATACATGCTTGTATATTTGATTTATGCTAATCCTATAATCAATTATGGATGTATGCTTCTTGTAGTTTCCTCTTCTTGTGCTTTTACAGGATCTGTGTGTAGCTGGGCCGGTGAAAGGGCGAGGAGCTAGGAGCAAGCGGCAAGGAGTGAAGACTGGATCGACTATTAGCGCAAGATAACGGTTAGTAGATCATCCTTTTCTTCCCTCTCTCATCTCATAAAGAAGAAACTTTGAATAGCTTTGCATTCAGTTGTTGCTGGAGTACTATCACCTTCAGAGTGGGATAGAGGCATTCTGCATTAGATACTTTTCCCCCCAACATACCTCTTCCCACTGTTCATTATCATCTTTCTCTGTGCTGCCTTCCATCAATCCTAGCAGCAGTGGTGGGCTGAGTTTAAGGCCAATCTAGCTGGCCTGGAGGTTTTGCATGGATTTCTTATAGAGGGCTACCCGTACCAGAGCTTCCCTCATCCAAGTTGGGGTATGGTACTCTCGGACTTTCAGACTGTGTGCCAATGTATTCCATCTTCGTGTGCATGCTTGGACAGCATTGTCTCCTAACAGTCTCTCCATGTCCTCAAAATGAGCTATGGCTTGGGCTTGTTGATCCATATATCTTAATGAAGCTTGAGGGTCAGTGGACAAATGTTGGTGTGCCGAGATTAGTGCAACTGGATCCCCTAGTTCTGGTCTGATGAGAAATGGCTCGTTCAGCTCTCGGTTCATGATTGCTTTGGCTTCTGCTGCTCTTTTGTCCTCATGGTTCAGCCATGAGGCAAATGCCATTAATTGCATATCTCCCAAGGCCGTATTGGGATCCCATGAAACTACATTAGGCAGGGCCAGATTATGGAGGTAGAACTCCGCTAATTTGGCCCTATCCTCTGATGAGCTAGTACTGCAAACTTCAGTGAATTGCTGCGGGTCTTGGAGCTGAGAGATACCTCTTTGCGCCAAGGTATTGATTTGGAATTGCAGCCATTGGTCTTTCAAGTACAAGCCATAGGATTTGGCCGGTTGCCTGCATTGGATAGCATCCATGGCCCAACTGGCCATGCAGGCCAATTGTGCTTCTTTCTGCTGCAGCTGTTCTCTGAGAGCTTGCACCTCAATTTGTGCTTGCTGTTCTGCTTCCTGTAGAAGTGTGGTTGGCTCCCCAAGACTGGTGTTCAGTTCCTTTTTGCCTTGCTGTTCCTCTGTGGTGTCCTTGGAGGATGTACCTGTCCCTGCCCTCAGCTCCTGTAGCTGCAATCTCAGCTTCTGGTTTTCTTCCTGTAGGAACACGCATTGGCAATTTGCCACGTGTTTAGCCATGGACAATTCACTTCTGGCCTCCTTGAGCTGCTCCTGTAAGGGACCTATGTCCGCCACACCCTTTGACTTGGCTATTTTCATCCACGTGTGTGTACGGACTCTTTCTTCCTCTAATGCAAAAAACAGTGGCACAGTAAATTTCTGAGCTATAATTTTGCCAGCCTCTAAAAAGTTGTAATATGAACTCAGACTTGGCTGAGGGTTGGGCTCTGGTATATGCTCTTTCTCCACTTCCTTTGGTGGATCTACTTCACCCTCCCTTGGTGGTGATAAGGGTGCTTCTCCTTCCATTCTCTCAGTTTCTTTAAGCCTGGCTAAGGTTTCCTGTAGAGCATCTTTAGCATCCTGTAGCTGAGCTTTTTCAGTCAATTGGTCTAACTTTTCCTGCCACGTAGTTTTCTTCGGGCTCCCCCTCTCATAGGTGACTGATATCCACGAGGGGGACCTTTCCTTCGGTGAAGTAGGGGCATCTTCAATGATGATCGGGCTGCTGGACAGAGGCTGTGGCTTGCCCGTCTTTATTCTCACACTTCTTCGAGCTTTAAAATATAGAGGGGTCTCCCTCTTTCTCTTCTCCTTTGGCTTAGGAGGTGTGCTGAGGGCGGCCAACACAGCTGCTGCCTCCCTTTCACGAATGTCAGCTTTCTTCTCCTTGGGTTTCACTTTTTCGGGGCTTCCTGTAGAAGACCCTGTTTTAGTCAATTTCGGGCTTCCTGTAGAAGACCCTTGTTCAGTTAATTTCGGGCTTCCTGTAGAAGCCAGTTTCGGCTTTCCTGTAGAAACAGGTGTCACCACCTTGGTTTGCTTTGCTGCATGAGTTTTGCTTTTTGACTTGGTTGCGGTCGCTGTCGAGGCACTTTTGCTGATGTGGACCTTCTCAGCCTTGTCCACTCTGCCTTGCAACCTTTTCTCTCTTGCTGTCAAGATGGGTGTGTCATCTTTCTCTTTGGCACCCTTTGTCTCTCGTTTCTTCTCTTGCTTTTTCTTCTGCTCCGTGGTCGTGGTCTTCTGGCCTGTTTCTTTCTTTCCTGCGGGCACTGACTCTTTCTCCTCACTGCTAGATGAACCGAGCTCTTCGGTCAGCATCTTTATATCCCCATCCTTTGTCAAATTTCTGAAGGCTTCCCATGAGAGAGGAACCTTGTATGTGTGGAGCGCATCCTCCATGAGGAGTTTGATCAATCCATGGTGGGCTACCTGGTCTGGTGTGCCTTCTTTGAACTTGGTGGCACACTCAATCAGAGACTGTAATAGAAAGTAGGGGAGACTGAGTTTGTTTTCTACAGGTAGATCCATCTGGTGCTTTAATTCAGTGAGTAACCGAAAGTGGTACCCGTATACAATGCTAAAACGGCCTTCGCAGGTGATGTACTTCATAATTTGCAGGCTAACTTCATTCCACGGTGGCAGTAAACTGGTTCTACGAACCCCATTTTTGTCTTCTAAGAATTCCTCCTTTGGTGGAAAGAATTCTTTCTTAGCCTGTTGGCCCAATTTCCTTTCTTCTTTATCCCATGGTAATCCCATTGGGAGCTCCGTAACTCGGCTGATGAATTGTGGGGTGAGCTTGAGGCTTAAACCCCTGAAGTTAACGATGGCCAATGTTTTAGATTTCGGCCTTAGAGCTTGCAAAAACTCTTCTGCCACTTCGTCGTCATAGCCCTGCAATTTGTCACAGAAGGATATCCATTGCGCTCGTGTGAAGAGCTCCACCACCTCAGGATTTTCTCTTAACTTCGTTGAATTAGTGGGTTCCCTTCTGATGAACCCACCCGGCATGGTGAAAAACTGCTGCGTTAGCTGGAGGTGGCAAATGCGGAAGAAATTTGGCCTACTGGGACAGAGCGTAGAATTACGCTTCTGTCATGCATATAATCCAGGAAGCTTATCTCCTGAGGACCTTAACACAGCTTAATTACACTGACATCCTGTAGGACGACAGTTCATGCACAACATACAATATTTGCAACAATTTTCTATGACCAGACTGTAGACGACGATTCTGCCACCCTCAAAAACCAATTGCATGGAGAGTTCAGGCTTACCTTTTGACGTGAGGAACCCGAATTCCTGTAGAAACAGCTTTCCTGTAGGAGCAGCACGCGATCTCTGGGGGATACTGCAGTGGGTCTGCGCTCTTGGTGTTGCTTCACAGGTGTTCTGATGACCAAACACTCGGAGTATTGAGCTGCGGAGGGATCCGGATGATCACTCGAGTCTCAAACGGTGAATGATAAATGCATGGGGTGGCAATCTAGCCGATTAGATTTGAATCGGCGGAATCCGTGGCGCGGGGGTGAGCTGTCCCTGCCGGACCATTGGACGACGTCATCCCATCATTTGCCTGCGAGTTCCCTTACTGCCGCATCATTCCCCGCAGATCCGCCGCCGTCTCTTCTGTTAAACTCGTTTTTTCGACGGGATTGCTCTCACGTGTGTACTGCCCGTTTCTTTTGCCACGACCGCCACCCAAACATCCGACTAGACCATTAACTGATCGACGTGGCCAGTCGAATGGCCATACAACTGCTCAACCCATTCACTTCACACTTGCAAACATTTTCAAAGTAAAATTCATGCAATTCGACGGAAGAAAGGGTCGAGACACTTACCTGTGCGGCCGCAACGCGATTTTTCGGTTCTTGGACGATGATGAGTGGATTTATTTGCTGCTGGTGGATTTGCACAGGCCCGGAGGTTCATATTCACAGGCCGTTGACGATGGATTTGATGCTTCGGCTGCATGCGCCCGCGTTTTCATTGTATATGGCAAGCGTTGTGAATGGTGTGCACTCTAGCGGGCTTAACTGTTACGGGACTCCTGCAGGATGTCCTGTAACAGTTTTTCCTCCTCGGGTGCATGCTGCACGACGAAGGCAATGGCCCCACGATCACGCTCACAGAGCTCATGGATGGCTGGGATGGATATGGTATGACATCTCAGCGTTTTTCCATCTCAAAAATTACTTTTCTCTTGATAACTCAATGATCTACTTTGATGGTGCAGGTAACTTCATTGCATGTCGACAGGGATGGTAGAAAGAGGTGACAGCAGTGTATAAGGGTGACAACAGTAGCTTGCATGCGTCCAAACCGATCCTTGGTCGTTAGATCTCCTCATAAAATGAATTCTGGGCCGTCCCGAACTTCTACAGGAAGTTTCCTGTAGGAATACAGAACTTCCTGTAGAAAGTTTGCGTTTCCTGTAGAATGTCTGCACCTTCCTGTAGAAAGTCTGCATCTTCCTGTAGAAGACTCAAGCCGTGATGAAATTGTGCACATACCTTGGAGAAAATGAGTATTCTTGGAGGAGGTGCTGGTGAGGTCTCCTGGCAGCATGATAAGGATCTCTGGCTTTGCATTAAAAGACCTCCTCTCCTTCATAGAACACCTGCAACCTGCATGCATTTTCACATTATAAACTTGCTGTCCTCGCCTTTTTTGCTTATTGTTTTTTCTTTTTTCTCTGTTTTTTTTTTTTTTGAAAGATAACAGGGGCGCCTCAATGAGGTTTTCACCCTTGCCATCTGCCTTAAGCGCCTCAGAGAGGTTTTCACTCAAGGATCTTTTTTAAATCTCTTTTTTTTTTTTTTTGAAAGACAATAGGGGCGCCTCAATGAGGTTTTCACCCCTACCACCTGCCTTGGGAGCCTCAGAAAGGTTTTCACCCAAGGATCTTTATTATTTATTATTATTATTATTATTATTATTATTTTTTAGATCTTTCAGGGTATGCCCAAAGTAGAGGCAGAACCCTTCTCTATGACCAACACTGACTTCTCCATAGTTTTGGTGAACTCTTGCCTGGAGAGAGGTTTCCTGTAGATCTTCAATTGATGCCCATTGACAAGCATGGGGATGGCTTCCTCATCAATGGTCCGAATAAGAACAGATCCATTGTCATGACATTTTTCCACTGCATATGGTCCCAGCCATCTGGTTCTCAGCTTCCCCTTGAAATCTTTGTACCTGGAGTCATACAACAATGCCCAATCTCCTGGCTGGAATTGCTTGTCATTGAGGTGTTGGTCATGCCACACCTTTCTCTGAAGTTGAACCACTTCCGAGTGAAGGAGGGCCTGCATTCGGTGCTCGTCCAATCCATTCAGCTGCAATAACCTTTCTTGTTGTGCATGGCTGAGATCTAGGTCCAGCTGAGCTGCCATCCTCAAAGTGTTGTATTCAAATTCAATGGACAACAAAGCTTTCTTCCCATAGACCAGCTCATAAGGTGTGAAGCCAGTGGTGGTCTTCCAAGTGGTGTTGTAAGCCCATGTGGCCTCAATCAGGCGATCTGCCCAATCTTTCCTACTGCTGTTCACCACCTTAGTCAAAATCCCTTCCAATGCTCTGTTGGTGACTTCCACTTGCCCATTTGCCTGTGGATGATAGGGGGTGGAAGTCCTATGCTTGATTTTGTGATGAGCTAGTAGGTCTTCAATTAGGTTGAATGTGAACTGGCTCCCTTGATCGGTGACCAGCTCTCTTGGGTAGCCAAACTTGTAGAAGATGTTTTCTCTTAAGAACTCGGCAACCTTCTCTTCTGTTGCTGCTTTGATTGCTTTAGTCTCTGCCCACTTTGTCAGGTAGTCAGTGCACACAATGATGTAAGACCTTTGCCTCGAAGGAGGGTTGATTGGACCCACAAAATCCATACCCCACTTCTCAAATGGCTCAAGAGTCACTTGAGGTTGGAGAGGCATCTCATCCCTTTGAGTCGGTTTCCCCATTCTTTGGCATTGGTCACATCGGCTGATATATCTTCTGACATCTTGATGAAGTGTGGGCCAATAGTAGCTCGCCTGCAGGATTTTGAAGGCAGTCCTCTTTGCTGCAAAATGTCCTCCACAAGGCCCATCATGACAGGTGAGGAGGATATCAAAGACTTCCTCCTCCCTTACACAACACCTTAAGATCTGATCAGGGCCAAGCTTGAACAGATTGCCCCCGATCCAAGTAAATGAGGCACTTTTTCTGATGATTCTGCTCTTCTCTCTTGAAGATAGGTGCGGAGGGAACTGTGCTGAAACAAGGTAGTTTGCTATATCAGCAAACCATGGAGAGAGTACTGAGATAGCAAACAGATGTTCATCGGGCATCTGGTCATCCACTGTTCCATCCTCATCTGCAGACAAATCCAATCTAGATAAAAAGTCAGCAACAACATTTTCTTTACCTGGTTTGTCAACAATGGTCAAATCAAACTGCTGCAACAAAAGTAACCATCTAATAATACGAGCATTCACATCTGGTTTATTCATTAAATATCTAATTGCAGCATGATCCGTATGTACAAAGGTTTGATAGCCAGTAATATAATGTCGGAACTTGTTCAGTGCATGGACCACAGCCAAGAATTCTTTCTCGGTTACAGTGTAATTCAGTTCGGCTTTGGACAAGTTTTTGCTAACAAAGTAAATGGCATATGGAAGTTTTTGTTCAACTTGTCCTAAAGCTGCCCCTATGGCTTTGTTCGAGGCATCAGTGTGGATGTGGAAAGGTAGGGCCCAGTTTGGACCTCTCAAGATTGGGGCTGACACTAACTTGTTCTTTAATTCATTCAACGCCCTCTGACAATCGTCAGTCCATTTAAACTCCACATCTTTTGCCAACAGGCCAAACAATGGCGAGGCTAGCTTGCTGAAGTCTTTAATGAATCTCCTGTAATACCCTGCTAATCCTAAGAAACTCCGAACATCCCTTACCTTTTGGGGAGGTGGAACCTTCTTGATGAGAGCAATTTTGTTAGGATCCACTTGTAACCCTTGGCAAGAAATGGTATGGCCTAGCACGGTCCCTTCAGTCATCAGGAATTCACATTTTTCAGGACTAAGGGACAGGTTCATCTCAATGCATTTGGTTAGGACCTTTCCCAGATTGGACAATGCTTCCTGGAAGTTGGACCCATAAGGAGTGAAGTCATCCATATAGATTTCCACCGCATCGTGGACCAGCTCTGAGAAGATGCTCAAGACAGCTCTCTGGAAGGTAGCAGGAGCATTGCATAGCCCAAAGGGAAGAACTCGGTAGGCAAAGGTACCCCAAGGACAAGTGAAGGTGGTCTTATCTTGGTCTTCCGGGCTGATTTGGATTTGGTTGTACCCGCTAAGCCCGTCCAGGAAAGAGAAGAACTTCTTTCCTGCCAGTCCATCCAACACTTGATCTATGAAAGGTAGAGGGAAATGGTCTTTCTTGGTAGCTTTGTTCAGTTCTCGGTAGTCCACACAGATTCTCCATTTCCCATTTTTCTTGGGAACCAACACCAGAGGGGACACCCATTCACTATCTGAGATGGGGTAAATGAATCCGGCATCCAGCAGTTTTTGCAATTCTTCCTTGACAATGTCCTTAAGGGCTGGATTCATTCTCCTCTGAGGTTGCCTAACCGGCTTACAATCCTCTTTGATGTATATGTGATGGGTACAGACCGAAGGATGGACTCCTTTCATCTCCTTATAGCTCCAAGCAAAAGCATCTAGATGGCTGGCCAATAGGCTACACAGCTCCTTTTCCTGGGAAGGAGATAGGGAGGAGCTGATCTTTAACGTTCTCTCAGGGCCGAACTCCACATTCTTGACTCTGGGAGTGACAGGGTTGGTGGCACAAAGGTCCACTAAGGTGCTGGCTTGGGCGTCCTCCACCAATTTCTCTAAGGATAGTGCACTGGAAGGTGGATTCTGGATCAAAGTCTCAATCAAGTCATCCTCGGTTGGGGGGTCTCTTCTAGTGGTATCTAGGGTGCACAAAGGTGCTGAGTACACCTCATCCTCTTCTCCTTCCTCCAACCACAGTGGTAAGTCATGCTCTAAGGAGGGTTGGGCAGGAGGGTATAGGACTAGCTGCTTGGACATAGGACCGTTTTTGATGGTCATGTTTCCTACACGGCAACTTATGTAAGCATCTGCAGTGGCTAACCAAGGCCTTCCCAAAATAAGAGGATATCCAGTAAGCTTTGCCTTGGGTTGCAGAACCAAGAAATCTGCAGGGTATTCCCAAGAGTCGACAGAGACCAAGACATCCTCCACAATCCCTTCGGGAGTCACGGTGGAGCGATCTGCTAGTTGCAGGATTGTCGAGGTCTTCCTCAAGGAACCCTGAAGATTGAGTTTGAGCATGGTATCCCTGGTCATCACATTAATGGCAGCCCCCAAATCAATCAAGGTGTGAGGTATGATGGTGCCATTGATGTGGACATCTACTACAGGACTCCCAGGATCTAGATACTTTGGGCAGATGACTTGTCCTAACATAAGGTCAGACAGTTGTCCTAAGACATTGATGGTTGAAGCATCTCTCTTTCGCCTGCCTGGGTGTTTGAAACACCTTTCCTTAACCAGTTTGTTGTATATTGGCACATCCTTGATGGCTTGGAGAAGTGGTATTTTCACACACAACTGCTTGAGCTCTCCCAGAAGCTCATCCTCCTCTGGGTTGGGTTGTGTGGTGGCTGTTAGTCTCTCAGGAAAGGGTGGAATAGCCTTTGGTTCACTTTCCTGTTTGTCCTCCTCGTCCTCTGGGGGAGGAGGTTGGCGATCCGGAAGAGTCTTTCCAGATCGAAGATTGATCTCCTGGATCTCCACAGCATAGGTAGGGCATGATGTTTCCCTAGTGTATACCTGCTGGGCCTGTCTATTGTTGGGGTTCGGGTTCGGTTGAGCAGGCATTTGAGGTTGCGTTGGAGGAGCAGGAGGTAATGGTTGAGGTTGAACTGGTGGTGGAGGCAAAATGGCGGGAGGAGTGTTGTACTGGGGCCTCCACCCCAACTGAGGTGCATTCCACTGAGGCTGTGGCTGGGCATGTGAATGATATGAATGAGTAGTGGGTTGAGTAGGGTACTGAGGTGGATAAGACCATGGAGGAGGCATAGACCAGGAAGGATGAGCAGGGGGACCCTAGGAAGGCATAGGAGTCGATTGGTTGGGGCTGTAATAAGCTTGAGGTGCCCCTTGCATCCCCTGCTGGTAAGGTCTAGGTCCTTATGGCCTCCTTTGGTTGAGGAAATAGAGAGGTTCAATGGGAGCTTCTGTCCCTTGGTACATAGCTTTAGGCCCAGGTAAGGTTGGACATTGATTTGTGGGATGGTCCTCCTCACAAACGAAGCACACTTCAACCGAATGCAATGGGCATTCGTTCTTAGGGTGTCTCCTTGTACATCTAGGGCAGAAGATAGCCAAGGCCCTCTCAGCTTCTTCCTTCTTCTGCTGGATCCTGAATGTGTCCAGTTGCATGGCGATGGTCTGTCTCACCTCACTCTTAAGATATTCTAATTGATTTGCAAACTCATGCTTGGAGAAAGGGATACCAGCTGAGAGGAGGTTTCCTCTACCTCGTTTCCGGGCTGCCCTAGAGTGGTTTCTGAACACAGTCTTGATGTCCTCATAAGGCAGTTGGTAAATATCTCCCCCAGCTAACATGTGAAGGGTATCTAAAAGGTCTTCAGGGACTCCTCGGAGCAGGACCAACTTGAGGGATTCAGGGTCAAGTGTGCACCTGGCCCACTTATAGCTAAGTTGGAACCTCTCCTCATAATCCTCTAAGGACTCATCATTTCCCATGGTCATCCGAAAGATTTCTCCCTTGGTTTCCTTGGACCTACACTAGTCCCGGTACTTGGTATTGAAAGCTTGCTGCATCTGAGCCCAAGTGGTGATACTATTCCCAGGTAAGCCCATGAACCAGCGTAATGCTGCATCCTTAAGAGTTGAAGGGAAGAGTTTCAACTTCTGCTCATCTTCAGTATAGTCATAGGTTCTACAAAGGACAACAAACTCAAACAGGAAGGTATCAGGATCTTCAGTAGTCAGTCCATGGAAGTGAGGTAGAGCGGAGGGACTAATGTTTTTCATTTTCATGTCTCCATTGGTTTCTCGGATGGGGAAGGCACCTTCTATTCTCTCATCTTCTCCTCTATTGTCAGCCATAGCTTCAGATGGGATGGTCTCTAATTCTTCTTCTGCTATAGGATCTTCGTATATCTCAGGAGGTTCACCTATAGGTTCTTCTGGATCACTGTCACCGAAGAAGAGAGAAGGGTGACTCAGTGATGTGGTGGGGGTGTTGGGTAGGAATTTGCCTGTTTTATCTCGATTCCTACGAGGCATGAAATGGAAAGACTTTTTTTGATTGCTTTTGTTTTTCTTTGGTACCTGCAAAACTGAAACAGATTGATCTACAACTAACTATCTTGCTGAAATAAAATGCAGAATTGAAATGAAAGCAGGAAAGAACTAATCTACTTTGCTCAAATGGAATTGCAGGAATGGAAATGCTAGTCTACGCTTGCAGAATTGAAAGGCTAATATATGCTTGCAAAATTGAAATTGCGGAATTGAAACGCTAGTCTATGAAAGCAGGAAATGTCTATGCTACTTTTGCAGAATGGAAATGAAATAAACTACTTGGCAGAAGGCGAGAGTAAGAAAACAGAAGAAAAGCAACAATTACTAATACTCTGACGCTTCCCCGGCAACGGCGCCAAAAAGATGGTGGGCTCTAGTATTGTAGCAATAATGCTACAACTCCTGGAGCTTCCTTCTCTAATTTTATCAACCCGGTAGTTCGTAACAAACTTGGAAGCGACGTTGCTGTATGCACAAGTACTAGCTCTTGTCGCAGCTGTCACTTGGTCAGCTGGCACAAGTCTGCTAGGGCTCAAGCCAACTTCTATATGTTCTCAGAAGAAGCTTTCTAAATGATGAACGAAGGCTATCTCAAAGGAAATTAACCTACTTTGCAAGAATGAACTGAAAGCCAACCAAACATGGAAACCCTAGTAAACCCTAATCTGACCAGCTTAATCCTTACAATGCAATGATGGGAATGCAACTCCTAACAATGATGCCATTACTTCTAGTGAGATGAGATGCATGAAATTAAACTACTTCCATTGAAGAGAACACGTTTTTTGTATTTTTGCTCAAGTGGTTGGAGTTATTATGATTGTGCTTCTTACTGGGTCTTAACTGTGCACGGGTAGTTCAAAGGGGAGGAAGGCTTGGGAAAGGTCAGGAGGACTTTGAGAGGTTCCAGGGGATCCCTAACATCATTCCACAGAAGTTCACAACGTTCAGGTGCTTGGCAATCGTGTTTGCAGGCTTCTACAGGATGTCTGCAGGGGATCCTACAGGAAGCTCGGGATTTCTACAGGAAGTCTGCTAACTTCTACAGGATGTTCTGCAGTTTGAGTTTTGGGTGATGGAGGAGTGAAGGAGCTGTATGGGTGGATAGGTAAGATGAAAGGGGAGCTTGAGACGGCTCAGGGACAGAGAGATGAGATGGGGAGAGAGTGTATAAAGCTGGTTGGTCGATAGAAGGGTAGAGGCAATGGAAGGCCGAAAAGATGAGGCAACGTGGATAATAGAAGAGTTGGTGGGAAAAGGATCTAGCTGCGAGGTAAGGAGATGGATTAGGGACGACTGAGGAGGATAAGGAAGTGTTGAAGTGGTGCTGCGCAGTGTAAATGAAACAAATCACCTCTGTCTTGCACAAAACCGAGAATTCATCATCCTATTCTATCTGTTTTATTAAAAATCAAAGAACAGCGATGTAAGTTAAGAGAGAAATCGTGCATGGAGCTGAAACAAGGGGTTATTGCTCAAGATCTAACTGCATGGATACTTCTACCAATGGAAATATGACTTTAAAGCTTGCATGAACATATAAGACTGCGTTTTTTGGTGGTTGGCACGGTCTACACCCCCAATCTCTAAACAGAGGTGGCAGTGAGTGCACGATCAACCTTTTCTTGGAGCTCTGATGAATTCTAATCCTCCTACTCTAATCTAAGCTGCTGAAAGCACTTTATCCAGAAACTAATCCTACTTAATCACATCAAGAAAATTGAATTAGCAGACTGTGTTTTCCAAATGCATGTCAAGGCAAAGAAATGAAATGCTGAAAGGAAAGACAAGTAACAATACAAAGAAAAGGAGGTCTATTGCTCTCAGGTTGGGCCCTAACCTGAGAGCTATAGCTCCTCTAAGAACTCAGAATTGAATCCAAATCTGCCTGCCTTTTATTAAAAGATCATAATCATGAGTCTAACAACATGCCAAAATTGGCTTACAAAGAGCAAAAACAGAGCTACAGCTCGTGATTCAAAATCTAGAACAAAGGTTCAAGAGTCTTTATCGAAGGCTACAGCCTCAATATTTATACATGATGAGGGCCAGGCTGGCCTCCTCAATTAGTGGGGCTTGGCTGTCCAACTAAAAGTAAACTGCTGTTCCTGTAGAATCCGTTGGCTGCCTTCTAGCTCGATGGTGATAGCTGTTGGAGCTCGGAGTTGGGGTGGAGATCACGAGGAAGGTCATTCAAGGCTGTGGACAACCTCCCTATAAACCCGCAATGCCACCTTGGCTGTCTCCTTGTCTCCATCTGCGTGGTCTTTGCTCCATTTAATGTCAAAAAACCTGAAATCATCATGTATTAGCCACATAGGCATAATGACTGCCCTTCTTCCTACAAATAACACGAATATACTAATAAATGATGCATAAGTGATAAAAAATGAAGGGTTGAGGAAGGTAAGTAGGCCAAATGAGCCCAAATTGTTACCAAAAATTGGGGCTCATCAGCTACCATACGGACACTCTTTTCCCTAGCAGCTCAGAACGGTTGGAAAGTCCATCAAATGGATGTAAAAACTGCTTTCTTGAATGGAGATCTAAAAGAGAATGTTTTTATGTCCCAGTCTAAAGGATTTGTTGTGAAAGGACATGAACATAAAGTATGCAAACTTGTGAAATCCTTGCATGGCCTCAAACAAGCACCACGAGCCTAGTAAGAAAAACTAACTGAGCATCTTCTGAAACTCAATTTCAAACATTATGATCTTGATGATGCAACTTTATTTGTCAAGAAAGTTGGAAAAACAGTTGTATATCTTGTGGTATATGTAGATGATCTTTTGATGACAGGGAACAATGAAAGCTACATTGCATCCATAAAGAAGGAATTGGGGAAAAGTTTTGAAATGACTTATTTGGGCTATGTTCATTACTATCTTGGTATTGAAGTAACTCAACATCCAAAGTCCATATTTCTTTCTCAAAAGAAGTACATTGGAGATCTGTTCAACAGGTTTGGCATGATGGAATGCAATCCTCTTACTACTCTAATGGAACAAAACTTAAAGCTCACATCTATTGAAGGAAAAGAATTTGAGGATGCAAAAAAGTATAGAAATCTTGTAGGAAGTCTCAACTACCTAACTACTACCATACCAGACATTTCGTTTGTTGTTGGAATCCTCTCCAAGTTTATGCAAAGCCTTGTGAGGGACATTGGTCTACTGCAAAAAAAGTTCTAAGGTACTTGAAAGGAACTCAAGACTTTGGAATCAAGTATACACAGGTGGATGACTTCAGCTTGATTGAATACTCTGATTCAGACTTCGATGGAGACAAAGAAACTGGGGTATCTACTTCAAGATACTCTATGAGTCTTGGATTAGGAGCTGTCTCCTGGAGATCACACAAACAATCAGTTCCAACAGATTCCACAACAGAAGCAGAATATGTTGTAGCAGCTGAGGCAACAAAAGAAATTGTGTGGCTCAGGAAAATTCTTGAATATTTGCGGGTAAAACAAGTACAATCAACTCCACTCATGATTGACAGTACCTCTACAATAAAGTTGGCCAAGAACCCAAAGTTCCATGATCGAACGAAGCACATTAATACTAAATATCATCTGATTCAACATCATGTTGAGGCCAAAACAATCCATCTCCATCATTGTTCCGCTAATGAGCAAATTGCAAACATCTTCACTAAAGCGCTTGGAAGAGAAAATCTTGAATGATTCAAAATGATGCTTGGGCTCACCAACATCCCTTCAGATTAAGGGGGGAATGTTGACACCTAATCATCAGGATTGGGTGAATGTAATTAATGTAAATAAATAATAAGAAATATGAACAATCATCGGGAGATGAAGTGAACAGTCTCTCCCTCATGTATATAATAAAGACCAACCTGGAGGAACGAAATACGAATTAATTTGTGGAGTTACTACTTGGCCTGACAATTATCAACCCAAGGTTCGTACAAACTTAAGAGGTGTCGGCACTAATGTGCGGGATACAACGTGTCCTTCCTTTGCTGTCATGATGTAATGGAATGCATGTACTAAAGTCAAATCCTAAACTAATTGTAGAAAATGAAATGTTCGAAATGGAACCTTAACCTATTGCAAGAAAGAAAGTACAAGGAAAGAGACGATAATTCAATGCTAAATCACAATTTCCTAATTAGCTGTCAAGAAACTATGCTTTGCGATAATGCTAAATTATCACGAACCAAATTATACTATCTAAGCATGGAAGTAAGAAGCATAAAATATCACTAATGTGCAAGTAAAGGGACTAAAATAAATCTGTTTTTGTCTTTTTTGTCTTTTCATGCAAAATCAAGTATGCAAACTAATTTATTTTGGTGATGTGGTAGGTGAATTAAGGATGTTGGATGGAAGGGTTAGGAGATGGTTTGATGGTGTGAGAGACCCTTGGGACGCTTTTGGTGACTTCCTAGAGGTTTTCTCTCAATTAGGCCTCAAAATAGGAAATTTTAGGAAAACCTACAGGATGTACTAGAAACCTACAGGATGATCCTATAGGAATTATAGTGAACCTACAGGATACAACCGAGAGTAAAATGTGAGGTGTTGTAGGTGATGGGAGGCTTAGGAAAGGTGTGTGATGCGTGGAATGGAGTGGGAAAATTCCTAGGATCACTTAGAACTCAAAACCAAAGTCGGGAGATGGATGGATTCGCTCAAAAATCTTGGAGAAGTTTCCTTGTGAAATGATGAAATGGGCGAGGGTTTAATGACCAAGAAAATCAAATCCAAGTTGGATGGGGTATTTTTTTTTATTAACTAGGATTTCTTAGGTCCATATTCCAAGTGGAATCACTCAGAAAGACCTATGTTAACCCATGCAAAAAAAATAAAAAAACATTACTAGTCGAAAATCTAGAAATTTGAGAACTAATGATCTAGTAAATCTAAGAAATGCCTAATCAAATCAAGTGCAAATGCATTGGGGCAATTTTGTTATGAACTAGAATGTTTTTTTGATCTAATTCAAGTGGAATCAATTCGATTGAAGCTCATTCGCATGCTCTAAAAATAGCATAAATTTATTGTTCTTTGCTAAAAAGGAGGTCCAACAATCTAGATTTGGGAATAAGAAGAACTTAAAAAACTTTTCCAAGGATGAAATAATGCTTGTGATCCAGCAAAAGAACTTACACCAACCATTCAACTCAATCCTACAACATGAAATCATTAATATTAAATGCAGAAATGGAAAGAAATAAAAACTAGAGATGCATGTGAATAAGCAATGAAAAGAAGGAAAGAAAATGATACAAAAGGGCTCTAAGGTTCCTGGGATGGCCAAGCCCAAGGAAACTCAGAGACCTATGGATTAGAACAAGATTTAGAAGCTGAACATGGCACCAATCTTCGTTATTTTCATCAATAGAATTACATCCCTTCAATAAAATACAATGGAGCTGCAAAAAATACAAGCTCTCTCCACAATAACACTAATTAAAAATCTCTCCCTAGAGGAAAATTCAACTTGGTACTTATACAAAATGATTATGAATCATTACCCATGAATAGAGGAAGCTTTCCCCACCAAAATCCCTTGATTAGTGGATCTAGTCCCCAATACTAGGAATTTGCATTAAATGGTAGGGAACACATTCCTGGATTTTCTCAATCATTCCCTAGAGGAAAATTCGACTTGTACTTACACAAAATGATTAATAATCATTCCCCATGAATGGAGGAAGCTTTCCCCACCAAAATTTCTTGATTAGTGGATCGTATCCTTTGATTAGTGGAACAAATTCCTCGATTTTCTCAATAATTGGAGTTCCACAATTTGTGCCATAATTCCATAATACCTTGTTGACTTATTTAGAGGTCCATCAACTCTTCCAAGGGAGAAAGAAGAGAGAATTTTTCAACTCGAACAAAAACTCGAGGCATAGAAGAAAGTGCAAACAAACAGGCAGTGGAGCAACTAAAGCAATTGTAGCAAGACATGGAGGTCTTGATAATTAGCCATGACACTGACATATCAGCCAAAAACATGCAACTCTAGGAAATGCAACAATCCATGGAAAGATACAAGGATGTTCCCACTACTAAGGAGTTCATCAAAGAGGCATTGGAATTAAATTCCCTTCCCGTGAGACAACAAGAGTATTTCAGCCAAAAGATGTCGCATATTACTCCCTTTCTCACTACTACTGACTAGCTAACAGGCAAGGTAATTGACCAAAGAATGGAGTTTAATGATTTAAACACCAGAATATCTGAGTTCATTGACTGGCAGGAAACAGAAGAAGGAAAGAAGGCCAATCTACTCGAGATTGAAGAAACTCATAAGGACATTCTCTTTATAGATTGGGATGCCAGAATCAAACAGGATGAACTAGCAGTTGCAAGGGCAGCGGGAGTATCAAAGAACATCGTCAAAGCAGAGAACCACATCTTGTTCGCCGCCAATCTCATCAAGGAAGGCAATACAAAATACTGGTAAGAGAAGGCGAGGATACAGAGAGAGGCAATTGCAAAACTGACTATGACCAACTGGGTCTCATATTGGCAATATTTGGTTAAGCCACATAGCCAGATTATGACTCTCAATTGTTCCCTTTACACAACTCAAAGGATGTTGCCGTCGCTCACCGATGTGATCTTCACCGGACAACTCAGGACTCATTTCGGCCCACATCCTCAAATTCAACCGATGACCGATATTTGTGACTTAAAGGACAAGTTGGTGAACAAAAAGTCATCCTCTTAGTTTCATTTATTTAGGCTCTGTTTATTTTTGGAGTTAGTTACCTAGTTAGGAGGAAGGTTGTTTGAAACCTCCTCAAATTTTGTATAATCTATTTTTGCACTTTTAGTTAGAATAGTATTTATACCATTCTCATGCATTTAGAGAAGGGTCTAGAATTTTATCAAAAACATTTGCAAAGAATGCACTATAGTAAGTTTGTGAATGCTTTGGTGAAATGATGGAACATCATCATTTCTTTTAGATATCAAACTACTTTCCTTTGTTGATGCACTTTTGTATTCTTGGGAGACAATTTGGTTTGAAGAAAGAAGCTGGTCTATGTCATTTGTCAAATGAGTAGGACTTCACACATATGGTACTATTATCATGTATGATTGATTCTGTTTACATTTCATTAGTGGAAAAACTTTACTTTCATGGATTATATGCGAGATTTATTATTTTTGTTAAGCATTAATTGCACTTTTGTATGATGCCTAACTGAAGTTAAGATTTTCATATATAACTCATCATGTATGCGATATATTTATAATTTCCTTTAACTAACTATTTAGTCAAAGGAATTATCTTTTACATTATCGTCTCTGTTTAGTTGTGTTTAATCTTTATTATCACATGCTAAATAGAACTCCTTGTAGATCGCATATCACACAAGAACACCCGGGTTTATATTACAATAAGTTAGTTATAGAAATTTCATTTTAGAATAGATCGCTTAGATTATCACTATTCTATTGCAAGACATTCATAAACCACCCACTCTCATATTAAAACCCACACTAGGAAACTGGTTCCATTATCCCCAGTCGAAGCCACCACTTTAAACGAAAAAGGAGTTGTCTTAAGGTTCGGACCGGGTGGTTATCCCCCATGTTTTGGCAGCATAATTTTGATGTTGCAACACATCTCAAATGTGCTGGTAGACCTAAGAGCTACAATTAACATTATAACTTCCGCAACTGTACTTACCTTGGGCCTACTTGAGCTTAAACCAACTCCTACAGTCCTGGAACATACAGACCAATCCACTGTAAGCCCAATAGGGAAGTTGGAAGATGTGACTATTTCTGTAGACTCATGGAAATACCCTGTCGGTCTTCTAGTGTTGCATACTCAATCTCTAGCTGGGGGGCATCCTTTGATTCTGGGTAGACCTTGGCTTTCTAGCGCAGATGCTTACATTGGGTGTCGATAAGGAAATATGGTGATATCCAATAGGGAAAACACAAAGAACCTTATTCTTTACCCACCGGCAGAACCAAGCCCATTGATAAAACTAGGGTATACCTTAACAAAAAAGCTCCCACCCTTAGATGAGCCTAAACTTGGAAATTAAGATATTAGACCAATTCTTACCATTAGTGAAGCTCTCTGTTTTAAGGGTGAAACAAAAGATGATGTTATTATCATATTTATTAGTAGTCCCAACTCCGTCTCTAGTTCAACCCAACAGCTATTAGAATCTGTCATGAGTTGCACTACTCAGGGAAATATTGAACCAAAAATAGAAATTGAAAACGTTCTTGTCACTATACCCCATAACACTATTCTTGTAGAAATTGATCCAGGGAAAACGCTGAATGATAATCCTAATCTTTCACCTTCCTAGGCGGAACAATTGCTGAGAGTCCTTCGGGATCCGAAGGAAGCCTTTGCTTGGGAATATACAGATATGAAAGGGATCCCTGTTGATCTATATACCCATCATATATACATAAGAGAATAATGACACCCTGTTTGACAACCACAAACAAGGATGAATCCTACCTTGAAGAACATTTTCATGGAAGAAATGCAGAAGCTATTGGATGTTGGGCTTATTTATCCAATCTCAGACAGTCAATGGGTATCCCCACTAGTCATTGTTCCAACAAAAAATGGAAAGTGGAAAATCTATGTTGATTAGAGGGAATTGAATAAAGCAACTCAAAAATACCACTTTCCCTTACCTTTAATTGACCAAGTCCTCAACACTTTAGCTGGGAAGAATTTTTCTCCTTTCTAGACAGATTTAGTGGATATAACCAGATCCAAATAGCTCCTTAGGATCAGGATAAAACTACTTTTACTTTCCCTTGGGGAAATTTTGCATGTCGAGTCCTTCCATTTGGCCTCTGTAATGTGCCTACTACCTTTTGACGGGCAATATTGGGAATTTTTTCTGATCTAGTTAATGATAGTATTGAAATTTACATGGATGAATTTCCCCATACGAGGATTCTTTCGAAGAAGGTATGGGGAATTTAGAAAAAGTACTTAAATTATGAAAACAAACTCATGTTTCTCTTAGTACAGTCAAATGTCATATGATGATGGAAGAAGGGGTAGTTCTGGGGCACTTACTTTTAGCTGTAGTAATACCGGTTGATCCTGCCAAGGTTGAGGTAATATTGAATTTTCCTACACCAAAGACACTAATGGTGGTACATAGGTTTATTAGTTATGTTGGATATTATCGATGCTTTATATAAAATGTTTCTAAAATAGCATTTACACTTTTCCAATTATTGCCTAAAGATGCAGAATTTGTGTGGACTAATGCATGTGAAGAAACTTTTTCAAAAATCAAGGAATTAGTCTATAAAGCTATGATATTATGAGGCCCTGACTAGAAATCCCATTTCATATCTCCATAGATTCTTCTCATACAGCAGTAGGGGCGGTCTTGGGACAACAGGAGGACAAGAAACCATACATGATTTACTTTGTCATCAAGAATTTAACTCCTACTGAACTCAATTATACGATAACAGAAAAAGAATTTTTGGATGTCATATATGCTATTAACAAATTCCGGAATTATATTACAAGGTACCCCACCTTTGTGCACACATACCATTCAGCCATCAAGTATTTAATGAAAAAACCGATAAATCCTGGTCGAATTAAAAGATGGTTATTATTGATACAAGAATTTGATATTACTATTGTCGATAAACCAGGAAAATATAATGTGGTAGTAGATTTCCTGTCTAGGCTAAATACTAATGATGAATATACACCTCTTTGCAGTTTCTACTCACATTCCTTGTTATGCAGATGTTGCTAACTATCTTGTTACAGGAAAGGAACCTCATCATTTGTCATATAGGGAACAACAAAAATCTATCCAGCAAAGTGCATGTTATACATGGATGGAGGGATATCTCTTCTACACTGGACCATATTAGAATATTTGACATTGCGTAGGGGAGGAAGAGATTTATTATATTCTAAAAGTTTCCCACGATGGTCCTTGCTAAGGGAATTTTACACATAAGCGAACTTATCATAAGGTGTTGTAGATGGGATACTATTGGCCTTTTATTTTTCATGATGCCAGGTGATATGTTTGCGGATGTGACAATTGCCAATGGATGGGTCAACTTGGTTGGTCAGATGAAATGCCACTATAGCGTCAATTAGTCTTGGATCCTTTTGAAAAGTGGGATATCGATTTTGTTGGGCCATTTAACCCTTCTTATCAAAAAGTCCACATTCTTGTCTGCAAATATTATGTGACAAAATGGGTGGAAGCCAAAGCTGTTGCAAAAGCCACAGAACAGGTCATCTCAGACTTTTTATTTGAAGAAATTTTCGCTTAGTATGTAGCTCCTAGAGAGATAGTCTCAGATGGAGGGGCACAATTCACATCACATTTAATAGCAACGCATATGGAAAAATATGGATCAAACATAGGGTGACATATTCATATCAACATCAGGAGAATAGTTAAGTAGAGAGCACAAATAAGGTACTGGAGAATATCCTCACAAAGACTATAGTGAACCATCACCGAAACTGAGTTGAAAAACTTACTGAAGTACTTTGGGTGTATAGAACAACATGGCGGAATACAACAAGATTTTCACCATATGATCTTGTGTATGGAAAATATCCTTTGTTTTCAGTGGAATTCGAAATTAATATGCCATGGACAACTCTTGAAGTAGATTTGGATCTCTCTGCAACCCAAAAACACTGGCTAAAACAACTAAATGAGTTAGATGAAATTCATTTGATAATTGTATAAAATAGTGCTACAATTCAGCAGCAGCGAACCAAGTGGCATGACAAACTCATCAAGAAAAAGGTGTTTCAAAAAGGTGATTTGGCGTTACTCTATGACTCCCGATTCAAGGACTTCAAGGGAAATATCTGCTCTAGATGGATGGGACCTTATGAAATTGATGCAGTATTTAAAAATGGGACTATTATAATTCTAATGATAAATGAGGCACATACTCCTTTATTTGTAGATGGACATCCCCTCAGATTATATCATCACCCAACCTTTAGGGACTCCTTTGTTAAGCATATTTCTAACAAATCTGGTTTTGAAATCATTTGTGCAGAGAACACTTCCTCTGCACCGCACATTGAATAAAAAAAAAGATCATAATAATAATAATAATAATAAAACTTTACTGCTACTCCATCAATAGTGCTCTTTTTATTGTAGCGTTGTTACTCCACTAATGTTGATACTCCACTAGTGTTGTTACTTCACCGATGCTAATACTCCATTGGTGTTGTTACTTCACTGATGTTGATACTCCACTGGTGTTGTTACTTCACCGATGCTGATAATCCAATGGTGTTGTTACTTCACCAATGTTGATACTCCACTAGTGTTGTTACTTAACCAATGTCAATACACCACTAGTGATGCTACTTCACTGATGTTGATGCTCCACTGGTGATGTTACTTCACCAATGTTGATGCTCCACTGGTGTTGTTACTTCACCGATGCGAATACTCCACTGGTGTTGTTACTCCATTGATGTTGTTACTCCACCGATGCTGACACTTTGCTAAGGTAAGTCGCTAGGTATGTCCCCAAATGACTCCGTGGATTTGATTGGTATTTCATTTACGACATGACCTATCATGACTGAAGACGATCATTCCTTAGTTGGGGGGAGATCTCATATTTAATAATAATGATGTCATTTCATCATTATTATTAAACCTCTCTTTAACTGCTCATCATTACCACGAAATATCGCTTTAACCGCTCATCATTACCACAATCCCTCGCTTTAATTGCTCATCATTACCATGATCCATTAATATTCCCATCGTACCCTTCACATATATCCATGCGCATCGGAAATGACATTTTGTACAAAAATGTAGGGTTGCATTAATCTACAGTCTTTTCAAATGCGTCGGAGTAATTACCATAATTATAACATATTTACCATAAACCTTTCTGTAACCCTCACTCAAATTTACCTTCATCTTTGTTACTGCAAACCTTTACCAACTAAAAACCCCCTCAACGACTTGTTGCTACTCCAAGTGATGCTACAAAATGATGAAAATATGGGCGGCCAGGCCATTAGATATGAGCCAAAAAATACAGCGCAGGTTCGTCGACAAGCAGATGTATGGTAGATTTTTTAGGATGTAGGATGGCATGTCTATTTTGAAAGGTTACATGGATTTGAAGAAGAGGTAAAAATTGAGTTCACACTAAACTTGGAAGGGAATCGTTCCAGAGTTTGCAGACTAGAAATTCGAGTGACAGAAGAAGTTATTTCAACAATTAGTGGATATTCACAAGGAGGACATAAGTGGTTCGCCTAGAAAACACCCATGCCAAAATTTCCGAAGTTATTTCTACATGCACGAGAAAATGTGGTACAGAAGGGGAAAGGATATGATCGAAAATCGGTGCCACAACCATGGGCCGAGTTTGCATACTTCTTAATGTGGTACATTACTTGTGAAGGTTGCCTCTCTACTCTTTTCAAGTATCATTTTAAGCTTTTGGAATGCCTCTAGTTCCGACAAGTTCATCCTTTATATATTCTATTATTTCTTTGGAACAATCTTCAATTAATGGCATGGTCTACGCGTTGGTCGCGCAAAGCATTGCCAATCCTCACAAATCACGGAGTCATCAGATTGTTAGTGATGCATGCCCTATCACAAACTCCTGTAACTTGGCAATAATTGGTTGAGCTAGCAGAAGAAGAGGTTGCATCTATGATGCCAGTAAGTGTTGAAGAAGAATTGTAGGAGGAAGAGGGAGTCAATATCGGCACTGGACCACAAGATCCAGTGTCAAATGTTGAACCTATGGAGGAAATAATGAAACAATCACTGGAGGGAGAGGAGAAAGAAAGGGAAGAAGAGACGATAAACCAGTCAAATGATGCAGGGGATAGGGGCGAAGCTGAGGAAATTGAGGTAGAAGGTGTTAGTGGGGTGGGAATTGAAGATGTTACTCCTCGTTCTCCACTCCCTACTTCCCTACTAAGGGGGCAAAGGAAATTCCATTCTTCTACTCGCACAGTGAAAGAAAAGATTGTTCCTTCGGAATTGAGATTTGTTGGAGTAATTATAGAGGAACGGGCCACTGTTGACACTGTACCACAAGAATGAGTGTCAATAATTGAATAAATAGAAGAGGGAGCCATTGTTGTCATTGTTCCACAAGAACCAGTGTCAACTGTTGGACAAACAGAGAAAGAAGTCACCTTTGACACTGCCCCATAAGAACTAGTGTCAACCGTCGAACCAATGGAGGAGGTAGCTACTCTCAACACTATTCCACAAGAACTAGTGTCCAATTCTAAGCAAATAGAAGGGGATGTTGGAGGTGACACTGCTCCACAAGAACTAGTGTGAATTGACGAGCGGATAGAAGAGAGGTTTACTGTTGATATCATTCTATAAGAGCTAGTGTCAACTACTGAGCAAATGGAAAGAGACACGGTCATTGATTCTAACCCACAAGGACCATTATCAATTCCCGAGAAAGTAGGAGAAGAAAATAGGGCCTTATAACAACTATAGGAAAGAGACATTAATGATACCACCTTTCAGGGACCAGTACTGGCCCCTGAGTCACTAGAAATAAATCTGGTGATACTAGGACCTGCAGTAGGAGGCATTGGAATCGCTTCACGGATACCGGTAGTTGAACAAGTGGAGGAAGTAATAGTAAAATAGGAACCGGTGGATGAATTTGTTGATATTAATCCACCAAACCCAACATAAGTTGCAAGAAAAGTAGAGGAGGTCATTGTAAAAAGGAATTTATTGAGCAATGAATGAAATATAAAGACCCCATCCAAAACCGATGTCAATTGTTGTTCAGAGAAAACATTCAATTAAAAATGGAAATTACTAAATTGAGAAAATAGGTGATATGGTCGTAGAGAAGGGAAAGAAATCAAAAAAGGAATGATGGTCAAGTTGTTGTAACTCTCAGAACTGATAAAACAGCTTCATTAATAGTGTAGACAGAAGACAAGCAGACAACCTCGACATCCATGCAGATTGAATTGATTCTCCATTTGGTAGAGGCTTGGTAATTGCCGTTGACAGCGGAAATTTGAAAATAGAAGCCCACTACTTCTAGAATTTAGCATGGGTCTATTCCTGTAGAAACTCATTGAAGAGGAGTGAAGGAAATTTCGGAGCAAGAAGCGAGAGTGGTGGTTGATCATATCACTCAGTTGGAGAAGGCCAAGTAATTGTAGGAAAAGTTAAAGAAGAAGATTGAGGAGTTGCATGGGAGGTCCAATTATTAGAATCAGACAAAGACAAGATGTTTGCCTTGACACAACAGATCATGGCTTGTAGACCTCCTTCTCATTGCTATGCCCTATTCCTCCACGAACAATACCTATTATTTTTCCTGGAGAGTACCCATCAGGAGGTAAGCCATGATATGGAAGACCCCATGCAGTTCCTAAGGATTTTGAGAACCCACAATCAATTAAACTAACATTTGATGTGTGAGATTTATATGCATAATTACATCCGAGAGAATGATCAGTCGTTCAATCCAATACAATATGTGGGAGACATTTAGACAAGAGAATTCACATCCTTCGTGATTAATCGGGACAAGTGGAAAAAGGCCTTCGACATGTTCGAAGAAAATCAAGCAAATTAGCCACTTGTGATCAGAATGGAACAGTGTAAATTAATGGATATTTATAACAGACATCAAACATTTCTATAGCTGGAAGGACAAAAGGACCAGATGTTGACAACACAGAAGTGGTGTGTTGACTTGTGTATGAGGAAAATTTTTACTTGTCAGGAGGAAGCCTAGGACACTTGTCAAAAGCACTGGATCTTGTCATCATCAATAGTTCGTGTTAGAGAACCTTTTAGGGCCCCCAATTTTGCCAAGGATTTGAATAGAATTTCATGTTAGATCACATGCATATGACACTGTGGGGTCCATTACGACACTATGGGGTCCATTGGATAGGGCTGGGATTTCAATTACCCATCATTTGGTTACTTTCTGAGAAATACACACCTGCTTATGTGGCATAAGAGGATTGGTGAAAGGATACCCTTCACTTGCATGGATTTAAATCTCGGGGACATATATGGATGCACGGTATGATCTTGCACAACTCCATTTCAGTCATACTAGGTCTAATCTAGACTTCGCAGGAAACAAGACACATGAGGACATGCATATAAGCTAGTTGGGGGGAGATGTTGGTTGGTAGATTTGCCTACTTTTACCTATTTTTATCCACTTCACCTTACCCATTTCATAGTTTTTTGCGAGGTTAATTCATGTATCAACTATGAAGGTATGATAAATTGGCATTTAATTTTGAATACTTATTAATGAAACATAGTCCTAAGGGGAACGATGGCTATGTGACTTGCTAACTAAAGATTTCTTGCGAAATCACGATAACGATGACCATTAGGATACAAATCAACACATGATTGTTGATGAGCTGACAACGCTATTTTGGGACAGGGACTGTAACAACATTCACCCAACGAGAAGGTGATCGACCGCTACTATCTTTTGCATTTTGTTTCTACCTTAACAATTGTTGTATGTTTACGGGTAGACAGAGCTAAAGGACCTTTGAGTTTGTTAGTATTATGTATAAGTAATGGTTAAGGAGGTAGAAATGCAGACAATTGATCTGAGAAGTGTAACAATAGACTTTACTATATTTTCTTTGATTAATGCAATTCTTATTTTCCTGAGCACTAAATAATCTTTGATCTTTTTCCACAACCTTGATTGGAGAGTCGGGCCTATTCTCCTGATCAGGTGTTTTTGGATTAGTTGTGTGTGTAGATCTATGTTGGTTGTGTTCACTTACTTTATTGTCGTGATGATTTATTGACTGCGTTACTGTGAATTTAGATTGTTGTTACTCTAATTTGTTGTTATTGTTAAAGTTACTTGATGTTATTGTTATTTTCTTGTTGTTATTCAATTATTATTCTTGATTGACTGCTCAATATTGGGTAGGGAACATGTGGATTTCATATACTTTGCACGATATCCTTGAAACAATTAAAGGACCCCGGGTTAAAAATCAATGTGGGGAAGGGTGAATTCCATAATTCATATCTGAACACCAACACCCTTGACTAGTTTTCATACCTTCTCTATGTCCCTAAAGAAGATGTGTTTCCCTTAGGCAATGAGAAGAATTTAATGCTATGCAAACTAGATTTCTCTTGACTTTTGAAATTCACAATCAAGATGTTCACAATTGTATTATAGATTCAGGTGCTTCATAAAATTTTATAATGGTTCAATTGCTAGTTGGGAAATCTCAAATATTAGAATGAATTTTGGTGAATCAATTGAAGATTTCAACCAAAGATTCCATTTAATTCTTAATGGGATACCTACAGATTGAAGATCGGGAGATGATGTTTTAACTGAGGCTTATAGAAGTACCCTTCCCTCAAATGTGTCTTTTTCCATTATTGGAGAAGATAAAGCAACATCAGCCTTAAATATGGAAGAACCTCTAAATGCCGAAATACAAATTCTTAAAATAAAAAAATATTCAAGTAGTAAAACTAGTGATTGCAAAAAAATAAAAAGAAGTTGTTGACTTAGACTTTATTCAAAAGGTAACCAAGGAAATGTTTAATGAGATAATTGATGTAAAAAATGTTGTCTTTGAAACACTTGTTGTAAAACAAACATGGATACTTTTTAGGAGAAACCAACCACCGAATTCTAATCAAACTAATGTTGAAGAATTCAATATTGATGATCATGCACAAGATGATTTCTATAGAGCATATAATGAGTCTTTCATGTATAATAACAATAATTAAAATGATTATTAATTATAAATAATTGGTTGCAATAGTTCATATGTAACTGCCTCCTCCCACATTTACCCACTTTCACTAGATTTCCCAGGGTAAACATGAGCTGAGGGTCACTACGATAAGACTCAACCTCCTATATGACCTTAAGGAAATGAGTAGACAACTTGAGACCTTAATGACTTCCCTCAGGTGCTACAGGACCTCCAGGTATCCAACACTTGAGATGACTCTCATTTTCATTGACCTAGATCCCTACTCGCTCCCTTTACCAAGCCCTCCAAGCCACTGAGAGCCTCCAGTCACTCTCATGGGCTTGCCTAAGTGCGACTATATCCTTTTTCTTCCAATGCTATGCCAGAAACAATAAGATTTAAGGCTATTTTCCAAGGCGAGGACCCATTCTCTGCCCAGAACTCCATGAGAGTTCCAGAACTCATAAAAGACATATAAACAATGCTTGTAAACCCAAACTTAAACCATGTCTTGACCTGACCTTCCCTAACCAAGACTGACATTCTTTCAAACACTTGGTAAACCTGCAACCTATAGGTCATGAATGAAATTCTCAACATAAGGAGTTGAAAAATTATATGAGGTTTAATAATAATGATCATTGGCTTCTCACATTAGTTGTCATAACATCAATTAGGTCCTGCATTTGTTCATTTAGTTACAAATAAAAACATGGAAAGAACCATGACTAAGAACTGTCAAATAACCATGCGTATAACCATCATACAACCAAATAAATAATAATGAGAGAACAACCATTAAATCCACATAATAAAAAGTACATTTACTAAAAATAGGCAAAAGCCAACCAGGTTTGGGACTTCCACATACCACCCGACCATAGATTGGGTGGACCAAATCTTTCTTTCAGCGAATCACCCTCGTGCCATATTCCAAGCATGAATGTGGGATCTCATTAGATAAACCAATCCATAAACAACCAAGGGAATCCATAGGTTAAACCACCTCCACCCTCACCATACCATGACCTCACCTAAACCAGTGTCGAGATCACAAAACCAAATCGAGCTTGGATGCCTTAGAATTTCTTCGCCAATACCTTGAGGAATTTTCCTATCTCCACCCTCAATCATTACCGTGTATCCCACCATTAATGGTCAAGGGATTCCTAGGTCTTTGGTAATTTTCCTGAGACAACCTCACCCGGATCCAAAATATTCCAGTAATCCAAAGCTCAAACTGAGAAAAGTCCCATCACACCATGGTTATCCAAAAATGGCAAGGCTAGGCTAAAATCCACTATCGAAACCCAGCAAAATCCATGCCAATGACAACAAAAGAACCAAATACCAACATGCACATACCATGCATGTCAAAACCAGCTAGGAAATCATATATGCAACCTGTTACCTACAAGTATTCCTGCTGAAGCAGCTTGATCCAACTTTTCCTTGCTTGATCCTTGCTTTCCTTGGTTTTCCTTGTCCTTTCTTTTCTTTCTTGCTTTTCTTATCCTCTTGGTACTCATCTCCTCTCTAAGACTAATTCCAAAACTAAACTTAAAAAAGGCTACCAATTGATTCTTTGATGTCTTTTTATTATTCATGCCTCTAATTTATTCAATTTTCCATTATTTTCCTTCATTTTCCTCCTCACATGCAACCTGTGACCTTTCACCTCCCTTTTCTCCTAATTTCCTTTATTTTCATAAATAAAATGCCAAAACTACCTTTTTTCCTTTTCAAAGACTTTTCCATTGCCTTTGCCAATTCCCCCTTATCCATAAATACATCAAGTGATGCCCACTAGGATATGTTTCCCAACATTCATCTTAGAATAAGTGTCCCTTGACCGTGGTATTATTTTTCCTTTATTAACTTTTATTACAGGAAATTTTAATCTGGGGTTTTTACAAAACCCTCCCCCTTAAGGGAACACTATCCTCAGTGTTCTATGGCACCTACAACCAGCAAAACCATTGAAAATCAAAACATATTTCCCTCATATAACCCATCTCGTTGTAGTATTTACAATAACAACCTGCTCATAAGAAAAACTATCATGCCAAACATGACAACATGACAACCATACCACTTATTAGAGCTTTATGACATAGTTCATGGTGGTATTTACAATAAAAGCCATACATAAATATGTACAATACCAAAAAATCAGTTGCCTCCACCGACAAACAATGAAGGATACATATCCCGTATCTGATCAATCATCTCCCATGTAGCTTCATCAATCCCAAAGTGCTTCCATTACACTTTAACTTTCTCAATTGCTCTGTTCCGGAGCATGATTTTTTTCCACTACAATATGCACTGAGGTTCTAGCTAGAATTATCCTTCTTTCTCCACCTACAATACAAACTAATCAATAACGTGATCAACATCCTTTACATATATTTTAGGCAATGAAACATGAAAAACATCATGGACTTTCACTATCATAGGTAGTGAAAGTATCTAGGCCACTATTCCAATCCTATCAAGGGTCTCAAAAGGATTTCAATATTGTGGTGCCAACTTGGCACATGATCCAATCCTCAAGGATATATTCTTGTGAGTAATGTGTAAATACACATGCTCCCCAACCTGAAACTCCTTAAATTCCCTATGTTGGTTTGCATAACTCTTTTTCTTTTCATGTGCTACCTTTAGATCCTTATTTATAACTACATTTCATGTTCCATATCTGCCAACATGTCTGATCCAATAAGTACCCTATTCACTGGATCACTCCAATTGATGGGAGTGTTACAACTCTGCCCATACAGTGCCTCAAACAGACTCATCCTTAGTGAATCATGATAACAACTGTTATAAGCAAACCCAACCAATGGAAGGTACTTGTCCCATATCCTTTGCTGGTGCATCACATACATCCTCAGTATATCCTCCAATATCATGTTGACCCTCTATGTCCGTCCATATCTTTATGGATGATAAGTTGTACTAAAGGTAAACTTTGTCCCCAAACTTGTAAACAACTGCTTCTAAAACTTGGAAGTGAACTTGGCATCATTTTCTGATAAAATGTTCTTCGAAACACCATGCAATCTCACGATTTCCCTAATGAAGACATGTGCTACCTCACTATCTAAATACATGTGCCACCTTGCTCAACTTGTCTATCACAACCATGATAGAATCATGTTGCCTTGATGTCCTCGGAAGAACTGTAATGAAATCCATGGAAATGACCTCCCATTTCCATTTTGGAATTGGAATAGGCTAAAGAAACCCACTTGGATGCTTACACTCTATTTTCACCTACTAACAGTCCAAACATCTAGCCACGAATTCTTCCACTTCCTTCTTCAGATTCGGCCAATAGTAGAACTTCTTCATTGCTGTCAATGTATTCTAATATCCTGGGTGACTTAAATATAGCTTTACATGAAACTCCCTCAAGATAAGCTTCTCGAGTTCACTTTCATCCAACACATAGATCATGTCCCTGAATCTCACCAAACCATTTTTTGTGAGATGGTAGTCTACATCTTGGTCACCTATACCCTGTTGTAGCCTATGCATAAGCTCCATGTACTTGTCATCCTGTTGTCCTGCCTGTGAGATCTGATCTTGTAAATCTATCCCATATGAGCTCATTGTTGCAACATGGTTCAATTGCACTTTCTTGCTAAGAGCATCTACAACCTTGTTCTCCTTACCCTTGATGTATCTAATCTCGAAGTCAAACTCACTGATTGTGGCCAACCATCTATCTTTCCTGGCATTTAGATTTGGTTGGTCAAACATATATCTCAACCCGTTGTGATCGCTCATCAACACAACGCTTGCAAAGAAGATAATGTCTCCACATATTCAAGGCATGAATAATAGCCACCAACTCAAGATCATGAGTTGAATAATTATACTTGTGCTCATTCAGTTTCCTAGACTCATAGCATATCACCTGTCCCTCCTACATAAGGAATCCACCAAGCCCTCTCTTGCAAACATCTGTACACACTACAAACTCTTTATCTGAATCTACAATCTTTAACACTAGAGCATTCATCAACAACTGCTTTAACTATTCAAAACTGGTTGCACACTCCTCTATCCATTCAAACTTCTTACCTTTCCTCTGCAATGATGTAATAGGGTAGGCAATGCATGAGAAGTTCCTGATGAACCTCCTATAGTAACCTGCTAACCCCATGAATGATATGACTTCATCCACATTGCTAGGAGCTTCCCACTCCATGATAGCTCTTACCTTTTCTAGATCTATTACTATGCCTTCCTTGGAGACAACATGTCCCAAGTAGTGCACCTTTGTCTAAAAGAAACTGCACTTTCTAAGCTTGTCATACAATTGATGTTCTCTTAGCAACCTCAACACTGCTGCTAAATGCTCGACATGTTCTTCCTCATTCTTAGAATATATCAGGATGTCATCAATGAATATAATAAAAAACTTGTCCAGATAAGGACACAACACACTATTCATCAAGCACATAAAAGTAGCTGGAGAATTAGTCAAACTAAATGGAACTACAACAAACTCATAATGCCCATACCTGGTCCTGAAGGCAGTCTTGTAGATGTCCTCTTCTTTGATGTGTACCTGATGGTATCCTAATCTCAAGTCAATCTTTGAGAACATTGTTGCTCCCTTCAACTAATCGAACAAGTCATCAATCCTCGGAAACTGATATATGTTCTTGATTTTCAACTTGTTCAGTTGCTTGTAATTAATGCACAACCTGAGAGTACCATCCTTCTTCTTCACGAACAATATTGGTGCACCCCAAGGTGATACACTTGGCCTAATGTATCCCTTATCAAACATTTCCTTCAACTACAAATTCAACTCCACCAACTCTGGTGTGCTCATTATGTAAGGTGCTTTTGATGTTGGTGCTGCCTCTTCTACCAACTCAATAGAAAAATCCACTTCCCAATGGGGAGGAAACTCTAGAATCTCTGCTGGAAACACATCCTGAAATTTTTTTAATATAGGTTACCTCTTGAATATTTCTACATCCTCGACATCCTTACCCTTTTCACTGGAAATATGAACTGCAAACATTACACACCCTTTCGTGCAACTGCGCTTAGCCTACATAGTTATGACCATCCTCACTAATGTAGGATTTTTCTTTCCCCACAAGATTCTCTTTTCCCCATTATCATCTAGGAACTGAATAGCCTTGTCATAACAATCTACTTTGGTCTTATGAATATATAGTCAATCCCTACCCAAAAGCATACTATATGATCCCAATGGTAGTATATTCAAATGTTTTGTTGTAGGCATACCATTCAACTCGAATGCACAAGATCTTACCCAGTGACGAACCCTCATCTTAGTACCTATAACCAACTGCACTAACCAAGACTCTGCATGCGCTTCTTTTCTCAAACCACACTTATCGACCAAGTCAGGATTAACATAACTATAATTAGATCTAGGATCAATCAAAATAGAAATAACTTGACCATAGAGCTTACCTTCCATCTCAATAATGGATGCCTAGTGATCTGCCTGCTTGTTGTCCATAACTGCATAAATCTAAGGAATAATATGACCAACATCCCCAACTGTTTGTGCCTCCTGAGCACTATATCTAAGGCCTACCTCCCTAGTATAATGGAAAATCCTTCTTACGATGATCTTTGCCACATATCCAACACTGCAACGGTCCTCTACCATCACCTCTAGTCTGCTGCTCTCCAGGCTGCGACCCATGCCCCTTCTCAATTGTATTGAACTTCTTGTAAGGAACCACATTTTTTCTTTCTCACCTACATCCTGAGGTCTTCCCCACTTCAATGGCCACTTCCCTTTAACTTTCTCATTTCCCTTCAAGTCACGTTTAGGCTCATCTTTGCGCTTTGACTACTCATAACAATGCTTCAATTTCCGGATGGCTTCCTCTAGCGATCTAGGCTCATCAAACTCAATTTGGTCTCTATATGTTGTTGGAAACCCATTGATGAACCTCTGAATCTTAGCCTTCTCATCCTTGAGATAAGGCACATATTTAAATAGCTCTAGGAACCTGCTAGTACACTCATCATCTGTCATAGAACCCATCTGCAACTCATTAAACTCCTTAGCTTCGTCATCTTAGTACCTCTCCAATAGTACTTCTTCTTGAAGAGTCTCTAAAACTCCTCCAAAATCAACTCGTCTTCTGGAATTTCCTTGAAATTCTTCACATATTCCCACCAAATATATGCTTTCCCTTTAAGATTGAAGGTGGCTATCTTGGCTTTCATGTTCTCTGAGTAGTTATGCAATCTGAAGAATTTCTTCATCCCAAGCAACCATGCCTCTGCATCTTCTGCCTTCTTCATCTCTCCATCAAATGTAGGGGGTTTACTTTCTTGAACTCCTCAAGTAAATATTCACCCCTCCTATAAGGATGATGATGGTGATGATTGTGATGATGTCTCCTGGATGAGGAATTAAAATGATGCCCATACATACTAGTCCTCCTGTCAGGTGTATCCAATGATCTGCCACCTCTAATTGTGTCCC
This sequence comes from Pinus tabuliformis, assembly GCA_031772625.1. Classification (NCBI taxonomy): domain Eukaryota; kingdom Viridiplantae; phylum Streptophyta; class Pinopsida; order Pinales; family Pinaceae; genus Pinus; species Pinus tabuliformis. The sequence continues at coordinate 868,486,788 of CM062814.1, read as the reverse complement.
CTCTATCCAACATGTATCCACACCGAGACCTACTACCATAGGCTCCATTATTTTTCTCTTCATGTTCTTGATTGATCCTCAACTGTCCCTATTTCTACAACTCTGACAAGCTCTAAAGAATTGTTGCATCAACCTCTACCTGCTTCTCCTGAGCCCTTGCAAGTATTTCCTGAGCCTACACCAACTTGTCATTGTCTTCTTTGCAACTTCTAATCTCTTCCCTTAAGCTCCTCAATGTATTTGCTACATCATGATCTGAAATGGGGGTTTAACAACTTGTTAACTTACAAGAACCTCCCACTCCAAAACTTAAACAAAATTCAGGATCTAGCCTATGTTGACAATTTGCGGAATTAAGAACTTGAGATAGGTGTATGTCTTTGTTTGTCTTTAACTAATTAAGCCTTTTAAGTTCATTTTCTTAAACTGATATTAAACATATATAATAGTCATGAAATGCAACAAATAAAGAACCACATAACATAACAGATTTAATCTAAGAGTTCACCCAACTCTTGTGGGCTACGTCTCCGTGAGCTCTTGTCAATTTGACTTGGCTCTTTAGGATTATGGCTTAAATTATTTTACAATTTCCACACTCAACTCCATAGATTATTGACCGAACCAATGGGCTTAGAATGCCATCTTTATCCCTGTCATGGCTGTCCTCATGCTACAAATAGATCTTCAACTTGATTCTTTTAATCAATGCTCTGAGCTTCCCTGAGCTTCTTGATGGCACTACTCCTTTGGAATTCTACAACTCAAATGCTAAAACTGACAGCATAAACGTGTTCATAGCATCGAGACGATGAGAATCGACTATGAACATGACCCCTTTCTGAACAGGTGACTTTTGGACCTCCCAATAATCATCCACTTTGTTCTTCTGCTAGATTCTACCTCCAATTTGGTAGTTCTGCCAGAGTTAGCGGGGCGCTAACTAAATGTAGCGGACTTCTGAAAATTCTCTGCATTAAAACTAGGTGCGCTCCACTTCCTTACAACAAGTCGGTATCTGGCACATTGGCAAATTGTGTGTTATATGGAGGGGGAGGTCACGGGACGTACCATAAAAGGAACATGGAATTCTTTTCCAATGCTTATGTGGAAATTTACCATGCTTTATATGATCAAAGGAAATTTGATTGAAATCAGATTTATACCTTTCTCTTTCACCTTTTTTACCTTCATGAGGAGGCGAATCGAATGAAGAAGTGGCTCCCTTTGGAACACCATCAATATTTTCAATGATTTTAGAGCTTTCACAACTTTCTAGTTCAAGTGTATGCTTATGAACACCTTCTTCCTGCAAAGTATGTTTCAAACTATTGCATTCCCCAGGAACACAATCTTTACACTCTTGAGGTAGAAGACCTGAAATGAAACTCCTTCTAGGAACTGTTTCAATTGCTTTCATGGCTGCTTTGGAACTTTATCCATAAGATTGTCCATAGCCAAGACCCAAATACTTAGGCCTTTCCTCAAACATTATTGGCTCAACGATTCCTTGTGCATGTTTTCCCAATCCTTTTCCTTCATAGTCCATTTTTGACATCAACTTGAACCCTATGCCTCTTGTATGTTTTTCAAAAGAACTAACATAATCATTTTTAGAGGAAAGTGAAGACAAACTAGGATTGTTTACCTCTTCTTCAAGCTGATACTTGACTAAGGCTTCTTTGGCAACAAGGAGATGTGTCTCCAACTCATGCATCTTTTCCAGGTTCATATTTGTAATATGAAGTTTACTCTCCATTTCATGCAATTTGTCAGAAAGCAACTGCTTCTCTTCCTTCATGAAATTCAACTGCTCTCGAAGTTCAGTGCTCATTTCTCTCACCATATCCATCATGATGAACAAGTCTTGCTTCATGTCTTCATCAAAGAATATTGTGAAGGAGGAAGATTTTGATAACTCACTTGTAGAAGTTGTCATTATAAAAATGAACAAAAGCACTTCAACAAAATTTAGACAAATTTCTGAGCTAAATGACTGCAGAGTCAAACTCTTATTCAAACAACCTTTTGCAACAGACCTCTTGTGCTTCAAGGATTTCCTTGAGGTCCTTGGGGTAAGAAGAATGCCTTCAGCCCTTCTTCCTTCTTGTCCTCTCTTGAACTTAGCTATCAGTAGCTTTCCCTTCACCTTTGCAACACAAACAACAGTGAGTTTACAAACAATCAAACAATAGGATTTGACATTTTGAACACCTTTCAAGTCAAACAAGCAATCTTATGCTCTGTCAATCAAGCATCTAAGCTCTATCAATCAAACAGCTACGCTTTGATACCACCTGATCTAAAATGGGGGTTTAACAGCTTGTTAACTTACAAGAACCTCCCACTCCAAAACTTAAACAAAATTCAGGATCTAGCTTATGTTGACAATTTGTGGAATTAAGAACTTGAGATAGGTGTATGTCTTTGTTTGCCTTTAACTGATTAAGTGCTTTAAGCTCATTTACTTAAACTGATATTAAACATATATAATAGTCATGAAATGTAGCAAATAAAGAGCTACATAACACAACCAATTTAATCTAGAAGTTCACCCAACTCTCGTGGGCTACGTCTCCATTAGCTCTTGTCAATTTGACTTGGCTCTTTGGGATTATGGCTTAAATTCTTTTACAAGTTCCACACTCAACTCCATAGGTTAATGACTGAACCAATAGGCTTACAATACCATCTTTATCCCTGTCATGGTTGTCCTCATGCTACAAACAGATCTTGGACTTGATTCCTTTAGCCAGTGCTTCTTGATGGCACTACTCCGGAATTTTGCAACTCAAATGCTGAAACTAATAGCATAAACGTGTTCAGAGCATCGAGACAATGAGAATCGACTATAAACACAACCCCTTTCTGAACAGGTGACTTCTGGACCTCCCAAGAATCATCCACTCTGTCTTTCTCTTAGATTCTGCTTCCAATTTGGCAGTTCCGCCAGAGTTAGCGAGGCACTAACTAAATGTAGTGGACTTCTGCAAATTCTCTGCATTAAAACTAAGTGCACTCCACTTCCTCACAAGCAGTTGGTATCTGGTGCATTGGCAAATTGCATGTTATATGGAGGGGGAGATCGCAGGACCTACTCCCCCTCTCCTCCTTCTTAGCGTACAAATCTTAACTATAGTTTTAATTATGCATATTATCATCGAATTGCACCTCCATATAATTTTAATATATGGTTTTAACAAACTGATATGTATAAAACCCTGTATAATATCATTCCATAAAATATTTTCTGCAACTTGGATAAATTTTTGGAACCTTTGGATCCTACGTGTAGGCTCTCCATTGGCCTGTGGGAAACTTGGAGCGTGTATGTGGATTCGGCATGGCCTTATCCTGTGGCACTTGCATGGCGCTATTGAACTGCTATCTTTAGCATGGATAACCTTTAGCACTATGCCATTTAGAGTGGCGCCAAACTGGAGTGAAGGCATATCTCTTGTATGGCGCAGAACCTTCACTTGGATTAATTCGTGAACTGGAGTTACGGGGAGAGGGGCGCTATTTTTAGCAAGACATGGTTATCTCCATCATATTATATCCTTGGAGCAACAAGGTTTCGCTGGAGGTTTGACTTCGTTGCTTTGAAGTTGGCATGATATACTATGTGGTGGTTTGGATATACGTTAATTGTTGGCGTGTAGAGGGGAATGGTGCAGGGGTCGAGCCACCAAGTTTGGCGGGCTCCCACCACACCCTTTTGAATTATCATCGAACATTCCACCATAATACCATGTTCTCACGACACTATTTCATTGATTAATGTACCGCCCAAACGGTGAAGTCGCTTGGTTTGTGAACAAGAGGTCTAGGGATTAAATCCTCTAGGCTTTCAATACATTTTACATAATGCCCCTTTTGGCCAATCGGAGAAGGTCGCATGGCCCAATCTTGGCCTGCCATGTGGCAGCCGTCGATTGGCCCATAGGCCTTAAAATTTTCAATTTTTAATATAGTTTAAAATTAAAGAAATTGCCTCCTTTTCTAAGGACATTGGGAAATTTTCCTTTTACAATATCTCCTTCGTTTGAAGGCCATTTTTCTCCGTTCAAATTGCATTGGATTCAAGATGAAAAGATCTACACAATGATGTTATTTTCAAGAGCATTCATTGAATTTAATTTTTGAGGATTAGAGATCCATCGAGGATCATTTTATAATCACATCAGAAGAATACTCTTGTCCTTGCTGCCCAACTAATCTGTAGGGAGAAGGCCGGGAACTGTAGTCTACCATTTTGCTTCTCATCTTTGATTCTCTTCTTCCTGTAAGTGTACCATGTCAGATAAATCAAATAGATACCAAAATCAAATCCATACCTTAGTGATGTTCATGGGAGGCTTATCTCATATGCAAAATCATTCCACATTAACATGTACATTTATAATCATAAGCATATCCATATAATCATATCAACACATCAGCATAACAATATAATAACATAACAACGTCATGCATGACCATACCAACTATATACCATAACTCCATGCATGATACCATAACCTTGAGAACATTAGAATTTACCCAAGAGAGAGAAAACTGCTCTAATACCACCCTATAACCGCCTCCTCCCCCGTTTACCCACTTTCAATGGCTTGCCCAAGGTAAACATGAGTTTAGGGTCACTATGATAAGACTCAACCTCCTATATGACTTTAAGAAAATGGAGTCGACAACTTGAGACATTACTAGCTTCCCTCAGGTGCTACAAGACCTCTAGGAGTAACCAAACCCTCTAGATTTCCAACCCTTGAGATGACTCTTTTTCACTCACCTAGAGCCCAATTGCTCCCTTACCAAGCCCTCCAAGTGACTGAGAGCCTCCAGTCGCTCTTGTGACCTTTCTTGAGTTCAACTATATCCTGTTAAAATTGGAAATTAAGGCAAAACTTCATGTGGGTCATCTTATTCATGGCTGATAATATTTTTATTAAATTCCTATCGTCGAGAGGTGTAGGATTGATATAAATATCATCTGATTCTGATAAGTATTCATGGAGATATGAATTTATTTTGATTATTGAATTATTATCAAGTCGACCTAAAACTCATGTAGGCTTAGAAGCCCAACAGTCGCATCTATTCAAACACCAACATTATGTATAATACAAGATGACTTTTCCTCATTTGGACTCACTCATCTCATCACATCTCTCTCTCTCTCTACTGCGTAGAAAAGAGTCTCTTCTCTACTGCACAGAAAAGGATCTCTCCCTCACACATGTCAAGCCGGAAGCTGCTGAAACTAAAGCTGCAACTGCAGAAGTAAAGATTTACCTACGTGGACTAGAAGATCTCCTCATCTGAACGAAATTGTAGGTTCATCTGAACCTCCTCTAAAATCCACAACTTTTGGTGGTGGAATCAAGTCAATCCGACGGACGGTTTGCAAGATATCGACTACCCTAGTTTGAAGCTAGAAGCTGTCGAAACTGAAGCTGCAACTACAAAAGTAAAGTTTGACCTGCGTGGACTAGAAGATCTCCTCATTTGAACTGCGCTATAGGTTCATCTGAACCTCCTCTGGAAGCCGCAACTTTTGGTGGTGGAATCAAGCCGATCTGACCGTCGGTTTGTGAGATATCATCTGTCCTAGTTCGATGATGAAGCTGCTAATGCTGATGCTGCTGATCTAGGGTTTGCTACTGCTAATATGAATCAGATTTATTGTATTATTTCTCTCTGCTGAATTATTGAAAATAAAAGAAGATTTGATCAAAGGGTTTCCCCACACATTGTGGGGTTTGTCCCTGGCTAGCTGCCACATCTTGTGTCCGTTGTCTTGGCTTGTTTGCTGTCGATCGTTTAATGTTCTATCTGAACTTTACTTTATGTATATGTGATTGCTAATCTGTGGAATATAATAAGGAAAAGAAGTAAATTGTTATAAGCATAGAACATACCATAACTTAACATGGTATTAGAGCTAAGGTGAAGACAAATCCCGAGCAAGAGCAAGAGCAATCACCGAACAGAAGATTGGCAAGGCTATCCTAAAAGAATGATGGGGTCCTCAACACTCTTTCCTGCTGAGGACAAGCTCCGTGAGAAAGCTGACTATCACAAATGAAATATGTCTATTGATCTAACCCTTGAGGATCAAGGAGTGTTGGATCATGTGAGAGGCAATATTGTTGAGCCTCCATCAAATGCATCTCTTGCTGCCAGGAACAAATGGAAGAATAGAGAAATTAAAGCGAAGAAGGTCATCTGGGACTCTATCGACAAGTGCTTGGTGGCCTATATCTCTGAACTAGAAACCTCCAAAGAAATCTACGATAGACTAGTGAGTTTATTTAAAGTTAATGATGCAAATCAAGTTTTGTTTCTTAGAAATAAGTTGAGGGAAATCAAGAAGGGTAAAGATGAGAGTATGCAAGCATACTTCTTAAGAATCACCGAGATCAAGAATGATCTCCTATCTATTGGGGAGACTATTACTGACAGAGAAATGGCACTCACAACTCTTGGAGGATTACCATCTGAATGGTACGTGTTCAGGACTACTCTTCTGAACAATAATGTAATTCCTAGCTTCGAGGAATTAATGGCTAGATGCATTCTAGAAGAAACAAGGGTAGAAGAGCAAGAAATGCCCTTGCCTAAAGGTCCTCCTGCTGCCTTTTCTTCTCATGCTAAGAAAAGAAATAATTCCGGGACTAAATCAAAAGGAAAGGCTGGACCTAAGGGTGGAAGAAAAGGATGATGTTACATTTGCAATAAAGCAGGTCACTATGCAAGGGAGTGCCCTGATAGAAAGGACTCACACTGGGATGATGATCAAAATCCCTCTGATGGCAATCAAAGGAATGACAAATTCAATAGCAAAGGTAAGAGGAGAGCTGGGAATCAAGGAAGAGGACAAGCATTCAAGAAGGCTAGAAATTCCAGGATGTATTAAATGCACCTGACCTCCGAAAGAACCTGGTGTCCATCTCAGCAATGGAAGACAAAGACTACAAGGTAACCTTCAGCAATGGAAAGGTACGTGTATTGAAAAATAATGTTAAAGATGCCTTTACTCTTGGGTTTCATGTTATCAGGTCGATGAAAGTCAGGTAGGTGTCATGTCTTATGACACATCTCTTCAGTCCAAACTTTGGCATTAGAGGTTTTCCTACCTTCATTACAAATATCTACTCGATGTAAGACATATGGTAACAGGGATGCCCGAATTCTAAGTAGAAAAAGAAGGTGTATGTTTGGGATGTACCAAAGGAAAGCTCAAAAGGGGACCATTCCCCTCAAGCCTAAGCAAGACCTCTGATATATTACAGTTGGTTCACTCAGGCATACCTGAGGTTGGGATTAAGAGGGAGAATACTACACCACATACTCCAGAGCAGAATGGTGTGGCACCATACGATTGTGGAAGCTATCTCTATGATGATGTAGCAATGCCTGATGTGGAAGAACCAATGGATCCTATTTACCCACCTGAGCCTTCCTCTTCCAGGAAGAGGCCTTCATGGATTAGGGGGATACTTGATAATGCTGAAAGACATGCTGCACCTTGAGGAACCTTCCATGAAAGTAAGAAACCCAACAGGTATCAGGGATACCTGACCAATATGAGCACGATCATACAAAATGAGCCTTCATCATTCTCAGATGCCATCAAGCATCAAGTATGGAAGGATGCTATGACCGAAGAATATGAGTCTATCATGAAGAATGATGTCTGGGAAGTAGTTCCCAGACCCCAGGACAAGATAGTTGTTACTTCCAAATGGACTTACAAGATAAAGCATGCAGCAGATGGAAGTACCGAAAAGTATAAGGCTCGTTTTGTTGCTTGTGGTTTCTCCCAAAAGGAAGGTATAGACTATGATGAGATATTTGCACCTGTTTCCAGATATACGACCATCTACTCGATCATAGCCCTTGCCGCTTCACAAGGATGGAACCTACATCAGATGGATGTCAAGACCGTGCTCTTGCATGGCTCGATCAAAGAAGAGGTCTACGTGGAGCAACCCGAAGGATTTGAGATTTATGATCGAAAATCTCACGTATGCAGGTTGAAGAAGGCTCTCTATGGGCTGAAGCAAGCACCCCGAGCATGGTATGAGAGGATCGATAGCTACTTGATGAAGCTGGGATTCACTAGGAGTGAAGCCGATCCTAACCTTTACCTTAAGGTTGAAGATGACAAGCTTCTCATACTGGTGTTGTATGTGGATGACCTCTTTCTAATAGGTGCAGACCCTCTCATTCACAAATGTAAGAGGGAGTTGGCTTCTGAGTTTGAAATGAAGGATCTAGGACCGATGCACTATTTCCTAGGACTTGAAGTGTGGCAGAAGCCAAGGGAAATTTTCCTATTTCAAGGAAAATATGTGGTGAAGATTCTGAAAATATTTGGTATGATGGACTACAAGCCTATGACTAGCTCAAGGATCTTAACTTTCAGAAGTTATATGGTAGTGATGTTGGACCAGATTTGGGAAATGCCTATGAGTTTCAAAAACTCATTCACATTGATGTTCTTGGTGAACCTCCATCCGAACATATGTTCTGCAGCTAGCATTGTGAGCTCATATTTGGTTGAGCCTCACTAGATTGGTGCCAAGAATCTTCTGAGATGTCTTCAGGACACAATCTCTCATGGATTGAGATACATTTCCAGAAATATGAAACTGCATGATTATTCAAATGCTGATTAGGCAGGTAGTGTGGAGGATCACTGGAGCACTTTTTAGTGTTGTTTCTCTTTGGATTCTGCTTCGATATAATGGATGAGCAGGAAGCAGAAGTCGGTTGCCATAAGCACCACCGAGACCAGATACATATCTACGAGTATGATCTCGTATGAAGCTACCTGGTTGGGGAAGCTCTTCAGTGAGCTGTTTGAACACATACCACTGTGATTCTCTATAACAACCAGAGGTGGGATTCGATTATTGAGGAATCTTGTATTCTTCGATTGCTCCAGCAGATAGACATCATCTGGGATATGGTAAGTCGATGAGCAAGGAGGCTCCATCGCATTAAGATGATGTACAGGTCGATACACCTTGTCAAAGCCTCAAGGAAAGATCTAATCTGTGATTTTCCAAAATGACTTGGAGTCGTCAAGAAACCCTTGTACAAGGGTCCTGCATGTTGCATACATTGAGCTCTGGGAGCTCTGAGGGCTTGCGATTCTTACTGGAGCAACATACGACCACAGGGTAACTCACCCTCCCTTGGTGGTGCACACTGGAACAAGATGATTCACTCTCTTGTGGGACAAGATGATTCGCTCTCTTGTGGAACAGGATGATTTTCTCTCCTGTGTAGCAGGATGATTAGCTCTCCTATGAGGCCTGGATTGATGTGTTCTCCATGGCGATTGTAGCAGGATTGATGTGTTCTCTTGTGAAGCCTAAATTGATGTGTTCTCTTGTGAGGCCTGGATTGATGTGTTCTCCATGGCGATTGTAGTAGGATTGATGTGTTCTCCTGTGAGGCTTGGATTGATGTGTTCTCCATGGCGATTGTAGCAGGATTGATGTGTTCTCCTGTGAGGGCCGGATTAATGTGTTCTCCTGTCGAGGCATCCTACCCATGCAGTCTGGGACTCATGGGAAGTACCTCTCATCTGATAAATGAGTAGCGAAATGAAGTTAGGGACCATAGTAGTATCGATGGATGCATCGTTGTATCTACTGTACTCCCTACGCTAGGATGACCTCCATTGATCTGGGATCAATGATACTGGTCTGGGACCAGTGGTAGGAGTTGTACCATACTATGACATTGAGTTCAGGTCAGTTGAGACTAGTCTAGGACCAGTGGTACATACTCTAAGATTGACTTCATGTCAATGCAGTACTGGTCTGGGACCAGTGAGAGTGGTACATACTATGACACTAACTTCGAGTCGGTTGAGACTGGTCTGGGACCAGTGGTACACTCTCTGAGACTGCAATACTGGTCGGGGACCAGTGGTAGGAGTGGCACTTACTATGAAGTTGACTTCGGGTTGGTTGAGACTGGTCTGGGACCAGTGGTATGCACTCTAAGACTGACTTTGAGTCAGTGGAGGATGATACTAGTCTGGGACCTTGGAGTTGTACTCAATATGACGCTGACTTCGAGTTGGTTGAGGCTGGTTTGGGACCAGTGGTACATACTATAAGACTGACTTTGAGTCAGTATGATACATCCTCGATCATTTCTTCTTCTTCATAATTCGGACAAAAGCAAAGCAGAATAGAAAAATGCAAGAGCAGAGCAGAACAAAGCAAAACAGTACAGATCAGTATAGGGCAGAACAGGCAAAATAGAGCAGAGCAAGGCATGGGATAGGCTGTATAGGGCAGTGCATTTGATGGATGAATAGTAACGACTGATAGACAGATTGCAGATGAAGTTCTCCCTAGTTGATAGGGAGTGTTAAAATTGAAAACTAGGGAAAAACTTCATGTGGGCCATCTTATTCATGGTTGATAATATTTTTATTAGATTCCTCTCGTCGAGAGGTGTAGGATTGATATAAATATCATCTAATTCCGATAAGTATTCATGGAGATATGAATTTATTTTGATTATGGAATTATTATCAAGCCGACCTACAACTCATGTAGGCTCAGAAGCCCAATAGTCACATCTATTCAAACACCAAAATTGTCTATAAATATAGGACGACTTTTCCTCATTTGGACTCACTCATCTCATCACATCTCTCTCTCTCTACTTTGCAGAAAAGAGTCTCTTCTCTACTGCATAGAAAAGGGTCTCTCCCTCACACATGTGAAGCCAGAAGCTGCTGAAACTGAAGCTGCAACTGCTGAAGTAAATATTGACTTGCGTGGACTAGAAGATCTCCTCATCTGCGTTGTAGGTTCATCTGAACCTCCTCTGAAAGCCACAAATTTTGGTGGTGGAATCAAGTCAATCCGATGGATGATTTGCAAGATATCGACTGCCCTATTTTGAAGCTGGAAGCTGTCAAAACTGAAGCTGCAACTACAAAAGTAAAGTTTGACCTGCCCTAGTGATGACTAATGAAGATCTCCTCAATTATGAATTTTGATCGTTGTAGGTCTCAATCATAAACCTCCTCTGGAAGTCGCAACTTTGGTGGTGGAATCAAGCCAATCCGACAGTTGGTTTGTGAGATAACGTCTGCCCTAGTTTGATGATGAAGCCACTAGTTTGGACTTCCACCATACAACTCGACCATAGATTGGCTGACACCAAATCTTTCTTTCATCCAATCACCCCTGTGCCATATTCTAAACATGAATGTAGGATCTCATGGGATAAACCAATCCATAAACAACTAAGTGAATCCAGAGGTTAAACCACCTCCACCCTCACCATACCGTGACCTCACCTAAACCGGTGCCGAGATCACAAAACCAAACTGAGCTTGGATGCCTCAAAATTTATTCTCCAATACCTTGAGGAATTTTCTTGTCTCCACCATCAGGCTTTACCGTGTATCCCTCCATTACCAGTCAAGGGATTCCTAGGCCTTTGGGAATTTTCCTGAGACCACCTCACTTGGATCCAAAATCTTCCGGCAATCCAAATCTCAAACCAAGAAAAGTCCCATCACACCATGGCTATCCAAAAATGGAAAGGCTAGGCTAAAATCCACTGTCGAAACCATGGAAAATCCATGCTAATGACAACAAAAGAACCAAATACCAACATGCACATACCATGCATGTCAAAACCAACTAGGAAATCATACATGCAACCTGTTACCCACAAGTATTCCTATTGAAGTTGCTTGATCCAACTTTTCCTTGCTTGATCCTTGCTTTCCTTGTCCTTCCTTTTCTTACTTTCTTTCCTTCTCCTCTTGGTGCTCTTCTCCTCTATGAGACTAATTCTAAACTGAACTAAAAAAATGCCACCAATTGATGCTCTGATGTCTTTTTATTATTCATGCCTCTAATTTCTTCAATTTTTCATTATTTTCCTTCATTTTCCTCCTCACATGCAACATGTGATCTTTCACCTCCCTTTTCTCCCATTTTCCTTTATTTTCATAAATAAAATGCCAAAATACCTTTTTGCCTTTTGAAAGCCTTTGTCATTGCCTCTGCCAATTTCCCCTTAGCCATAAACACATCAAGTGATGCCCACCAGGATATTTTTCCCAACATTCAGATTGGAATAACTGTCCCTTAATCGTGGTCTTATTTTTCCTTTATTAACTTTTATTACATGAACTTTTAACCCGTGGTTGTTACATCATAGCAGTGGAGAGGCATCCATTATTGGTATCACCCATTGCATGGACGTGAAAACCATGGAGATGAGGCCGAGGCTCTATTACTCAACTGATTTGATTTAATTAATGAATGAATGGTTAACTCACAAATTATAATTTATAATTTCATAATAATAAATATAAAATATTTCAAAATTTTATTTTAATATTTAATTGGTTCTTATATTAATAATTTATTAATGATTTCTTTTAGAGTATTAAAGAGTTATTCCCATTATTACACATAAATTGATTATGAATTAAAAATGGTTGGTTGCAGTAATTCATAGTAGTGGAGAGGCATCCATTGGTGGTATCACCCATTGCGTGGACATGAAAACCGTGGAGACTAGGTTTGAGGCATGTTACTATATTGAAGATCTTTGTCAGTCCTATAGAATAAATAAGTCGATTCAATTAGTAGATGAATGGTTAACAAAGGAATTATAATTTATAATTTCATAATAGTAAATATAAATTATTTTTAAGATTTATTTTTAATATTTAAATGGCTATGAAATTAATAATTTATTAACGATTTTTTAAAGTATTGAAGCGTTATTTTCATTATTGCACATGATTAATGTCACTCAAATACTCGGTAGCATATTCATTCTTAAAACTCATCTAAAGAGATGAGTGATTTAACAAAATAAATTAAAAATGATAAGCACATATCATGACCGTACACCCTTTACAATTCATTTTATTCCATATGGAAAGTACCTCGAGAACCACTCCAAGTCAAGACTCAGGAATCCTCACCCCGTTTCCACTACGACATTGGTCCAATGGCCAACCTCCGACTGTTGGCATTATGATACAAGTGTTGTCCTTGATGGCAACTCACTCACAGGTCAATTCAGTTTTGGTAAAAGGCAACTCACAGTACAACAGGTATATTCAGAGGTTACAGGGCAATGGTACAAAAGAACAAGAAGATGGAACTAAGGTCTACTGATCAGAATAAAGAAGGTAAAGGACAAAGTTGATACACACTGGTCCACTTAGTCAAAACAGTGTATACACGTTGTTCCACATAACAAAAAGAGCATATACGTATACATGCACTCCCACAGAAAGAAAAGCACATACATGATTGGAAAACCTAGGTTTTGGTACGAGGTATTTGGTCCATGGTATTGACCCTAGGTATTTGGTCCGAGGTATTTGGTCCATGGTATTGACCCTAGGTATTTGGTCCAAGGTATTGGTCCTAAGTGGTTTTGGTCCAAGGTATTGACAAAGGGCCTAAAGCTATATAAGGAGGAGAAGATCATAAGGCCAAGTGTGCAAGTGTATGGGTTTCTAAGGAATACTTCTATCTGAAGTATATTTTATGTTGTAGGGGCTATGTTTTTTATTTGATCTAAAATACTTTGTGCACCTTGAATTCAATGTTGGATCAGGATCATGAGACCTGAAGTGACTTATTATTGGATGATCTGATATTGGTTGGGCTAGATCTAACTGTGTACACCTGTTTTATTCTTTAAATGTCATGATCTAGGTTTGTCTAAAGTTCAGAAGTGCAACAAAGTTATGAGTTGATATTTGCAGATATGTACGCTAGTTCGTCTCTTCAAAAGTGCGTGTACATGCAGGTTATACTCTTCAAAATAGCGTGTACAAAAGAAAAGCTTCTTTTTCAGATCTGACTGATCTATCTGATCAAATTCTGTTGTTTTATTGTTGTCTGTCAATGAAGTCTTCTTAGATCTGAATGTAAAACTGAATGCATAAGGAGGCTAGTATTTGATTGATTGATTGTATAAGTGAGAAGAAGTGATCTCTGTCACTGCCTATGTAAATCTCTGTAAGTTGATAGTAGATATTCAATATATTGCTGGTTGGTACAGACTTGATTCAAAAGTTTATGTTTGCAGTAGTTTTGAAGGTATATGCAGGTTTGATTAACGGAAGTAGCGTATACACGCAATTTGGGTTCAACCAAGTAGCATATACACTCTGATGCATGGTTTTTGAGGTTGTTGAAAATGAAACAAGATGATGGAGCTTAGTGGAAAGGAGTCGCCTTCGCTAAGTGGGCCCGCAGGCTATTTTTGGCGCAAAGTCTATTTTTAGACTATGTCTATTTTTAGACATATGGATCATGGTCTATGAGTTGCAGGATGCTGTTTATGGATGATTGGTCATGTTGGGAAAAATAGATGGACTTCTATTTCTGGTTTACAACGGAGTGATCAGAGTCTATTTTTAGACTGCTAGGCTAAAAATAGAAAAGTCAAATATTATTGTCTCATAATAATATTTAGACTATAAACTTTATCTTATCCTCTTGGAGCACTTCAGTTTGAGCTACGGATGTGGCACATGCATCTGTAAGAAGGAAATATGCTTTTCTTGTGGGTCAGTTGAGCTATTGCATGCATGACTTCAGTTAGAACTCATGTGGTTGAGTTTGGTGGAGTTGGTTGTGGAGTTGATGGAGTTATGTTTGGTTTGACTTTGTTAAACTAGTTGTAATTAGTCTAACTGCAAATAGACTAGTGATGAGTGATGTGAATTAATTGATTAAATTAATTCACTAATTATTAACTCATAAATCAACTAAAGAATACATCAGTTAACTCAGTGCATGTACAGTTCAGTGGAGACAGGTGTTAGAGGTTGAGATTGCTATCAGTTGTGACTATAGTTGTGCATGAGATCTTGCACAATCAATGGATTGAGTATGCCCATGAGGATTGTGCAATATATGCCCAGTGAAATAGCCTGTTCTCACGTGATTTTCACTTGGCATTGTGCAGTGGAGGCAGGCAAAGCAGCGGAGAAGATTTGAACCTGTGACTTGTTCGGATCTGAGCTAGTTTTGTGTGTAACAGGTGGAGATAGTGTTGGATACTTGTGAGGAGTATTGTACTATGTATTGTTACATGTTCTCTATCATTATAATATACAGACAGTGTGGGGTTTTCAGCGGTAAGCTTTCCCCGGGTTACATACTGTGTTAATGTGTGCATGCGATTAATGTTTCATTGTTTTTGATGTTGCTAAATTGATGATCAACGTAGAGGAGATTATGTATTGTGCATGTATTCTACAATAGTGTATAATCGAGATAATCTCCGTGAATAAGTGTTTATTATTCAAAATTTCTACATGGTATCAGAGCTGTTGATCAATAGATCTATTATTAAGGAAGTGTTTACATTTTATTTCTTCAAGCAGAGTCTGTAATCGGGCCAGGTAGCCTCTGGATTCATCCTTCCTCTGGAAGGTGAGATATTTGGTGAATGCCCATACAGTCGATCTCTGTACGAGAAATACTTTGTTCTCACGAATTTTAGATCAGAAGCGGTTGAGTTTTGAGTTGGTGGAATGGCGCTCAAGGATAAACTCAGGAACATCTAAGTGTGAGAATGGAGACAGTATGCCCCAGTATCTCACAAAGTTCACCCAATGCCGGGATGAGCTGGGAAGTGTGGGGGTGACTGTCGATGATGAGGACTTGGTGAGCTTGGCTCTCCTTGGTCTTTCGAAGAGTTGGCATTCCTATCAGGACTCTGTCAATGGTCGGGAGAAATTTCCAGGTTGGGAGAGACTTTGGTCGGATCTTGTGAGAGGAGATCAAACGGAGCACCAGAGACAATTCTTCATCCATGCATGATGAGGAGAACTGTGCCTTAGCGAGTAAGGTGAAGAAGGGGAAGGAGAAGGGTTCTCTTTCTGAATCCAGTTCTTCCAATGATGGGAAGGAGGTTGACATGTCGAAGGTGAGATGCTTTCGTTTTCATGAGTTGGGCCATTATGCTACTAATTGCCCAAAGAAGAAATCCAAGAAGGGATCTGTTAGCACTTGAAATTTCACCTCAGGCTGAAAAGGCAAATCTCAAAGCTACATCAAACCATTCAGCCTCGTAGCTAGCCCTACGGGGCAAGAGAAGGCTCTCTCCGGTCAATCTCGGTAAATTTTCAATAGGAAGAGATGAACAATCAAGGTAACACTGATATTAGGCTAGTAAACTGATTTGAAGGTTGATTTGGGGGTTTTTTGGGTTTTTGGTGGCAATTTGAGGAACTGCAATTTAGGGTGAGGGGATTGGACACAGTTTCTGCAGGGGGTCTTTGGGGCAAGGTAGGAACCTGTATTGATGTCTTTAGCTGAAGTGGATGATTAGGAAGAAAGATAAGAAGGCTAAAGAGAGCAAACAATGGATTTGAATTCTCTTTAGATAGCAGAAAACATAGAAATTAAACAAATTTAAAAGTAGAGCATGGCAAGCATGAATTCTGACTTTATCACTTCATTTGTTTAATATGCAGCAGTATAGAAAGGAAATGAATCACATAAAAAAGCTTACAATAACATGAAGAAACACACCATCAACACCTGAATCCACAAGAATCCCAAAGATGACTGCAAAACCCTGGTCTTCCTTAGCCAAAAATTGCAGAGATACAAGTGAAATATACAATGATAGCTCCTCCCTCAAGAATCCAACCATGAAAATGAGCATGAAAGTACATAATATAGATGATCTAACCTCTTTCCCTGCCTCCATGTGTCTAGCTCACTATCCTAGGAGCTGTTTGAACAACTTCTAAACTAAGCACTACAAAATAGGCAGTCAAAACAACTTGCCTCTAAAAACTTGGAAACCAGTTCATACAGTCAATTTTACCCTCTTACATGAGAGAAACTTCTAGAAGAGTAAAACAAGGGTAAAAGTATCCAAAAAGTGCCACAAGTATAGTCAAAAGGACCACCATCGACCTCAGAAAGTCAAACTGGAGCTAAACTGCAAATTCTGGGCTGAGCTGGTCAAATCTGGCACAAATTCCTCAACGGGTCGCGCACATCCTCCTCAACGGGTCGCGCACTTTGGAGCCCTGTTTGGAGGCCTTCCCGGTGTCAGAAAGAGGTGCAGGATAGCTCGTTGGAAAGGTCTCTAAGTCTACTTTACAACCCAACCAGAATTTTTGGATTTGGAGTTCAGTTTCCTAGTCAAAAGTCAATTCTCCCAAGACTACGTCTGCAGCTCAAAAAAGGGGCAGAAAGTCAAAATTTGGCTGTATTTTGACCTTTTGGAGGCCCAAAACTTCATGAAAACTCAAATCCATCCATAGACATGTGTAAATTTTCATGAAAAATCTAGCAATGCTAAGTTTTCGCAAAACGGAGCTACGATGACAAAGGGTCTCACCAAGGGTGAGACCCGTTGAGAAGCCAAAACCTGTAAATTGCCCAAAAATGTCAAAAATGAGCCAAAACTTCCAAATTTTTTTGTGCTTGGTGCTGTGAAGAGGCTAGTGGGTGTCATGATGAGTGAGAGAAGCCTCGGCCAAGATGCAGAGGGGGTTTGTCTTCTTCTTCCTCTTAAGAGCCTCGATCAACCTTCTTTGGAACATTTTCATCTTTGCTTTACAAACGTGCATCCTAGCCCAATAGTGGTTTTTCATGTTCCTTAGCAGCTTTTTCTCTTGGTTGGACTTAGCCAACAGCCTCTCCAAGTGGGCATTCTCCTGAATAAGCAATGACTCCCGGTCAACAGGCAATGGGTCACCGGGCCTCCTACGGTTTAGGACTCGGTCACTACGAATCCTCCAAATCTCATCAAGTGCCTTCTCCTCCTCCAGCTGTGTGTTCCGCTGCTCTAGATATGTGATGGTCCATTGGGCACCCTCAAGTCTCCGCTGCAAAACATCATTCTCGGCCCTGAGCTGCTGAATGATCTCCTTTGCCTCTTGGCTAGGAGAACTGACCTCAAGATCAATCACCGGATCCTCATGAACCATGGGCTCTTTTCCCCTCTGCAATACCTGTGCTGGCGAAGAAAACGAGGCCCCTTCCACCCGCTGTGGAGATAACACTCGCTGCTCTGAAGATGAAGGCGAGACCCCTTCCACCCGCTGTGGAGATAATACTCGCCTAGCTGCTGCAAATAAGGCCCTTGGGCCTTTCTGATAGGTGACCATAGGAGTGGAGCTGACATGTCGGGTGATGGGAGCATCAGGCTGCTGAGATGGTCCTCCCTCCTCATGAATAGCCTCCTGATGTGGCTGAGGTGGCACTGTGAAAAACTCACGGGATATGAACTCCTCCCATGAGATACCCTGCTGAGTCAACTGATGAGAGACTATAAGCTGGATCAAACCATAGTGACAAAGGCTCCTGTACTGCTGGGCCGGGGTCTTCCTCTGCAACATGGGCACCATCCTCTGAATGTTCTGAAACAGGAAGACCGGGAGGTTCATCATCCTCACCCGGGTGAAATGCATCAACAGGCGAATGTGATATGAATACACCTGTGAAAATCTGCCCTCACATGTAAAATAATGCATGATAAGTCTCATGAGGGGGGCATACTCACTCCGAAGAAATCTGAATGGGAAAACACCCATCAACAGTCTCACAAATGATGGCCGGACATAAGGCTCAAAGTGAACAAAATCAAGTAATCTGCGCTTAGGCCACACCTCACCCACATTTGGTATCCCTGTAGCCTCTGAGATCACCTCGGGTGTCAATATGAAATTCACCCCTGCAAGAGTGACATGTCCATCATGGAGGTGTAAGACAAACAAGCGGGCCAACTCTCTATGATGCTGAATCTGAGAGAGCCTCTCACAAAACTGATAGCATGACATATACTAGAAACAATTCAGTGCCAAAGGACAAGCCTGTAACTCTGCCAAAGAAGTAGGCTCCTCCCTCTTATGATGGCCTCCCTTACCTCCTCTACGAGGCCTCCTCTGTTCCTCAATCTCTGTAGATGATGAATGGTCATCACCTTGCTCATAAGTCTCGGTATCTGACATGGTTTTGGAGCAAGGTGGGAAAACTGAAGGACAAATTGAATTGCTGCCTCTGCCTGCAAAAGTACTGAACTCTATGCTATTTCAAGGGGAAAAAACATGAGGGGAATGTTAGGGGAGGGAACTTCTTAACGAGGAATGGGAATATATGAAAATAACAGGGAATTTTCAAGGGAAACTTTACAAATTGTCATGCATATAGGAACACATTTTAACATTGGGAAATCATTTGCAAAGAACATCTCATATGGGACAAAAACATGTATGATAATGAACATGGTAGGGGCATACATGTATCAATAGGGACATAGGGACACCATACACCAAATTTGCTTATAGGAGTTCATGTGTGTCATAAGGCAAATTTTTGCTCTTTTTTTTCTTAAGGAGTACATGCACATTGTTTTCACATAGAGGGAAGGTTTTCATGTACAAGGGGATGTCAAGGGTATATAGGGGTTATGTACATGCCTCTAGATATACAACAACATTTATTTTCACATGACTCTTTCTTTATTTACAAATGTATCTTTTTTTTTTTTTTTTTTTTTTGCATGTGTATGGTAGAGGGAATTAGGGTTTTGTGTGCTTGTGAGAGGGGTAGGGTTTATAGCTTAGGGATGGGGGAAAAAGTCAACATTTTATGTACAAATAGTATAGGATAGAGATGCAAGCATGACTATGAATGAAAGAGGAAAAGAGGGAAGGGACCAAATGGGACAAAAACACTTGAAACAGTCACAAAACCCTAGCATTTTACAAACATTAGCAAGCAGCCATATTAATCCATTCATTTGCAAATTTAGAAGATGAAATCATAGCATACATCATTATTTTCACCACCAATATCAACAACCATGCATTAAGAGCCTACCTCGACCGATTGAGCAAATTTGAAGTGGAATGAAGGAATTTGATTGAAGTTTTGGTGGCAGACAGTTGAACGGGTCGCGCACGCTCCCCAACGGGTCGCGCACAGCCCAACGGGTCACGGCCGTTATAATTTTACACTGTCGGAGTGCGCTGGACGGGTCGCGCACCGCCCAACAGGTCGCGCACAAGCCTGGACGGGTCGCGCACCTGCAAACTGCCCGAAACCGTTGCAATTTCGCCTCCTTCGCCTATCACTCTCTCACAATCTCTCTTGCAAGCTTGAAATGCACAATGAGAGTGAAAGGAGGGAACATTACCTTTTATAATCTCATTTGAAAACATTTCATCCATAAACCCACTTTATAAAGTCTATTTTGACACTTTTTAAAACACTGATTTTCTTGGTTTCCTTTATCCTGAAGTTGACTTTTTGAGTGCTTTGACCTGATTCTTTTTGCAGGTAGATCATCTGAAGGACTGTGGCAAGGGGACCAGGGTTGTTGCTGCCTTTTTGAAGACATTTTTGGAAATTTATTCTTTTTACAAAAATTATCATGACCTTGGCTTTAAAAACAGGGTTTTTAAATCCAAGGTTAAAAATGAACTGTACATGATGAAAATTTCAAAGGAACATGTTTACCATCCTCCCTCTGGCTTGCTGGTCACTCAAGGACTTTCAGAGACATGACCTTGCTAAGACAACTGACCAAAACCCTAGACCTAGAATTTTGACATTAAGACCAAACACGAGCAACTTGACAAACTCAATGACTGATATGACCTGATCCAGCAAAGCCAAGAGGGGTATGAATAGACCAGCTCCTCCATCAGGATTATGGCATGCCTAACGGGATGCAAATTTTGACACTGATGAGACACCTACTAATGCAAATGCAAAGAGCTTTGATCACTGATGGAGGGCTTTCAAGACCGACACTAACATTGGCTCCAATGGGGATGGTATCTCCTTGGAGGTACCAAGAACCTCAGACCTCTGGGAGAGCAGACCAGTGCCTTTATCATTGGGCAATGGAGTCAACTTATTCACATGTGACCAACTTGAAAACAACTTTATTTGACTTAGACAATTGACTGAAATTCAAGACTATCTTGGACACTAACTCACTAACTCTATACAGAAAATGAACTGACATGAAACAACTTGTAAAACTCACACCAACTAATCACCATTTTCAGAATTATAGCCTTCACCGCGGGCCCCAAACTGAAGATGGAAATCAGCTTCACACTTGCTGCAGAAAAAAAAATGACATGGTATTTACAATGAGAGTGATTAGAGCAGAAAATGCTCAAGCATGATACCTTTTGAGCAGCCGGCCATTCACCGACCCTCCAAGACATTCATCTCCGTTCATTTCTTTGAGAAGGAAAGCATTTGGACCACGGTATGCTGCAATTTTATAAGGACCCTTCCATAAGTTGTCGAATTTTCCATGCTTCCCTTTATCTTCATTGCGGGCATCCCATCGTAACACAACATCATCAATCTGAAACTCATCTGCCTTGGCCTTTTTGTCATAGATTTTCTTTATGCGCTCCTGCAACTTAAGGGAATTCTGGTGAACTTCTTCTCGTGTCTGTTGTAAATGAATCATTTGACTGATTCGTCTTTGCATAGGATCCTCCTCACCACTAGCTTCTTGAAACAACTTAGCTACCGGGACACTAAGTGAAGTAGGAAATACTGCATCTACTCCGTAAACAATTTCAAAAGGTGACATACCAATTGACTTCTTTTGACTTACCTGATCAGCCCATAGTGCATTTATTAACTTCTTATGCCAGCTCTTCTTGTTTATTTCCAGCAATTTCTTTATAATATTCACAAGGGATTTGTTTGAAGATTCGGCCAGCCCATTACCTTGCGGATGATAAGCGGTTGAATGCCCCAAACTGATGTTATATTTAAAGCAAAAATCAACCAACTTCTTTGATTTGAATGCAGCTGCATTGTCAGTAATCAACTTTTGTGGACAGCCAAAACGTGACAAGATATTATTTTCAAGAAAGGAAATAATTACCAAATCTGTGGCCTGCCGGGTGGGAATGGCTTCAATCCATTTTGTGAAGTAATCTGTAGCTGTCAAGATCCATCGATGCTGCCCGGAAGATGCAGGGTGGATTTCGCCAATAAAATCCAAGCCCCATTGCTGAAATGGTGCACTGATTTCCACCGGTTTGAGAGGCAAGGGCTGTAATTTCTGTTTTCCTTGAAAAATTTGACATTCATGACAGCTCTTTACCGCTTTATACACATCAGAAAATAAAGAAGGCCAATAGAAACCGGCTCTCAAAATCTTATTAGCCGTGGTTTTCCAAAATAAGTGACCCCCACAGTCACCTTTATGGAAATCATCTACTGTTGTTTTTGCTTCCTCTTCGACCAAACAGTTCAACAAGATGCCACCGGGATCCTTCCAATAAAGTGCAGATTTGATAATGCAAAATTTGGCAGCCTTTAGCTTCAATGTTCTAGCTTTGTTTCTAGGCATTCCAGGAGGTGCAGATAAGTTTTGAAGCACATAAACTATATCAGCATACCAAGGGGAAGACACAAAGATATCGGACACCTGTAGAACTGAATTTTCTTCATCTTCATCGGACAAGGCAGCAATCAAATTTATATCAAGGACATGAAGGTTCGCTTCAGCCATCAACTTAGCTAAGCCTTGACCTTTAATCAACTTGGTAGGCTTAATTTCAACATCATATTCTAAGAGTGCAGCAATCCACTTACCCCTTCTTCCTTCCGGTTCCGTTTGCACTAAAACATCCTTCACAGCTGCATTAGGAACATATGCTAAAACATGAGAATTCAATATGTAAACTCAGAAATCTTTCAATGCTTTTATCAGGGCCAATGCTTGCTTCTCAATGATATTATAATTCAGTGCTCCGTCTCTTATGATGCGGCTGAAAAAAGCTATGGGCCTCTCAACTCCATCTCTCTTTTGCATTAACACGGCCGCCAATGTATGCTCAGAGGCGAATGAAAACAAGATAAAATCCTGAGTATAATCTGGGCTAATCAAAGTTGGGGCTGAAGATAAGATTACCTTTATCAAATTAAAAGATTTCACCGCCTCTTCGGTCCATCTTAGTTCGCTGTCCTTCTTGAGCATATTGGTTATCTCTCTGAGATGTTCAGCAAGATTGGGAATGAAACGACGCAGAAAATTCAACTTACCATTAAAGGACTGAATTTCTTTCTTGATACGGGGCTGCTCCAATTGCTGAATTGCTTCCACTCGTGCAGGGTCTATATGAATGCCATCTTTAGAAATGATATGGCCTAGCAGCTTGCCTTCACTCATAGCAAAAAGACTTTTCTTCGGATTCAATGAGATGCCATATTTTCTGCACTTTTCAAACACCTTAGTTAAATGAAACAAATGCTCTTCATCTGATTTAGAAAACACGGTCAAATCATCAAGATAGACAACTAAAAAGACATTCTTCTCATTTGCAAAGGCCATGTCCATTGCCCACTGAAATGTGGCACCCACATTCTTCAATCCAAACGGCATCTTGGCATAATGAAATGTACCCCATGGAGTAGTAAATGCTGTCTTGTCACGGTCATCTTCGTGCACTAAAATCTGATTATATCCGGAGTAACCATCAAGCAATGACATCCTAGATGCCCCCACAACCCGCTGCAATATGTGATCCATCTTGGGCAGCGGATAATTGTCCTTTAATGACACTTTGTTCAGATTTCTAAAGTCTATACACAAGCGAATCTCACCGGTTTTCTTCCTCACGGGCACCAAGTTTGAGATCCAATCGGAAAACCGGATTGGAACTATAATTCCGGACTTATACAACCTGTTGACTTCCTTCTCAATCAATGGCAGCAATTTAGGATTAATTCTTCTCAACTTTTGCCGGAAAGGCTTTTGATTTGGCTTTATGGGGATGGTATGCTGAATAATGCTTGTGTCATAAGTTTTCAAATCTGAATAATCCCATGCAAAAACATTAGAATACAGAGACAATAATCTGATATACTCTTGCTTTACCTTAGGCGGCAATGCTTTTGAAAGCTTCACCATTTTTGGATTTGCAGCTGTCCCAAGGTTCACATCTTCAACTCCTTCAGCTGTTGGCCTCAAAGTTGGCTTGCGGGCCACATCATCCTGATCAAACAATTCCTCCAAAGGAATCAATCCTTTTGGAATGTGATTATCTTTGAGCTGCAATACATCCATCTGATTCACTCCTTCAGCTTCCGTATCTATTGAGATGTCTTCAAACTTACCCTTAACTTGCAGAAAATCTTCAATTTCTTCGTCATCTTGGAACACTTGCCAACACCTTTGGTTATCTGGAACTGTAGGACGATGCTTCACATATATCTCGAACTTATTGCTGGAATTCATGGGTATTTTCAGATTACTTGCTGCCTTAGCCAATGCATCCGCAACACCATTTTGAATCCGGGGCACACATGTCAAAGTATGTTCAGAAAATCTTTTCAAGATATCTAAAACAACATTTCTATAAGCTCTCATGCGAGGATGTTTGGCCTGAAATTCACTTTTCACTTGCTTGATAACTAGTTCGGAGTCGCCATATACTGCTATTTTCTTTGCCTTTAACTTCAGAAGGATTTTCAAACCAGCAATAAGAGCTTCATATTCTGCCTCATTATTCGAACAATCAAAAGCCAATTTATAAGAACATACTCGTACCTTGCTTGGAACTTGATCTTGGGCTGAGAATGGGCTTCGGATCCACACACCTATACCAGCACCATCGCTGCCCACTGCACCATCAAAATCCATAGTCCAAAGACCCTCTTCATCATCTTCTAGGTGCTGAAAGTCTGATTTTGTTTCATGTTCTGTTTGCTGCCCATTTATTTCTGCAATTGGCCTTATGACAGCAGACCTTTCTTCACTTTCCTTTCTCAAAACATCCCTGAAATTTTCTGAAATGTCTGGTATATCTTCTACTTGAACTAACTGACTATCTACCTCATTGAAATTTTCCGCAAACAAAACAAAAGATTCTAAATCTGTTTGTACATAATTTACAGGATGATTTACGGGCTTTTCCTTACTAGTGATCATGTATTTCATCTTCTGTTCCCGATATAACTTCCTCATTTGACCGAAAACTGGAATTGAAGCATATGAAAAATCAAGCTGAATCGTACCTTTGAGTTTGGCTCCCCATGACCTCGACAACAACATGCCAAATCGTGGAGGAATGTCCGCCACCACCACATCCATTAAAACATTCTTCGCTGGAATTTGATCTAGACTCACCACTAAGTCTTTGATCAAACCAATGCATCTTACCCGGCTAGAATCAAACGAATACAAATCATGGTACTTCCTTGTGATGTCAAGCCCCAGCTTCTCCATGATTGTTTTCGGCATCAAATTATGTGAAGCTCCCGAGTCAAACATAGCATTGTGCAGCACAAACTCATGCAATCGCAAACTAATATAAAATGGAGGAATGTCACTCTCGGGAGACTCACCATTCAAAGCTGGCCCAAAGATTAACTCCGGCTGATCATCTTGTACATTCACCATGTCTAGCATTGGGTCAAAATTCAGCAACTTGGAAATTTGGCCTCGGTAAGTGGCATTCTTCATGACCTCCGTTAAAGGAATAGATATCTTCACCTTTGCAATTTCATTCTCCAAACTGAAAACTGGAAACTTCTCACCTTCCTTTGCCGGATTATCTCTCTTCTCAGCTTTATCCTTTGGTGCATTCGATGGCTGATCTACTTTAGCTGCCGATGATGTTTGAGTTGATGATGGACCGGCTATATCTTTACCTTTTGAAAAAACCGAATCATTCTTTGCTGCAATGTCTTTCTTTTTCTGCATGGGATTTATAGGAATAGCCCGGCTTCTCAATTGCCTTTGCTGTCCTTGCTGAGCTGATAATGCATTCAAATACCCTCTTTGATATTCTTCAGATTCTTCTTCAAGTATCATATCATTTGACAAAATATAATGCTCATCTTGGGGAAAGACAGAATTATTCACCAACTCATCTTCTTCCGTGATATATGTAGGCATATCATCAGGGGTAAAGAAATGATTTTCCTCGCCAACATTATCACCCTCATCTTCAGACTCTTGACTAACAAAATTCTGCTGAAAAGGCAGTTTCATTTGCTGCTGAACTGCTGTGTCTTGTGCCTTTGTTTCACGCTGCTTGATCCTATATTGTTGCTGCTGACCTCTGAAATTTGGGTTACGAATCTGCGGTTCCGGCTTGTCAATTGTGACCCTTTCAAGTAACCTCTTCACCTGTTCAACCTGCTGAAGAACCTGATTTGACGTGGATGCCTCCTCCTTGATGGTGACTCGCTTTTCTGCCTTCATTCTTGCTCTTTTATCATTCAAATTTGCCTCAACGCTGACAACAATTTTCTGCATATCCTCCAAGGTAGGGGGATCTCGGTCTCTCAGTGAATAAGCCATCTCCGGATCAAAACCATCCGGGAATTTGAGAAGTGCTGATTTTCTAGATGGCCTCAAATCATCAGGAATAGCATTATAAACTGTATTGAATCTGATTATGTAATCTTGAACAGACTCACCCGGATTACGCTTGAGGTTGTTGTATTCGGCATTGATTTGAAGTGGATCCTTTCTGATTTCCCACCGATCTAAGAATTGATTCTGAAGTGCTTCCAAGGTAGCAATGTTGTTAGCTGTTAACCCTCTGAACCATTTTCTTACTTCTCCGGCAAATGTTTGCACGAACAACCGCATGGTAACATCTTCTTCATCTAACTCATATAGATCAAAGAAAGTGGACATTTTATCGATATGTTGCTGAGCTGTAATAATTTGTGGAGTGCCATCAAACATGGGGATTTTACTTTGGTAATCAGCAGGCATATCATGAAGATTAGCAGGCAATGCAAGTGGGGCAAACCGGGCTGCCATTTTTCTAGGTAAAGTAGGTCTTGGAGTAGCAGGCGGAGTAGGTGTAGCGGTATGAGGAGTAAGAGGAGGAGAAGCAGTATGTGATGCTGAAGGCGAAACAACTGTAGATGGAGGATGAGTAACTATGGGAGAGATAACAATAAAAGGAGGATTTGTCTGTTCATGCGCCGTGATAGAAGATCCAATATGACCAGAGATATTTTCAAGGAAATCAGCAAGAGTAGTAGCTTGTACACGTGTCTGGAGATTCCTCAAAATGAAGTTTTCAACTAATTTATTATGCCTCTCAAATTCAATAGCAGCTGCAAAATCAGGATTAGGAACTAGAGTTGCAAGTGCACTTTCAGATTTAGTTTTGAACAGAGACAACTCAAAGCTTTCGTCAAAATCCAAATCTTCAAGATAATCAAAAATAGCTGGGCATGAATGAGATCTGAAAATGGGTCTAGGATCTGTAGCCAGCTTGTTTTCTCAGAATAACTAGGAAAGAAAAAGCATTCAGCCTGTGAAAACTCTCAACCTATCATCCACGGCTAAGAGTTAACAAATACATGGGGATAAGATGTCAGAGAAGCGCTATGTTCACAAGCTCACGGAGATTGACTGAAGCAGCGTTTATCTACTTGCGCTGATGTAAAACAAGAGCGTTTTCGAAGGCTACCTGGCGTAACTTCAGGCTCCGTCTAAGACTTATGAAATAACACGTCTATGAACAAGAAATTTGATGTTCTCCCCAGTATGGTCGCCAGTATGTTAGCACTTGAAATTTCACCTCAGGCTGAAAAGGCAAATCTCAAAGCTACATCAAACCATTCAGCCTCGTAGCTAGCCCTACGGGGCAGGAGAAGGCTCTCTCCGGTCAATCTCGGTAAATTTTCAATAGGAAGAGATGACCAATCAAGGTAACACTGATATTAGGCTAGTAAACTGATTTGAAGGTTGATTTGGGGGTTTTTTGGGTTTTTGGTGGCAATTTGAGGAACTGCAATTTAGGGTGAGGGGATTGGACATAGTTTCTGCAGGGGGGTCTTTGGGGCAAGGTAGGAACCTGTATTGTTGTCTTTAGCTGAAGTGGATGATTAGGAAGAAAGATAAGAAGGCTAAAGAGAGCAAACAATGGATTTGAATTCTCTTTAGACAGCAGAAAACATAGAAATTAGACAAATTTAAAAGTAGAGCATGGCAAGCATGAATTCTGACTTTATCACTTCATTTGTTTAATATGCAGCAGTATAGAAAGGAAATGAATCACATAACAAAGCTTACAATAACATGAAGAAACACACCATCAACACCTGAATCCACAAGAATCCCAAAGATGACTGCAAAACCCTGGTCTTCCTTAGCCAAAAATTGCAGAGATACAAGTGAAATATACAATGATAGCTCCTCCCTCAAGAATCCAACCATGAAAATGAGCATGAAAGTACATAATATAGATGATCTAACCTCTTTCCCTGCCTCCATGGGTCGAGCTCACTATCCTAGGAGCTTTTTGAACAACTTCTAAACTAAGCACTACAAAATAGGCAGTCAAAACAACTTGCCTCTAAAAACTTGGAAACCAGTGCATACAGTCAATTTTACCCTCTTACATGAGAGAAACTTCTAGAAGAGTAAAACAAGGGTAAAAGTATCCAAAAAGTGCCACAAGTACAGTCAAAAGGACCACCATCGACCTCAGAAAGTCAAACTGGAGCTAAACTGCAAATTCTGGGCTGAACTGGTCAAATCTGGCACAAATTCCTCAACGGGTCGCGCACATCCTCCTCAACGGGTCACGCACTTTGGAGCCCTGTTTGGAGGCCTTCCCGGTGTCAGAAAGAGGTGCAGGATAGCTCGTTGGAAAGGTATCGGAGTCTACTTTCCAAACCAACCAGAATTTTTGTATTTGGAGGTCATTTGCCTAGTCAAAAGTCAATTCTCCCAAGACTACGTCTGCAGCTCAAAAAAGGGGTAGAAAGTCAAAAATTGGCTGTATTTTGACCTTTTGGAGGCCCAAAACTTCATGAAAACTCAAATCCATCCATAGACATGTGTAACTTTGCATGAAAATCTAGCAATGCTGAGTTTTCGCAAAACGGAGCTACGATGACAAAGGGTCTCAGGAGGAAGCCTAGGACACTTGTCAAAAGCACTGGATCTTGTCATCATCAATAGTTCGTGTTAGAGAACCTTTTAGGGCCCCCAATTTTGCCAAGGATTTGAATAGAATTTCATGTTAGATCACATGCATATGACACTGTGGGGTCCATTACGACACTATGGGGTCCATTGGATAGGGCTGGGATTTCAATTACCCATCATTTGGTTACTTTCTGAGAAATACACACCTGCTTATGTGGCATAAGAGGATTGGTGAAAGGATACCCTTCACTTGCATGGATTTAAATCTCGGGGACATATATGGATGCACGGTATGATCTTGCACAACTCCATTTCAGTCATACTAGGTCTAATCTAGACTTCGCAGGAAACAAGACACATGAGGACATGCATATAAGCTAGTTGGGGGGAGATGTTGGTTGGTAGATTTGCCTACTTTTACCTATTTTTATCCACTTCACCTTACCCATTTCATAGTTTTTTGCGAGGTTAATTCATGTATCAACTATGAAGGTATGATAAATTGGCATTTAATTTTGAATACTTATTAATGAAACATAGTCCTAAGGGGAACGATGGCTATGTGACTTGCTAACTAAAGATTTCTTGCGAAATCACGATAACGATGACCATTAGGATACAAATCAACACATGATTGTTGATGAGCTGACAACGCTATTTTGGGACAGGGACTGTAACAACATTCACCCAACGAGAAGGTGATCGACCGCTACTATCTTTTGCATTTTGTTTCTACCTTAACAATTGTTGTATGTTTACGGGTAGACAGAGCTAAAGGACCTTTGAGTTTGTTAGTATTATGTATAAGTAATGGTTAAGGAGGTAGAAATGCAGACAATTGATCTGAGAAGTGTAACAATAGACTTTACTATATTTTCTTTGATTAATGCAATTCTTATTTTCCTGAGCACTAAATAATCTTTGATCTTTTTCCACAACCTTGATTGGAGAGTCGGGCCTATTCTCCTGATCAGGTGTTTTTGGATTAGTTGTGTGTGTAGATCTATGTTGGTTGTGTTCACTTACTTTATTGTCGTGATGATTTATTGACTGCGTTACTGTGAATTTAGATTGTTGTTACTCTAATTTGTTGTTATTGTTAAAGTTACTTGATGTTATTGTTATTTTCTTGTTGTTATTCAATTATTATTCTTGATTGACTGCTCAATATTGGGTAGGGAACATGTGGATTTCATATACTTTGCACGATATCCTTGAAACAATTAAAGGACCCCGGGTTAAAAATCAATGTGGGGAAGGGTGAATTCCATAATTCATATCTGAACACCAACACCCTTGACTAGTTTTCATACCTTCTCTATGTCCCTAAAGAAGATGTGTTTCCCTTAGGCAATGAGAAGAATTTAATGCTATGCAAACTAGATTTCTCTTGACTTTTGAAATTCACAATCAAGATGTTCACAATTGTATTATAGATTCAGGTGCTTCATAAAATTTTATAATGGTTCAATTGCTAGTTGGGAAATCTCAAATATTAGAATGAATTTTGGTGAATCAATTGAAGATTTCAACCAAAGATTCCATTTAATTCTTAATGGGATACCTACAGATTGAAGATCGGGAGATGATGTTTTAACTGAGGCTTATAGAAGTACCCTTCCCTCAAATGTGTCTTTTTCCATTATTGGAGAAGATAAAGCAACATCAGCCTTAAATATGGAAGAACCTCTAAATGCCGAAATACAAATTCTTAAAATAAAAAAATATTCAAGTAGTAAAACTAGCGATTGCAAAAAAATAAAAAGAAGTTGTTGACTTAGACTTTATTCAAAAGGTAACCAAGGAAATGTTTAATGAGATAATTGATGTAAAAAATGTTGTCTTTGAAACACTTGTTGTAAAACAAACATGGATACTTTTTAGGAGAAACCAACCACCGAATTCTAATCAAACTAATGTTGAAGAATTCAATATTGATGATCATGCACAAGATGATTTCTATAGAGCATATAATGAGTCTTTCATGTATAATAGCAATAATTAAAATGATTATTAATTATAAATAATTGGTTGCAATAGTTCATATGTAACTGCCTCCTCCCACATTTACCCACTTTCACTAGATTTCCCAGGGTAAACATGAGCTGAGGGTCACTACGATAAGACTCAACCTCCTATATGACCTTAAGGAAATGAGTAGACAACTTGAGACCTTAATGACTTCCCTCAGGTGCTACAGGACCTCCAGGTATCCAACACTTGAGATGACTCTCATTTTCATTGACCTAGATCCCTACTCGCTCCCTTTACCAAGCCCTCCAAGCCACTGAGAGCCTCCAGTCACTCTCATGGGCTTGCCTAAGTGCGACTATATCCTTTTTCTTCCAATGCTATGCCAGAAACAATAAGATTTAAGGCTATTTTCCAAGGCGAGGACCCATTCTCTGCCCAGAACTCCATGAGAGTTCCAGAACTCATAAAAGACATATAAACAATGCTTGTAAACCCAAACTTAAACCATGTCTTGACCTGACCTTCCCTAACCAAGACTGACATTCTTTCAAACACTTGGTAAACCTGCAACCTATAGGTCATGAATGAAATTCTCAACATAAGGAGTTGAAAAATTATATGAGGTTTAATAATAATGATCATTGGCTTCTCACATTAGTTGTCATAACATCAATTAGGTCCTGCATTTGTTCATTTAGTTACAAATAAAAACATGGAAAGAACCATGACTAAGAACTGTCAAATAACCATGCGTATAACCATCATACAACCAAATAAATAATAATGAGAGAACAACCATTAAATCCACATAATAAAAAGTACATTTACTAAAAATAGGCAAAAGCCAACCAGGTTTGGGACTTCCACATACCACCCGACCATAGATTGGGTGGACCAAATCTTTCTTTCAGCGAATCACCCTCGTGCCATATTCCAAGCATGAATGTGGGATCTCATTAGATAAACCAATCCATAAACAACCAAGGGAATCCATAGGTTAAACCACCTCCACCCTCACCATACCATGACCTCACCTAAACCAGTGTCGAGATCACAAAACCAAATCGAGCTTGGATGCCTTAGAATTTCTTCGCCAATACCTTGAGGAATTTTCCTATCTCCACCCTCAATCATTACCGTGTATCCCACCATTAATGGTCAAGGGATTCCTAGGTCTTTGGTAATTTTCCTGAGACCACCTCACCCGGATCCAAAATATTCCAGTAATCCAAAGCTCAAACTGAGAAAAGTCCCATCACACCATGGTTATCCAAAAATGGCAAGGCTAGGCTAAAATCCACTATCGAAACCCAGCAAAATCCATGCCAATGACAACAAAAGAACCAAATACCAACATGCACATACCATGCATGTCAAAACCAGCTAGGAAATCATACATGCAACCTGTTACCTACAAGTATTCCTGCTGAAGCAGCTTGATCCAACTTTTCCTTGCTTGATCCTTGCTTTCCTTGGTTTTCCTTGTCCTTTCTTTTCTTTCTTGCTTTTCTTATCCTCTTGGTACTCATCTCCTCTCTAAGACTAATTCCAAAACTAAACTTAAAAAAGGCTACCAATTGATTCTTTGATGTCTTTTTATTATTCATGCCTCTAATTTATTCAATTTTCCATTATTTTCCTTCATTTTCCTCCTCACATGCAACCTGTGACCTTTCACCTCCCTTTTCTCCTAATTTCCTTTATTTTCATAAATAAAATGCCAAAACTACCTTTTTTCCTTTTCAAAGACTTTTCCATTGCCTTTGCCAATTCCCCCTTATCCATAAATACATCAAGTGATGCCCACTAGGATATGTTTCCCAACATTCATCTTAGAATAAGTGTCCCTTGACCGTGGTATTATTTTTCCTTTATTAACTTTTATTACAGGAAATTTTAATCTGGGGTTTTTACAAAACCCTCCCCCTTAAGGGAACACTATCCTCAGTGTTCTATGGCACCTACAACCAGCAAAACCATTGAAAATCAAAACATATTTCCCTCATATAACCCATCTCGTTGTAGTATTTACAATAACAACCTGCTCATAAGAAAAACTATCATGCCAAACATGACAACATGACAACCATACCACTTATTAGAGCTTTATGACATAGTTCATGGTGGTATTTACAATAAAAGCCATACATAAATATGTACAATACCAAAAAATCAGTTGCCTCCACCGACAAACAATGAAGGATACATATCCCGTATCTGATCAATCATCTCCCATGTAGCTTCATCAATCCCAAAGTGCTTCCATTACACTTTAACTTTCTCAATTGCTCTGTTCCGGAGCATGATTTTTTTCCACTACAATATGCACTGAGGTTCTAGCTAGAATTATCCTTCTTTCTCCACCTACAATACAAACTAATCAATAACGTGATCAACATCCTTTACATATATTTTAGGCAATGAAACATGAAAAACATCATGGACTTTCACTATCATAGGTAGTGAAAGTATCTAGGCCACTATTCCAATCCTATCAAGGGTCTCAAAAGGATTTCAATATTGTGGTGCCAACTTGGCACATGATCCAATCCTCAAGGATATATTCTTGTGAGTAATGTGTAAATACACATGCTCCCCAACCTGAAACTCCTTAAATTCCCTATGTTGGTTTGCATAACTCTTTTTCTTTTCATGTGCTACCTTTAGATCCTTATTTATAACTACATTTCATGTTCCATATCTGCCAACATGTCTGATCCAATAAGTACCCTATTCACTGGATCACTCCAATTGATGGGAGTGTTACAACTCTGCCCATACAGTGCCTCAAACAGACTCATCCTTAGTGAATCATGATAACAACTGTTATAAGCAAACCCAACCAATGGAAGGTACTTGTCCCATATCCTTTGCTGGTGCATCACATACATCCTCAGTATATCCTCCAATATCATGTTGACCCTCTATGTCCGTCCATATCTTTATGGATGATAAGTTGTACTAAAGGTAAACTTTGTCCCCAAACTTGTAAACAACTGCTTCTAAAACTTGGAAGTGAACTTGGCATCATTTTCTGATAAAATGTTCTTCGAAACACCATGCAATCTCACGATTTCCCTAATGAAGACATGTGCTACCTCACTATCTAAATACATGTGCCACCTTGCTCAACTTGTCTATCACAACCATGATAGAATCATGTTGCCTTGATGTCCTCGGAAGAACTGTAATGAAATCCATGGAAATGACCTCCCATTTCCATTTCGGAATTGGAATAGGCAAAAGAAACCCACTTGGATGCTTACACTCTATTTTCACCTACTAACAGTCCAAACATCTAGCCACGAATTCTACCACTTCCTTCTTCAGATTCGGCCAAGAGTAGAGCTTCTTCAATGCTGTCAATGTATTCTAATATCCTGGGTGACTTAAATATAGCTTTACATGAAACTCCCTCAAGATAAGCTTCTCGAGTTCACTTTCTTCCAACACATAGATCATGTCCCTGAATCTCACCAAACCATTTTTTGTGAGATGGTAGTCTACATCTTGGTCACCTATACCCTGTTGTAGCCTATGCATAAGCTCCATGTACTTGTCATCCTGTTGTCCTGCCTGTGAGATCTGATCTTGTAAATCTATCCCGTATGAGCTCATTGTTGCAACATGGTTGAATTTCACTTTCTTGCTAAGAGCATCTACAACCTTGTTCTCCTTACCCTTGATGTATCTAATCTCGAAGTCAAACTCACTGATTGTGGCCAACCATCTAGCTTTCCTGGCATTTAGATTTGGTTGGTCAAACATATATCTCAACCCGTTGTGATCGCTCATCAACACAAACCTCTTGCCAAGAAGATAATGTCTCCACATCTTCAAGGCATGAATAATAGCCACCAACTCAAGATCATGAGTTGAATAATTTTTCTTGTGCTCATTCAGTTTCCTAGACTCATAGCATATCACCTGTCCCTCCTACATAAGGAATCCACCAAGCCCTCTCTTGCAAACATCTGTACCCACTGAAAACTCTTTATCTGAATCTACAATCTTTAACACTAGAGCATTCATCAACAACTGCTTTAACTATTCAAAACTGGTTGCACACTCCTCTATCCATTCAAACTTTTTACCTTTCTTATGCAATGATGTAATAGGGTAGGCAATGCATGAGAAGTTCCTGATGAACCTCCTATAGTAACCTGCTAATCCCATGAATGATATGACTTCATCCACATTGCTAGGATATTCCCACTCCATGATAGCTATTACCTTTTCTAGATCTATTACTATTCCTTCCTTGGAGACAACATGTCCCAAGTAGTGCACCTTTGTCTAAAAGAAACTGCACTTTCTAAGCTTGTCTTAAAATTGGTGTTTTCTTAGCAACCTCAACACTGCTGCTAAATGCTCGACATGTTATTCCTCATTCTTAGAATATATCAGGATGTCATTAATGAATATAATAAAAAACTTGTCCAGATAAAGACACAACACACCATTAATCAAACACATAAAAGTAGCTGGATAATTAGTCAAACTAAATGGAACTACAACAAACTCATAATGCCCATACCTGGTCCTGAAGGCAGTCTTGTAGATGTCCTCTTCTTTGATGTGTACCTGATGGTATCCTAATCTCAAGTCAATCTTTGAGAACATTTTTGCTCCCTTCAACTAATCGAACAAGTCATCAATCCTCGGAAACTGATATATGTTCTTGATTTTCAACTTGTTCAGTTGCTTGTAATTAATGCACAACCTGAGAGTACCATCCTTCTTCTTCACGAACAATATTGGTGCACCCCAAGGTGATACACTTGGCCTAATGTATCCCTTATCAAACATTTCCTTCAACTACAAATTCAACTCCACCAACTCTGGTGTGCTCATTATGTAAGGTGCTTTTGATGTTGGTGCTGCCTCTTCTACCAACTCAATAGAAAAATCCACTTCCCAATGGGGAGGAAACTCTAGAATCTCTGCTGGAAACACATCCTGAAATTTTTTTAATATAGGTTACCTCTTGAATATTTCTACATCCTCGACATCCTTACCCTTTTCACTGGAAATATGAACTGCAAACATTACACACCCTTTCCTGCAACTGCGCTTAGCCTACATAGTTATGACCATCCTCACTAATGTAGGATTTTTCTTTCCCTACAAGATTCTCTTTTCCCCATTATCATCTAGGAACTCAATAGCCTTGTCATAACAATCTACTTTGGTCTTATGAATATATAGCCAATCCATACCCAAAAGCATACTATATGATCCCAATGGTAGTATATTCAAATGTTTTGTTGTAGGCATACCATTCAACTCGAATGCACAAGATCTTACCCAGTGACGAACTCTCTTCTTAGTACCTATATCCAACTGCACTAACCAAGACTCTGCATGCACTTCTTTTCTCAAACCACACTTATCCACCAAGTCAGGATTAACATAACTATAATTAGATCTAGGATCAATCAAAATAGAAATAACTTGACCATAGAGCTTACCTTCCATCTCAATAATGGATGCCTAGTGATCTGCCTGCTTGTTGTCCATAACTGCATAAATCTAAGGAATACTATGACCAACATCCCCAACTGTTTGTGCCTCCTGAGCACTATATCTAAGGCCTACCTCCCTAGTATAATGGAAAATCCTTCTTACGATGGTCTTTGACACATATCCAACACTGCAACAGTCCTCTACCATCACCTCTAGTCTCCTGCTCTCCAGGCCGCGACCCATGCCCCTTCTCAGTTGTATTGAACTTCTTGTAAGGAACCACATTTTCTTTCTCACCTGCATCCTGAGGTCTTCCCCACTTCAATGGCCACTTCCCTTTAACTTTCTCATTTCCCTTCAAGTCACGTTTAGGCTCATCTTTGCGCTTTGACTACTCATAACAATGCTTCAATTTCCGGATGGCTTCCTCTAGCGATCTAGGCTCATCAAACTCAATCTGGTATCTATATGTTGTTGGAAACCCATTGATGAACCTCTGAATCTTAGCCTTCTCATCCTTGAGATAAGGCACATATTTAAATAGCTCTAGGAACCTGCTAGTATACTCATCATCTGTCATAGAACCCATCTGCAACTCATTAAACTCCTTAGCTTCGTCATCTTAGTACCTCTCCAATAGTACTTCTTCTTGAAGAGTCTCTAAAACTCCTCCAAAATCAACTCGTCTTCTTGAATTCCCTTGAAATTCTTCACATATTCCCACCAAATATATGCTTTCCCTTTAAGATTGAAGGTGGCTATCTTGGCTTTCATGTTCTCTGAGTAGTTATGCAATCTGAAGAATTTCTTCATCCCAAGCAACCATGCCTCTGCATCTTCTGCCTTCTTCATCTCTCCATCAAATGTAGGGGGTTTACTTTCTTGAACTCCTCAAGTAAATATTCACCCCTCCTATAAGGATGATGATGGTGATGATTGTGATGATGTCTCCTGGATGAGGAATTAGAATGATGCCCATACATACTAGTCCTCCTGTCAGGTGTATCCAATGATCTGCCACCTCTAATTGTGTCCCCTCTATCCAACATGTATCCACACCGAGACCTACTACCATAGGCTCCATTATTTTTCTCTTCATGTTCTTGATTGATCCTCAACTGTCCCTATTTCTACAACTCTGACAAGCTCTAAAGAATTGTTGCATCAACCTCTACCTGCTTCTCCTGAGCCCTTGCAAGTATTTCCTGAGCCTACACCAACTTGTCATTGTCTTCTTTGCAACTTCTAATCTCTTCCCTTAAGCTCCTCAATGTATTTGCTACATCATGATCTGAAATGGGGGTTTAACAACTTGTTATGCTTACAAGAACCTCCCACTCCAAAACTTAAACAAAGTTCAGGATCTAGCTTATGTTGACAATTTGCGGAATTAAGAACTTGAGATAGGTGTATGTCTTTGTTTGTCTTTAACTAATTAAGCCTTTTAAGTTCATTTTCTTAAACTGATATTAAACATATATAATAGTCATGAAATGCAACAAATAAAGAACCACATAACATAACAGATTTAATCTAAGAGTTCACCCAACTCTTGTGGGCTACGTCTCCGTGAGCTCTTGTCAATTTGACTTGGCTCTTTAGGATTATGGCTTAAATTATTTTACAATTTCCACACTCAACTCCATAGGTTATTGACCGAACCAATGGGCTTAGAATGCCATCTTTATCCCTGTCATGGCTGTCCTCATGCTGCAAATAGATCTTCAACTTGATTCTTTTAATCAATGCTCTGAGCTTCCCTGAGCTTCTTGATGGCACTACTCCTTTGGAATTCTACAACTCAAATGCTAAAACTGACAGCATAAACGTGTTCATAGCATCGAGACGATGAGAATCGACTATGAACATGACCCCTTTCTGAACAGGTGACTTTTGGACCTCCCAATAATCATCCACTTTGTTCTTCTGCTAGATTCTACCTCCAATTTGGTAGTTCTGCCAGAGTTAGCGGGGCGCTAACTAAATGTAGCGGACTTCTGAAAATTCTCTGCATTAAAACTAGGTGCGCTCCACTTCCTTACAACAAGTCGGTATCTGGCACATTGGCAAATTGTGTGTTATATGGAGGGGGAGGTCACGGGACGTACCATAAAAGGAACATGGAATTCTTTTCCAATGCTTATGTGGAAATTTACCATGCTTTATATGATCAAAGGAAATTTGATTGAAATCAGATTTATACCTTTCTCTTTCACCTTTTTTACCTTCATGAGGAGGCGAATCGAATGAAGAAGTGGCTCCCTTTGGAACACCATCAATATTTTCAATGATTTTAGAGCTTTCACAACTTTCTAGTTCAAGTGTATGCTTATGAACACCTTCTTCCTGCAAAGTATGTTTCAAACTATTGCATTCCCCAGGAACACAATCTTTACACTCTTGAGGTAGAAGACCTGAAATGAAACTCCTTCTAGGAACTGTTTCAATTGCTTTCATGGCTGCTTTGGAACTTTATCCATAAGATTGTCCATAGCCAAGACCCAAATACTTAGGCCTTTCCTCAAACATTATTGGCTCAACGATTCCTTGTGCATGTTTTCCCAATCCTTTTCCTTCATAGTCCATTTTTGACATCAACTTGAACCCTATGCCTCTTGTATGTTTTTCAAAAGAACTAACATAATCATTTTTAGAGGAAAGTGAAGACAAACTAGGATTGTTTACCTCTTCTTCAAGCTGATACTTGACTAAGGCTTCTTTGGCAACAAGGAGATGTGTCTCCAACTCATGCATCTTTTCCAGGTTCATATTTGTAATATGAAGTTTACTCTCCATTTCATGCAATTTGTCAGAAAGCAACTGCTTCTCTTCCTTCATGAAATTCAACTGCTCTCGAAGTTCAGTGCTCATTTCTCTCACCATATCCATCATGATGAACAAGTCTTGCTTCATGTCTTCATCAAAGAATATTGTGAAGGAGGAAGATTTTGATAACTCACTTGTAGAAGTTGTCATTATAAAAATGAACAAAAGCACTTCAACAAAATTTAGACAAATTTCTGAGCTAAATGACTGCAGAGTCAAACTCTTATTCAAACAACCTTTTGCAACAGACCTCTTGTGCTTCAAGGATTTCCTTGAGGTCCTTGGGGTAAGAAGAATGCCTTCAGCCCTTCTTCCTTCTTGTCCTCTCTTGAACTTAGCTATCAGTAGCTTTCCCTTCACCTTTGCAACACAAACAACAGTGAGTTTACAAACAATCAAACAATAGGATTTGACATTTTGAACACCTTTCAAGTCAAACAAGCAATCTTATGCTCTGTCAATCAAGCATCTAAGCTCTATCAATCAAACAGCTACGCTTTGATACCACCTGATCTAAAATGGGGGTTTAACAGCTTGTTAACTTACAAGAACCTCCCACTCCAAAACTTAAACAAAATTCAGGATCTAGCTTATGTTGACAATTTGTGGAATTAAGAACTTGAGATAGGTGTATGTCTTTGTTTGCCTTTAACTGATTAAGTGCTTTAAGCTCATTTACTTAAACTGATATTAAACATATATAATAGTCATGAAATGTAGCAAATAAAGAGCTACATAACACAACCAATTTAATCTAGAAGTTCACCCAACTCTCGTGGGCTACGTCTCCATTAGCTCTTGTCAATTTGACTTGGCTCTTTGGGATTATGGCTTAAATTCTTTTACAAGTTCCACACTCAACTCCATAGGTTAATGACTGAACCAATAGGCTTACAATACCATCTTTATCCCTGTCATGGTTGTCCTCATGCTACAAACAGATCTTGGACTTGATTCCTTTAGCCAGTGCTTCTTGATGGCACTACTCCGGAATTTTGCAACTCAAATGCTGAAACTAATAGCATAAACGTGTTCAGAGCATCGAGACAATGAGAATCGACTATAAACACAACCCCTTTCTGAACAGGTGACTTCTGGACCTCCCAAGAATCATCCACTCTGTCTTTCTCTTAGATTCTGCTTCCAATTTGGCAGTTCCGCCAGAGTTAGCGAGGCACTAACTAAATGTAGTGGACTTCTGCAAATTCTCTGCATTAAAACTAAGTGCACTCCACTTCCTCACAAGCAGTTGGTATCTGGTGCATTGGCAAATTGCATGTTATATGGAGGGGGAGATCGCAGGACCTACTCCCCCTCTCCTCCTTCTTAGCGTACAAATCTTAACTATAGTTTTAATTATGCATATTATCATCGAATTGCACCTCCATATAATTTTAATATATGGTTTTAACAAACTGATATGTATAAAACCCTGTATAATATCATTCCATAAAATATTTTCTGCAACTTGGATAAATTTTTGGAACCTTTGGATCCTACGTGTAGGCTCTCCATTGGCCTGTGGGAAACTTGGAGCGTGTATGTGGATTCGGCATGGCCTTATCCTGTGGCACTTGCATGGCGCTATTGAACTGCTATCTTTAGCATGGATAACCTTTAGCACTATGCCATTTAGAGTGGCGCCAAACTGGAGTGAAGGCATATCTCTTGTATGGCGCAGAACCTTCACTTGGATTAATTCGTGAACTGGAGTTACGGGGAGAGGGGCGCTATTTTTAGCAAGACATGGTTATCTCCATCATATTATATCCTTGGAGCAACAAGGTTTCGCTGGAGGTTTGACTTCGTTGCTTTGAAGTTGGCATGATATACTATGTGGTGGTTTGGATATACGTTAATTGTTGGCGTGTAGAGGGGAATGGTGCAGGGGTCGAGCCACCAAGTTTGGCGGGCTCCCACCACACCCTTTTGAATTATCATCGAACATTCCACCATAATACCATGTTCTCACGACACTATTTCATTGATTAATGTACCGCCCAAACGGTGAAGTCGCTTGGTTTGTGAACAAGAGGTCTAGGGATTAAATCCTCTAGGCTTTCAATACATTTTACATAATGCCCCTTTTGGCCAATCGGAGAAGGTCGCATGGCCCAATCTTGGCCTGCCATGTGGCAGCCGTCGATTGGCCCATAGGCCTTAAAATTTTCAATTTTTAATATAGTTTAAAATTAAAGAAATTGCCTCCTTTTCTAAGGACATTGGGAAATTTTCCTTTTACAATATCTCCTTCGTTTGAAGGCCATTTTTCTCCGTTCAAATTGCATTGGATTCAAGATGAAAAGATCTACACAATGATGTTATTTTCAAGAGCATTCATTGAATTTAATTTTTGAGGATTAGAGATCCATCGAGGATCATTTTATAATCACATCAGAAGAATACTCTTGTCCTTGCTGCCCAACTAATCTGTAGGGAGAAGGCCGGGAACTGTAGTCTACCATTTTGCTTCTCATCTTTGATTCTCTTCTTCCTGTAAGTGTACCATGTCAGATAAATCAAATAGATACCAAAATCAAATCCATACCTTAGTGATGTTCATGGGAGGCTTATCTCATATGCAAAATCATTCCACATTAACATGTACATTTATAATCATAAGCATATCCATATAATCATATCAACACATCAGCATAACAATATAATAACATAACAACGTCATGCATGACCATACCAACTATATACCATAACTCCATGCATGATACCATAACCTTGAGAACATTAGAATTTACCCAAGAGAGAGAAAACTGCTCTAATACCACCCTATAACCGCCTCCTCCCCCGTTTACCCACTTTCAATGGCTTGCCCAAGGTAAACATGAGTTTAGGGTCACTATGATAAGACTCAACCTCCTATATGACTTTAAGAAAATGGAGTCGACAACTTGAGACATTACTAGCTTCCCTCAGGTGCTACAAGACCTCTAGGAGTAACCAAACCCTCTAGATTTCCAACCCTTGAGATGACTCTTTTTCACTCACCTAGAGCCCAATTGCTCCCTTACCAAGCCCTCCAAGTGACTGAGAGCCTCCAGTCGCTCTTGTGACCTTTCTTGAGTTCAACTATATCCTGTTAAAATTGGAAATTAAGGCAAAACTTCATGTGGGTCATCTTATTCATGGCTGATAATATTTTTATTAAATTCCTATCGTCGAGAGGTGTAGGATTGATATAAATATCATCTGATTCTGATAAGTATTCATGGAGATATGAATTTATTTTGATTATTGAATTATTATCAAGTCGACCTAAAACTCATGTAGGCTTAGAAGCCCAACAGTCGCATCTATTCAAACACCAACATTATGTATAATACAAGATGACTTTTCCTCATTTGGACTCACTCATCTCA
Organism: Pinus tabuliformis; assembly: GCA_031772625.1. NCBI lineage: Eukaryota > Viridiplantae > Streptophyta > Pinopsida > Pinales > Pinaceae > Pinus > Pinus tabuliformis. Next base: position 868,444,195 of record CM062814.1, on the reverse strand, counting down.
TCACATCTCTCTCTCTCTCTACTGCGTAGAAAAGAGTCTCTTCTCTACTGCACAGAAAAGGATCTCTCCCTCACACATGTCAAGCCGGAAGCTGCTGAAACTAAAGCTGCAACTGCAGAAGTAAAGATTTACCTACGTGGACTAGAAGATCTCCTCATCTGAACGAAATTGTAGGTTCATCTGAACCTCCTCTAAAATCCACAACTTTTGGTGGTGGAATCAAGTCAATCCGACGGACGGTTTGCAAGATATCGACTACCCTAGTTTGAAGCTAGAAGCTGTCGAAACTGAAGCTGCAACTACAAAAGTAAAGTTTGACCTGCGTGGACTAGAAGATCTCCTCATTTGAACTGCGCTATAGGTTCATCTGAACCTCCTCTGGAAGCCGCAACTTTTGGTGGTGGAATCAAGCCGATCTGACCGTCGGTTTGTGAGATATCATCTGTCCTAGTTCGATGATGAAGCTGCTAATGCTGATGCTGCTGATCTAGGGTTTGCTACTGCTAATATGAATCAGATTTATTGTATTATTTCTCTCTGCTGAATTATTGAAAATAAAAGAAGATTTGATCAAAGGGTTTCCCCACACATTGTGGGGTTTGTCCCTGGCTAGCTGCCACATCTTGTGTCCGTTGTCTTGGCTTGTTTGCTGTCGATCGTTTAATGTTCTATCTGAACTTTACTTTATGTATATGTGATTGCTAATCTGTGGAATATAATAAGGAAAAGAAGTAAATTGTTATAAGCATAGAACATACCATAACTTAACATGGTATTAGAGCTAAGGTGAAGACAAATCCCGAGCAAGAGCAAGAGCAATCACCGAACAGAAGATTGGCAAGGCTATCCTAAAAGAATGATGGGGTCCTCAACACTCTTTCCTGCTGAGGACAAGCTCCGTGAGAAAGCTGACTATCACAAATGAAATATGTCTATTGATCTAACCCTTGAGGATCAAGGAGTGTTGGATCATGTGAGAGGCAATATTGTTGAGCCTCCATCAAATGCATCTCTTGCTGCCAGGAACAAATGGAAGAATAGAGAAATTAAAGCGAAGAAGGTCATCTGGGACTCTATCGACAAGTGCTTGGTGGCCTATATCTCTGAACTAGAAACCTCCAAAGAAATCTACGATAGACTAGTGAGTTTATTTAAAGTTAGTGATGCAAATCAAGTTTTGTTTCTTAGAAATAAGTTGAGGGAAATCAAGAAGGGTAAAGATGAGAGTATGCAAGCATACTTCTTAAGAATCACCGAGATGAAGAATGATCTCCTATCTATTGGGGAGACTATTACTGACAGAGAAATGGCACTCACAACTCTTGGAGGATTACCATCTGAATGGTACGTGTTCAGAACTACTCTTCTGAACAATAATGTAATTCCTAGCTTCGAGGAATTAATGGCTAGATGCATTCTAGAAGAAACAAGGGTAGAAGAGCAAGAAATGCCCTTGCCTAGAGGTCCTCCTGCTGCCTTTTCTTCTCATGCTAAGAAAAGAAATAATTCCGGGACTAAATCAAAAGGAAAGGCTGGACTTAAGGGTGGAAGAAAAGGATGATGTTACATTTGCAATAAAGCAGGTCACTATGCAAGGGAGTGCCCTGATAGAAAGGACTCACACTGGGATGATGATCAAAATCCCTCTGATGGCAATCAAAGGAATGACAAATTCAATAGCAAAGGTAAGAGGAGAGCTGGGAATCAAGGAAGAGGACAAACATTCAAGAAGGCTAGAAATTCCAGGATGTATTAAATGCACCTGACCTCCGAAAGAACCTGGTGTCCATCTCAGCAATGGAAGACAAAGACTACAAGGTAACCTTCAGCAATGGAAAGGTACGTGTATTGAAAAATAATGTTAAAGATGCCTTTACTCTTGGGTTTCATGTTATCAGGTCGATGAAAGTCAGGTAGGTGTCATGTCTTATGACACATCTCTTCAGTCCAAACTTTGGCATTAGAGGTTTTCCTACCTTCATTACAAATATCTACTCGATGTAAGACATATGGTAACAGGGATGCCCGAATTCTAAGTAGAAAAAGAAGGTGTATGTTTGGGATGTACCAAAGGAAAGCTCAAAAGGGGACCATTCCCCTCAAGCCTAAGCAAGACCTCTGATATATTACAGTTGGTTCACTCAGGCATACCTGAGGTTGGGATTAAGAGGGAGAATACTACACCACATACTCCAGAGCAGAATGGTGTGGCACCATACGATTGTGGAAGCTATCTCTATGATGATGTAGCAATGCCTGATGTGGAAGAACCAATGGATCCTATTTACCCACCTGAGCCTTCCTCTTCCAGGAAGAGGCCTTCATGGATTAGGGGGATACTTGATAATGCTGAAAGACATGCTGCACCTTGAGGAACCTTCCATGAAAGTAAGAAACCCAACAGGTATCAGGGATACCTGACCAATATGAGCACGATCATACAAAATGAGCCTTCATCATTCTCAGATGCCATCAAGCATCAAGTATGGAAGGATGCTATGACCGAAGAATATGAGTCTATCATGAAGAATGATGTCTGGGAAGTAGTTCCCAGACCCCAGGACAAGATAGTTGTTACTTCCAAATGGACTTACAAGATAAAGCATGCAGCAGATGGAAGTACCGAAAAGTATAAGGCTCGTTTTGTTGCTTGTGGTTTCTCCCAAAAGGAAGGTATAGACTATGATGAGATATTTGCACCTGTTTCCAGATATACGACCATCTACTCGATCATAGCCCTTGCCGCTTCACAAGGATGGAACCTACATCAGATGGATGTCAAGACCGTGCTCTTGCATGGCTCGATCAAAGAAGAGGTCTACGTGGAGCAACCCGAAGGATTTGAGATTTATGATCGAAAATCTCACGTATGCAGGTTGAAGAAGGCTCTCTATGGGCTGAAGCAAGCACCCCGAGCATGGTATGAGAGGATCGATAGCTACTTGATGAAGCTGGGATTCACTAGGAGTGAAGCCGATCCTAACCTTTACCTTAAGGTTGAAGATGACAAGCTTCTCATACTGGTGTTGTATGTGGATGACCTCTTTCTAATAGGTGCAGACCCTCTCATTCACAAATGTAAGAGGGAGTTGGCTTCTGAGTTTGAAATGAAGGATCTAGGACCGATGCACTATTTCCTAGGACTTGAAGTGTGGCAGAAGCCAAGGGAAATTTTCCTATTTCAAGGAAAATATGTGGTGAAGATTCTGAAAATATTTGGTATGATGGACTACAAGCCTATGACTAGCTCAAGGATCTTAACTTTCAGAAGTTATATGGTAGTGATGTTGGACCAGATTTGGGAAATGCCTATGAGTTTCAAAAACTCATTCACATTGATGTTCTTGGTGAACCTCCATCCGAACATATGTTTTGCAGTTAGCATTGTGAGCTCATATTTGGTTGAGCCTCACTAGATTGGTGCCAAGAATCTTCTGAGATGTCTTCAGGACACAATCTCTCATGGATTGAGATACATTTCCAGAAATATGAAACTGCATGATTATTCAAATGCTGATTAGGCAGGTAGTGTGGAGGATCACTGGAGCACTTTTTAGTGTTGTTTCTCTTTGGATTCTGCTTCGATATAATGGATGAGCAGGAAGCAGAAGTCGGTTGCCATAAGCACCACCGAGACCAGATACATATCTACGAGTATGATCTCGTATGAAGCTACCTGGTTGGGGAAGCTCTTCAGTGAGCTGTTTGAACACATACCACTGTGATTCTCTATAACAACCAGAGGTGGGATTCGATTATTGAGGAATCTTGTATTCGTCGATTGCTCCAGCAGATAGACATCATCTGGGATATGGTAAGTCGATGAGCAAGGAGGCTCCATCGCATTAAGATGATGTACAGGTCGATACACCTTGTCAAAGCCTCAAGGAAAGATCTAATCTGTGATTTTCCAAAATGACTTGGAGTCGTCAAGAAACCCTTGTACAAGGGTCCTGCATGTTGCATACATTGAGCTCTGGGAGCTCTGAGGGCTTGCGATTCTTACTGGAGCAACATACGACCACAGGGTGACTCACCCTCCCTTGGTGGTGCACACTGGAACAAGATGATTCACTCTCTTGTGGGACAAGATGATTCGCTCTCTTGTGGAACAGGATGATTTTCTCTCCTGTGTAGCAGGATGATTAGCTCTCCTATGAGGCCTGGATTGATGTGTTCTCCATGGCGATTGTAGCAGGATTGATGTGTTCTCTTGTGAAGCCTAAATTGATGTGTTCTCTTGTGAGGCCTGGATTGATGTGTTCTCCATGGCGATTGTAGTAGGATTGATGTGTTCTCCTGTGAGGCTTGGATTGATGTGTTCTCCATGGCGATTGTAGCAGGATTGATGTGTTCTCCTGTGAGGGCCGGATTAATGTGTTCTCCTGTCGAGGCATCCTACCCATGCAGTCTGGGACTCATGGGAAGTACCTCTCATCTGATAAATGAGTAGCGAAATGAAGTTAGGGACCATAGTAGTATCGATGGATGCATCGTTGTATCTACTGTACTCCCTACGCTAGGATGACCTCCATTGATCTGGGATCAATGATACTGGTCTGGGACCAGTGGTAGGAGTTGTACCATACTATGACATTGAGTTCAGGTCAGTTGAGACTAGTCTAGGACCAGTGGTACATACTCTAAGATTGACTTCATGTCAATGCAGTACTGGTCTGGGACCAGTGAGAGTGGTACATACTATGACACTAACTTCGAGTCGGTTGAGACTGGTCTGGGACCAGTGGTACACTCTCTGAGACTGCAATACTGGTCGGGGACCAGTGGTAGGAGTGGCACTTACTATGAAGTTGACTTCGGGTTGGTTGAGACTGGTCTGGGACCAGTGGTATGCACTCTAAGACTGACTTTGAGTCAGTGGAGGATGATACTAGTCTGGGACCTTGGAGTTGTACTCAATATGACGCTGACTTCGAGTTGGTTGAGGCTGGTTTGGGACCAGTGGTACATACTATAAGACTGACTTTGAGTCAGTATGATACATCCTCGATCATTTCTTCTTCTTCATAATTCGGACAAAAGCAAAGCAGAATAGAAAAATGCAAGAGCAGAGCAGAACAAAGCAAAACAGTACAGATCAGTATAGGGCAGAACAGGCAAAATAGAGCAGAGCAAGGCATGGGATAGGCTGTATAGGGCAGTGCATTTGATGGATGAATAGTAACGACTGATAGACAGATTGCAGATGAAGTTCTCCCTAGTTGATAGGGAGTGTTAAAATTGAAAACTAGGGAAAAACTTCATGTGGGCCATCTTATTCATGGTTGATAATATTTTTATTAGATTCCTCTCGTCGAGAGGTGTAGGATTGATATAAATATCATCTAATTCCGATAAGTATTCATGGAGATATGAATTTATTTTGATTATGGAATTATTATCAAGCCGACCTACAACTCATGTAGGCTCAGAAGCCCAATAGTCACATCTATTCAAACACCAAAATTGTCTATAAATATAGGACGACTTTTCCTCATTTGGACTCACTCATCTCATCACATCTCTCTCTCTCTACTTTGCAGAAAAGAGTCTCTTCTCTACTGCATAGAAAAGGGTCTCTCCCTCACACATGTGAAGCCAGAAGCTGCTGAAACTGAAGCTGCAACTGCTGAAGTAAATATTGACTTGCGTGGACTAGAAGATCTCCTCATCTGCGTTGTAGGTTCATCTGAACCTCCTCTGAAAGCCACAAATTTTGGTGGTGGAATCAAGTCAATCCGATGGATGATTTGCAAGATATCGACTGCCCTATTTTGAAGCCGGAAGCTGTCAAAACTGAAGCTGCAACTACAAAAGTAAAGTTTGACCTGCGTGGACTAGAAGATCTCCTCATTTGAATTGCGTTGTAGGTTCAACTAAACCTCCTCTGGAAGTCGCAACTTTGGTGGTGGAATCAAGCCGATCCGACAGTTGGTTTGTGAGATAACGTCTGCCCTAGTTTGATGATGAAGCCACTAATGCTGATGCTGTTGATCTAGGGTTTTCTATTGCTGATATGAATCAGATTTATTGTACTATTTCTCTCTGCTGAATTATTGAAGATAAAAGAAGATTTGATCAAAGAGTTTCCCCACACATTGTGGGGTTTGTCCCTAGCTAGCCGCCACATCTTGTGTATCTTGTCTTGGCTTGTTTTCTATCGATCATTTAATGTTCTATCTGCACTTTACTTTATGTATATGTGATTGCTAATCTGTGGAATATAATAAGGAAAAGAAGTAAACTGTTATAAGCATAGAACATACCATAACTTAACATATCCTTTTTCTACCAGTGCTATGCCAGCGACTGCAAGATTTAACGATATTTTCCAGGGCTAGGACACAACCTTTTCCAAGAACTCCATGAAACTTCCTGAATGCATAAAAGACATAGAAACAATGCTTGTAAACCAAAAATGAAATTGGGCCTTGACCTGACCTTCCCCAACCAGGACTGACATTTCGTTAAACACTTGGTAAACCTGCAACCTATAGTTCATGAATGCAAGTCTAAACATAAGGAGCTAAAAAATTATCTGAGGTTTAACAAAAAGGATCATTGCCTTCTCACATTAGTTGTTATAACACCAATTAGGTCTTGCATTCATTGTTCATTCAGTTACAAAAAAAAACATGGAAAGAGCCATGACTAAGAACTGTCAAATAACCATGTGTATAAGCAGCATATAACCAGATAAATAAAAATGAGATAATAATCATTACAGCCACATAATAACAAGTAAATTTAATCATCAAAAGAAAAACAAACTTAGCTATTATTAAACATAGGAAAAATCCAACCAAGTTTGGGACTTCCACGTACAACTCGACCATAGATTGGCTGAACCAAATCTTTCTTTCATCCAATCACCCCTGTGCCATATTCTAAACATGAATGTAGGATCTCATGGGATAAACCAATCCATAAACAACTAAGTGAATCCAGAGGTTAAACCACCTCCACCCTAACCATACCGTGACCTCACCTAAATCGGTGCCGAGATCACAAAACCAAACTGAGCTTGGATGCCTCAAAATTTATTCTCCAATACCTTGAGGAATTTTCTTGTCTCTACCATCAGGCTTTACCGTCTATCCCTCCATTACCAGTCAAGGGATTCCTAGGCCTTTGGGAATTTTCCTGAGACCACCTCACTTGGATCCAAAATCTTCCGGCAATCCAAATCTCAAACCAAGAAAGGTCCCATCACACCATGGCTATCCAAAAATGGAAAGTCTAGGCTAAAATCCACTGTCGAAACCATGGAAAATCCATGCTAATGACAACAAAAGAACCAAATACCAACGTGCACATAACATGCATGTTAAAACCAACTAGGAAATCATATATGCAACCTGTTACCCACAAGTATTCCTATTTAAGTTGCTTGATCCAACTTTTCCTTTCTTGATCCTTGCTTTCCTTGTCCTTCCTTTTCTTACTTTCATTCCTTCTCCTCTTGGTGCTCTTCTCCTATATGAGACTAATTCTAAACTCAACTAAAAAAATGCCACCAATTGATGCTCTGATGTCTTTTTATTATTCATGCCTCTAATTTCTTCAATTTTTCATTATTTTCCTTCATTTTCCTCCTCACATGCAACATGTGATCTTTCACCTCCCTTTTCTCCCATTTTCCTTTATTTTCATAAATAAAATGCCAAAATACCTTTTTGCCTTTTGAAAGCCTTTGTCATTGCCTCTGCCAATTTCCCCTTAGCCATAAACACATCAAGTGATGCCCACCGGGATATTTTTCCCAACATTCAGATTGGAATAACTGTCCCTTAATCGTGGTCTTATTTTTCCTTTATTAACTTTTATTACATGAACTTTTAACCCGTGGTTGTTACATCATAGCAGTGGAGAGGCATCCATTATTGGTATCACCCATTGCATGGACGTGAAAACCATGGAGATGAGGCCGAGGCTCTATTACTCAACTGATTTGATTTAATTAATGAATGAATGGTTAACTCACAAATTATAATTTATAATTTCATAATAATAAATATAAAATATTTCAAAATTTTATTTTAATATTTAATTGGTTCTTATATTAATAATTTATTAATGATTTCTTTTAGAGTATTAAAGAGTTATTCCCATTATTACACATAAATTGATTATGAATTAAAAATGGTTGGTTGCAGTAATTCATAGTAGTGGAGAGGCATCCATTGGTGGTATCACCCATTGCGTGGACATGAAAACCGTGGAGACTAGGTTTGAGGCATGTTACTATATTGAAGATCTTTGTCAGTCCTATAGAATAAATAAGTCGATTCAATTAGTAGATGAATGGTTAACAAAGGAATTATAATTTATAATTTCATAATAGTAAATATAAATTATTTTTAAGATTTATTTTTAATATTTAAATGGCTATGAAATTAATAATTTATTAACGATTTTTTAAAGTATTGAAGCGTTATTTTCATTATTGCACATGATTAATGTCACTCAAATACTCGGTAGCATATTCATTCTTAAAACTCATCTAAAGAGATGAGTGATTTAACAAAATAAATTAAAAATGATAAGCACATATCATGACCGTACACCCTTTACAATTCATTTTATTCCATATGGAAAGTACCTCGAGAACCACTCCAAGTCAAGACTCAGGAATCCTCACCCCGTTTCCACTACGACATTGGTCCAATGGCCAACCTCCGACTGTTGGCATTATGATACAAGTGTTGTCCTTGATGGCAACTCACTCACAGGTCAATTCAGTTTTGGTAAAAGGCAACTCACAGTACAACAGGTATATTCAGAGGTTACAGGGCAATGGTACAAAAGATCAAGAAGATGGAACTAAGGTCTACTGATCAGAATAAAGAAGGTAAAGGACAAAGTTGATACACACTGTTCAACTTAGTCAAAACAGTGTATACACGTTGTTCGACATAACAAAAAGAGCATATACGTATACATGCACTCCCACAGAAAGAAAAGCACATACATGATTGGAAAACCTAGGTTTTGGTACGAAGTATTTGGTCCATGGTATTGACCCTAGGTATTTGGTCCGAGGTATTTGGTCCATGGTATTGACCCTAGGTATTTGGTCCAAGGTATTGGTCCTAAGTGGTTTTGGTCCAAGGTATTGACAAAGGGCCTAAAGCTATACATGGAGGAGAAGATCATAAGGCCAAGTGTGGAAGTGTATGGGTTTCTAAGGAATACTTCTATCTGAAGTATATTTTATGTTGTAGGGGCTATGTTTTTTATTTGATCTAAAATACTTTGTGCACCTTGAATTCAATGTTGGATCATGATCATGAGACCTGAAGTGACTTATTATTGGATGATCTGATATTGGTTGGACTAGATCTAACTGTGTACACCTGTTTTATTCTTTAAATGTCATGATCTAGGTTTGTCTAAAGTTCAGAAGTGCAACAAAGTTATGAGTTGATATTTGCAGATATGTACGCAAGTTCGTCTCTTCAAAAGTGCGTGTACATGCAGATTATACTTTTCAAAATATCGTGTACAAAAGAAAAGCTTCTTTTTCAGATCTGACTGATCTATCTGATCAAATTCTGTTGTTTTATTGTTGTATGTCAATGAAGTCTTCTTAGATCTGAATGTAAAAATGAATACATAAGGAGGCTAGTATTTGATTGATTGATTGTATAAGTGAGAAGAAGTGATCTCTGTCACTGCCTATGTAAATCTCTGTAAGTTGATAGTATATATTCAATATATTGCTGGTTGGTACAGACTTGATTCAAAAGTTTATGTTTGCAGTAGTTTTGAAGGTATATGCAGGTTTGATTAACGGAAGTAGCGTATACACGCAATTTGGGTTCAACCAAGTAGCATATACACTCTGATGCATGGTTTTTGAGGTTGTTGAAAATGAAACAAGATGATGGAGCTTAGTGGAAAGGAGTCGCCTTCGCTAAGTGGGCCCGCAGGCTATTTTTGGCGCAAAGTCTATTTTTAGACTATGTCTATTTTTAGACATATGGATCATGGTCTATGAGTTGCAGGATGCTGTTTATGGATGATTGGTCATGTTGGGAAAAATAGATGGACTTCTATTTCTGGTTTACAACGGAGTGATCAGAGTCTATTTTTAGACTGCTAGGCTAAAAATAGAAAAGTCAAATATTATTGTCTCATAATAATATTTAGACTATAAACTTTATCTTATCCTCTTGGAGCACTTCAGTTTGAGCTACGGATGTGGCACATGCATCTGTAAGAAGGAAATATGCTTTTCTTGTGGGTCAGTTGAGCTATTGCATGCATGACTTCAGTTAGAACTCATGTGGTTGAGTTTGGTGGAGTTGGTTGTGGAGTTGATGGAGTTATGTTTGGTTTGACTTTGTTAAACTAGTTGTAATTAGTCTAACTGCAAATAGACTAGTGATGAGTGATGTGAATTAATTGATTAAATTAATTCACTAATTATTAACTCATAAATCAACTAAAGAATACATCAGTTAACTCAGTGCATGTACAGTTCAGTGGAGACAGGTGTTAGAGGTTGAGATTGCTATCAGTTGTGACTATAGTTGTGCATGAGATCTTGCACAATCAATGGATTGAGTATGCCCATGAGGATTGTGCAATATATGCCCAGTGAAATAGCCTGTTCTCACGTGATTTTCACTTGGCATTGTGCAGTGGAGGCAGGCAAAGCAGCGGAGAAGATTTGAACCTGTGACTTGTTCGGATCTGAGCTAGTTTTGTGTGTAACAGGTGGAGATAGTGTTGGATACTTGTGAGGAGTATTGTACTATGTATTGTTACATGTTCTCTATCATTATAATATACAGACAGTGTGGGGTTTTCAGCGGTAAGCTTTCCCCGGGTTACATACTGTGTTAATGTGTGCATGCGATTAATGTTTCATTGTTTTTGATGTTGCTAAATTGATGATCAACGTAGAGGAGATTATGTATTGTGCATGTATTCTACAATAGTGTATAATCGAGATAATCTCCGTGAATAAGTGTTTATTATTCAAAATTTCTACATGGTATCAGAGCTGTTGATCAATAGATCTATTATTAAGGAAGTGTTTACATTTTATTTCTTCAAGCAGAGTCTGTAATCGGGCCAGGTAGCCTCTGGATTCATCCTTCCTCTGGAAGGTGAGATATTTGGTGAATGCCCATACAGTCGATCTCTGTACGAGAAATACTTTGTTCTCACGAATTTTAGATCAGAAGCGGTTGAGTTTTGAGTTGGTGGAATGGCGCTCAAGGATAAACTCAGGAACATCTAAGTGTGAGAATGGAGACAGTATGCCCCAGTATCTCACAAAGTTCACCCAATGCCGGGATGAGCTGGGAAGTGTGGGGGTGACTGTCGATGATGAGGACTTGGTGAGCTTGGCTCTCCTTGGTCTTTCGAAGAGTTGGCATTCCTATCAGGACTCTGTCAATGGTCGGGAGAAATTTCCAGGATGGGAGAGACTTTGGTCGGATCTTGTGAGAGGAGATCAAACGGAGCACCAGAGACAATTCTTCATCCATGCATGATGAGGAGAACTGTGCCTTAGCGAGTAAGGTGAAGAAGGGGAAGGAGAAGGGTTCTCTTTCTGAATCCAGTTCTTCCAATGATGGGAAGGAGGTTGACATGTCGAAGGTGAGATGCTTTCGTTTTCATGAGTTGGGCCATTATGCTACTAATTGCCCAAAGAAGAAATCCAAGAAGGGATCTGTTAGCACTTGAAATTTCACCTCAGGCTGAAAAGGCAAATCTCAAAGCTACATCAAACCATTCAGCCTCGTAGCTAGCCCTACGGGGCAAGAGAAGGCTCTCTCCGGTCAATCTCGGTAAATTTTCAATAGGAAGAGATGAACAATCAAGGTAACACTGATATTAGGCTAGTAAACTGATTTGAAGGTTGATTTGGGGGTTTTTTGGGTTTTTGGTGGCAATTTGAGGAACTGCAATTTAGGGTGAGGGGATTGGACACAGTTTCTGCAGGGGGTCTTTGGGGCAAGGTAGGAACCTGTATTGATGTCTTTAGCTGAAGTGGATGATTAGGAAGAAAGATAAGAAGGCTAAAGAGAGCAAACAATGGATTTGAATTCTCTTTAGATAGCAGAAAACATAGAAATTAAACAAATTTAAAAGTAGAGCATGGCAAGCATGAATTCTGACTTTATCACTTCATTTGTTTAATATGCAGCAGTATAGAAAGGAAATGAATCACATAAAAAAGCTTACAATAACATGAAGAAACACACCATCAACACCTGAATCCACAAGAATCCCAAAGATGACTGCAAAACCCTGGTCTTCCTTAGCCAAAAATTGCAGAGATACAAGTGAAATATACAATGATAGCTCCTCCCTCAAGAATCCAACCATGAAAATGAGCATGAAAGTACATAATATAGATGATCTAACCTCTTTCCCTGCCTCCATGTGTCTAGCTCACTATCCTAGGAGCTGTTTGAACAACTTCTAAACTAAGCACTACAAAATAGGCAGTCAAAACAACTTGCCTCTAAAAACTTGGAAACCAGTTCATACAGTCAATTTTACCCTCTTACATGAGAGAAACTTCTAGAAGAGTAAAACAAGGGTAAAAGTATCCAAAAAGTGCCACAAGTATAGTCAAAAGGACCACCATCGACCTCAGAAAGTCAAACTGGAGCTAAACTGCAAATTCTGGGCTGAGCTGGTCAAATCTGGCACAAATTCCTCAACGGGTCGCGCACATCCTCCTCAACGGGTCGCGCACTTTGGAGCCCTGTTTGGAGGCCTTCCCGGTGTCAGAAAGAGGTGCAGGATAGCTCGTTGGAAAGGTCTCTAAGTCTACTTTACAACCCAACCAGAATTTTGGATTTGGAGTTCAGTTTCCTAGTCAAAAGTCAATTCTCCCAAGACTACGTCTGCAGCTCAAAAAAGGGGCAGAAAGTCAAAATTTGGCTGTATTTTGACCTTTTGGAGGCCCAAAACTTCATGAAAACTCAAATCCATCCATAGACATGTGTAAATTTTCATGAAAAATCTAGCAATGCTAAGTTTTCGCAAAACGGAGCTACGATGACAAAGGGTCTCACCAAGGGTGAGACCCGTTGAGAAGCCAAAACCTGTAAATTGCCCAAAAATGTCAAAAATGAGCCAAAACTTCCAAATTTTTTTGTGCTTGGTGCTGTGAAGAGGCTAGTGGGTGTCATGATGAGTGAGAGAAGCCTCGGCCAAGATGCAGAGGGGGTTTGTCTTCTTCTTCCTCTTAAGAGCCTCGATCAACCTTCTTTGGAACATTTTCATCTTTGCTTTACAAACGTGCATCCTAGCCCAATAGTGGTTTTTCATGTTCCTTAGCAGCTTTTTCTCTTGGTTGGACTTAGCCAACAGCCTCTCCAAGTGGGCATTCTCCTGAATAAGCAATGACTCCCGGTCAACAGGCAATGGGTCACCGGGCCTCCTACGGTTTAGGACTCGGTCACTACGAATCCTCCAAATCTCATCAAGTGCCTTCTCCTCCTCCAGCTGTGTGTTCCGCTGCTCTAGATATGTGATGGTCCATTGGGCACCCTCAAGTCTCCGCTGCAAAACATCATTCTCGGCCCTGAGCTGCTGAATGATCTCCTTTGCCTCTTGGCTAGGAGAACTGACCTCAAGATCAATCACCGGATCCTCATGAACCATGGGCTCTTTTCCCCTCTGCAATACCTGTGCTGGCGAAGAAAACGAGGCCCCTTCCACCCGCTGTGGAGATAACACTCGCTGCTCTGAAGATGAAGGCGAGACCCCTTCCACCCGCTGTGGAGATAATACTCGCCTAGCTGCTGCAAATAAGGCCCTTGGGCCTTTCTGATAGGTGACCATAGGAGTGGAGCTGACATGTCGGGTGATGGGAGCATCAGGCTGCTGAGATGGTCCTCCCTCCTCATGAATAGCCTCCTGATGTGGCTGAGGTGGCACTGTGAAAAACTCACGGGATATGAACTCCTCCCATGAGATACCCTGCTGAGTCAACTGATGAGAGACTATAAGCTGGATCAAACCATAGTGACAAAGGCTCCTGTACTGCTGGGCCGGGGTCTTCCTCTGCAACATGGGCACCATCCTCTGAATGTTCTGAAACAGGAAGACCGGGAGGTTCATCATCCTCACCCGGGTGAAATGCATCAACAGGCGAATGTGATATGAATACACCTGTGAAAATCTGCCCTCACATGTAAAATAATGCATGATAAGTCTCATGAGGGGGGCATACTCACTCCGAAGAAATCTGAATGGGAAAACACCCATCAACAGTCTCACAAATGATGGCCGGACATAAGGCTCAAAGTGAACAAAATCAAGTAATCTGCGCTTAGGCCACACCTCACCCACATTTGGTATCCCTGTAGCCTCTGAGATCACCTCGGGTGTCAATATGAAATTCACCCCTGCAAGAGTGACATGTCCATCATGGAGGTGTAAGACAAACAAGCGGGCCAACTCTCTATGATGCTGAATCTGAGAGAGCCTCTCACAAAACTGATAGCATGACATATACTAGAAACAATTCAGTGCCAAAGGACAAGCCTGTAACTCTGCCAAAGAAGTAGGCTCCTCCCTCTTATGATGGCCTCCCTTACCTCCTCTACGAGGCCTCCTCTGTTCCTCAATCTCTGTAGATGATGAATGGTCATCACCTTGCTCATAAGTCTCGGTATCTGACATGGTTTTGGAGCAAGGTGGGAAAACTGAAGGACAAATTGAATTGCTGCCTCTGCCTGCAAAAGTACTGAACTCTATGCTATTTCAAGGGGAAAAAACATGAGGGGAATGTTAGGGGAGGGAACTTCTTAACGAGGAATGGGAATATATGAAAATAACAGGGAATTTTCAAGGGAAACTTTACAAATTGTCATGCATATAGGAACACATTTTAACATTGGGAAATCATTTGCAAAGAACATCTCATATGGGACAAAAACATGTATGATAATGAACATGGTAGGGGCATACATGTATCAATAGGGACATAGGGACACCATACACCAAATTTGCTTATAGGAGTTCATGTGTGTCATAAGGCAAATTTTTGCTCTTTTTTTTCTTAAGGAGTACATGCACATTGTTTTCACATAGAGGGAAGGTTTTCATGTACAAGGGGATGTCAAGGGTATATAGGGGTTATGTACATGCCTCTAGATATACAACAACATTTATTTTCACATGACTCTTTCTTTATTTACAAATGTATCTTTTTTTTTTTTTTTTTTTTTGCATGTGTATGGTAGAGGGAATTAGGGTTTTGTGTGCTTGTGAGAGGGGTAGGGTTTATAGCTTAGGGATGGGGGAAAAAGTCAACATTTTATGTACAAATAGTATAGGATAGAGATGCAAGCATGACTATGAATGAAAGAGGAAAAGAGGGAAGGGACCAAATGGGACAAAAACACTTGAAACAGTCACAAAACCCTAGCATTTTACAAACATTAGCAAGCAGCCATATTAATCCATTCATTTGCAAATTTAGAAGATGAAATCATAGCATACATCATTATTTTCACCACCAATATCAACAACCATGCATTAAGAGCCTACCTCGACCGATTGAGCAAATTTGAAGTGGAATGAAGGAATTTGATTGAAGTTTTGGTGGCAGACAGTTGAACGGGTCGCGCACGCTCCCCAACGGGTCGCGCACAGCCCAACGGGTCACGGCCGTTATAATTTTACACTGTCGGAGTGCGCTGGACGGGTCGCGCACCGCCCAACAGGTCGCGCACAAGCCTGGACGGGTCGCGCACCTGCAAACTGCCCGAAACCGTTGCAATTTCGCCTCCTTCGCCTATCACTCTCTCACAATCTCTCTTGCAAGCTTGAAATGCACAATGAGAGTGAAAGGAGGGAACATTACCTTTTATAATCTCATTTGAAAACATTTCATCCATAAACCCACTTTATAAAGTCTATTTTGACACTTTTTAAAACACTGATTTTCTTGGTTTCCTTTATCCTGAAGTTGACTTTTTGAGTGCTTTGACCTGATTCTTTTTGCAGGTAGATCATCTGAAGGACTGTGGCAAGGGGACCAGGGTTGTTGCTGCCTTTTTGAAGACATTTTTGGAAATTTATTCTTTTTACAAAAATTATCATGACCTTGGCTTTAAAAACAGGGTTTTTAAATCCAAGGTTAAAAATGAACTGTACATGATGAAAATTTCAAAGGAACATGTTTACCATCCTCCCTCTGGCTTGCTGGTCACTCAAGGACTTTCAGAGACATGACCTTGCTAAGACAACTGACCAAAACCCTAGACCTAGAATTTTGACATTAAGACCAAACACGAGCAACTTGACAAACTCAATGACTGATATGACCTGATCCAGCAAAGCCAAGAGGGGTATGAATAGACCAGCTCCTCCATCAGGATTATGGCATGCCTAACGGGATGCAAATTTTGACACTGATGAGACACCTACTAATGCAAATGCAAAGAGCTTTGATCACTGATGGAGGGCTTTCAAGACCGACACTAACATTGGCTCCAATGGGGATGGTATCTCCTTGGAGGTACCAAGAACCTCAGACCTCTGGGAGAGCAGACCAGTGCCTTTATCATTGGGCAATGGAGTCAACTTATTCACATGTGACCAACTTGAAAACAACTTTATTTGACTTAGACAATTGACTGAAATTCAAGACTATCTTGGACACTAACTCACTAACTCTATACAGAAAATGAACTGACATGAAACAACTTGTAAAACTCACACCAACTAATCACCATTTTCAGAATTATAGCCTTCACCGCGGGCCCCAAACTGAAGATGGAAATCAGCTTCACACTTGCTGCAGAAAAAAAAATGACATGGTATTTACAATGAGAGTGATTAGAGCAGAAAATGCTCAAGCATGATACCTTTTGAGCAGCCGGCCATTCACCGACCCTCCAAGACATTCATCTCCGTTCATTTCTTTGAGAAGGAAAGCATTTGGACCACGGTATGCTGCAATTTTATAAGGACCCTTCCATAAGTTGTCGAATTTTCCATGCTTCCCTTTATCTTCATTGCGGGCATCCCATCGTAACACAACATCATCAATCTGAAACTCATCTGCCTTGGCCTTTTTGTCATAGATTTTCTTTATGCGCTCCTGCAACTTAAGGGAATTCTGGTGAACTTCTTCTCGTGTCTGTTGTAAATGAATCATTTGACTGATTCGTCTTTGCATAGGATCCTCCTCACCACTAGCTTCTTGAAACAACTTAGCTACCGGGACACTAAGTGAAGTAGGAAATACTGCATCTACTCCGTAAACAATTTCAAAAGGTGACATACCAATTGACTTCTTTTGACTTACCTGATCAGCCCATAGTGCATTTATTAACTTCTTATGCCAGCTCTTCTTGTTTATTTCCAGCAATTTCTTTATAATATTCACAAGGGATTTGTTTGAAGATTCGGCCAGCCCATTACCTTGCGGATGATAAGCGGTTGAATGCCCCAAACTGATGTTATATTTAAAGCAAAAATCAACCAACTTCTTTGATTTGAATGCAGCTGCATTGTCAGTAATCAACTTTTGTGGACAGCCAAAACGTGACAAGATATTATTTTCAAGAAAGGAAATAATTACCAAATCTGTGGCCTGTCGGGTGGGAATGGCTTCAATCCATTTTGTGAAGTAATCTGTAGCTGTCAAGATCCATCGATGCTGCCCGGAAGATGCAGGGTGGATTTCGCCAATAAAATCCAAGCCCCATTGCTGAAATGGTGCACTGATTTCCACCGGTTTGAGAGGCAAGGGCTGTAATTTCTGTTTTCCTTGAAAAATTTGACATTCATGACAGCTCTTTACCGCTTTATACACATCAGAAAATAAAGAAGGCCAATAGAAACCGGCTCTCAAAATCTTATTAGCCGTGGTTTTCCAAAATAAGTGACCCCCACAGTCACCTTTATGGAAATCATCTACTATTGTTTTTGCTTCCTCTTCGACCAAACAGTTCAGCAAGATGCCACCGGGATCCTTCCAATAAAGTGCAGATTTGATAATGCAAAATTTGGCAGCCTTTAGCTTCAATGTTCTAGCTTTGTTTCTAGGCATTCCAGGAGGTGCAGATAAGTTTTGAAGCACATAAACTATATCAGCATACCAAGGGGAAGACACAAAGATATCGGACACCTGTAGAACTGAATTTTCTTCATCTTCATCGGACAAGGCAGCAATCAAATTTATATCAAGGACATGAAGGTTCGCTTCAGCCATCAACTTAGCTAAGCCTTGACCTTTAATCAACTTGGTAGGCTTAATTTCAACATCATATTCTAAGAGTGCAGCAATCCACTTACCCCTTCTTCCTTCCGGTTCCGTTTGCACTAAAACATCCTTCACAGCTGCATTAGGAACATATGCTAAAACATGAGAATTCAATATGTAAACTCGGAAATCTTTCAATGCTTTGATCAGGGCCAATGCTTGCTTCTCAATGATATTATAATTCAGTGCTCCGTCTCTTATGATGCGGCTGAAAAAAGCTATGGGCCTCTCAACTCCATCTCTCTTTTGCATTAACACGGCCGCCAATGTATGCTCAGAGGCGAATGAAAACAAGATAAAATCCTGAGTATAATCCGGGCTAATCAAAGTTGGGGCTGAAGATAAGATTACCTTTATCAAATTAAAAGATTTCACCGCCTCTTCGGTCCATCTTAGTTCGCTGTCCTTCTTGAGCATATTGGTTATCTCTCTGAGATGTTCAGCAAGATTGGGAATGAAACGACGCAGAAAATTCAACTTACCATTAAAGGACTGAATTTCTTTCTTGCTACGGGGCTGCTCCAATTGCTGAATTGCTTCCACTCGTGCAGGGTCTATATGAATGCCATCTTTAGAAATGATATGGCCTAGCAGCTTGCCTTCACTCATAGCAAAAAGACTTTTCTTCGGATTCAATGAGATGCCATATTTTCTGCACTTTTCAAACACCTTAGTTAAATGAAACAAATGCTCTTCATCTGATTTAGAAAACACGGTCAAATCATCAAGATAGACAACTAAAAAGACATCCTTCTCATTTGCAAAGGCCATGTCCATTGCCCGCTGAAATGTGGCACCCACATTCTTCAATCCAAACGGCATCTTGGCATAATGAAATGTACCCCATGGAGTAGTAAATGCTGTCTTGTCACGGTCATCTTCGTGCACTAAAATCTGATTATATCCGGAGTAACCATCAAGCAATGACATCCTAGATGCCCCCACAACCCGCTGCAATATGTGATCCATCTTGGGCAGCGGATAATTGTCCTTTAATGACACTTTGTTCAGATTTCTAAAGTCTATACACAAGCGAATCTCACCGGTTTTCTTCCTCACGGGCACCAAGTTTGAGATCCAATCGGAAAACCGGATTGGAACTATAATTCCGGACTTATACAACCTGTTGACTTCCTTCTCAATCAATGGCAGCAATTTAGGATTAATTCTTCTCAACTTTTGCCGGAAAGGCTTTTGATTTGGCTTTATGGGGATGGTATGCTGAAT
This sequence comes from Pinus tabuliformis, assembly GCA_031772625.1. Lineage (NCBI taxonomy): Eukaryota > Viridiplantae > Streptophyta > Pinopsida > Pinales > Pinaceae > Pinus > Pinus tabuliformis. Next base: position 868,424,715 of record CM062814.1, on the reverse strand, counting down.
AATGCTTGTGTCATAAGTTTTCAAATCTGAATAATCCCATGCAAAAACATTAGAATACAGAGACAATAATCTGATATACTCTTGCTTTACCTTAGGCGGCAATGCTTTTGAAAGCTTCACCATTTTTGGATTTGCAGCTGTCCCAAGGTTCACATCTTCAACTCCTTCAGCTGTTGGCCTCAAAGTTGGCTTGCGGGCCACATCATCCTGATCAAACAATTCCTCCAAAGGAATCAATCCTTTTGGAATGTGATTATCTTTGAGCTGCAATACATCCATCTGATTCACTCCTTCAGCTTCCGTATCTATTGAGATGTCTTCAAACTTACCCTTAACTTGCAGAAAATCTTCAATTTCTTCGTCATCTTGGAACACTTGCCAACACCTTTGGTTATCTGGAACTGTAGGACGATGCTTCACATATATCTCGAACTTATTGCTGGAATTCATGGGTATTTTCAGATTACTTGCTGCCTTAGCCAATGCATCCGCAACACCATTTTGAATCCGGGGCACACATGTCAAAGTATGTTCAGAAAATCTTTTCAAGATATCTAAAACAACATTTCTATAAGCTCTCATGCGAGGATGTTTGGCCTGAAATTCACCTTTCACTTGCTTGATAACTAGTTCGGAGTCGCCATATACTGCTATTTTCTTTGCCTTTAACTTCAGAAGGATTTTCAAACCAGCAATAAGAGCTTCATATTCTGCCTCATTATTCGAACAATCAAAAGCCAATTTATAAGAACATACTCGTACCTTGCTTGGAACTTGATCTTGGGCTGAGAATGGGCTTCGGATCCACACACCTATACCAGCACCATCGCTGCCCACTGCACCATCAAAATCCATAGTCCAAAGACCCTCTTCATCATCTTCTAGGTGCTGAAAGTCTGATTTTGTTTCATGTTCTGTTTGCTGCCCATTTATTTCTGCAATTGGCCTTATGACAGCAGACCTTTCTTCACTTTCCTTTCTCAAAACATCCCTGAAATTTTCTGAAATGTCTGGTATATCTTCTACTTGAACTAACTGACTATCTACCTCATTGAAATTTTCCGCAAACAAAACAAAAGATTCTAAATCTGTTTGTACATAATTTACAGGATGATTTACGGGCTTTTCCTTACTAGTGATCATGTATTTCATCTTCTGTTCCCGATATAACTTCCTCATTTGACCGAAAACTGGAATTGAAGCATATGAAAAATCAAGCTGAATCGTACCTTTGAGTTTGGCTCCCCATGACCTCGACAACAACATGCCAAATCGTGGAGGAATGTCCGCCACCACCACATCCATTAAAACATTCTTCGCTGGAATTTGATCTAGACTCACCACTAAGTCTTTGATCAAACCAATGCATCTTACCCGGCTAGAATCAAACGAATACAAATCATGGTACTTCCTTGTGATGTCAAGCCCCAGCTTCTCCATGATTGTTTTCGGCATCAAATTATGTGAAGCTCCCGAGTCAAACATAGCATTGTGCAGCACAAACTCATGCAATCGCAAACTAATATAAAATGGAGGAATGTCACTCTCGGGAGACTCACCATTCAAAGCTGGCCCAAAGATTAACTCCGGCTGATCATCTTGTACATTCACCATGTCTAGCATTGGGTCAAAATTCAGCAACTTGGAAATTTGGCCTCGGTAAGTGGCATTCTTCATGACCTCCGTTAAAGGAATAGATATCTTCACCTTTGCAATTTCATTCTCCAAACTGAAAACTGGAAACTTCTCACCTTCCTTTGCCGGATTATCTCTCTTCTCAGCTTTATCCTTTGGTGCATTCGATGGCTGATCTACTTTAGCTGCCGATGATGTTTGAGTTGATGATGGACCGGCTATATCTTTACCTTTTGAAAAAACCGAATCATTCTTTGCTGCAATGTCTTTCTTTTTCTGCACGGGATTTATAGGAATAGCCCGGCTTCTCAATTGCCTTTGCTGTCCTTGCTGAGCTGATAATGCATTCAAATACCCTCTTTGATATTCTTCAGATTCTTCTTCAAGTATCATATCATTTGACAAAATATAATGCTCATCTTGGGGAAAGACAGAATTACTCACCAACTCATCTTCTTCCGTGATATATGTAGGCATATCATCAGGGGTAAAGAAATGATTTTCCTCGCCAACATTATCACCCTCATCTTCAGACTCTTGACTAACAAAATTCTGCTGAAAAGGCGGTTTCATTTGCTGCTGAACTGCTGTGTCTTGTGCCTTTGTTTCACGCTGCTTGATCCTATATTGTTGCTGCTGACCTCTGAAATTTGGGTTACGAATCTGCGGTTCCGGCTTGTCAATTGTGACCCTTTCAAGTAACCTCTTCACCTGTTCAACCTGCTGAAGAACCTGATTTGACGTGGATGCCTCCTCCTTGATGGTGACTCGCTTTTCTGCCTTCATTCTTGCTCTTTTATCATTCAAATTTGCCTCAACGCTGACAACAATTTTCTGCATATCCTCCAAGGTAGGGGGATCTCGGTCTCTCAGTGAATAAGCCATCTCCGGATCAAAACCATCCGGGAATTTGAGAAGTGCTGATTTTCTAGATGGCCTCAAATCATCGGGAATAGCATTATAAACTGTATTGAATCTGATTATGTAATCTTGAACAGACTCACCCGGATTACGCTTGAGGTTGTTGTATTCGGCATTGATTTGAAGTGGATCCTTTCTGATTTCCCACCGATCTAAGAATTGATTCTGAAGTGCTTCCAAGGTAGCAATGTTGTTAGCTGTTAACCCTCTGAACCATTTTCTTACTTCTCCGGCAAATGTTTGCACGAACAACCGCATGGTAACATCTTCTTCATCTAACTCATATAGATCAAAGAAAGTGGACATTTTATCGATATGTTGCTGAGCTGTAATAATTTGTGGAGTGCCATCAAACATGGGGATTTTACTTTGGTAATCAGCAGGCATATCATGAAGATTAGCAGGCAATGCAAGTGGGGCAAACCGGGCTGCCATTTTTCTAGGTAAAGTAGGTCTTGGAGTAGCAGGCGGAGTAGGTGTAGCGGTATGAGGAGTAAGAGGAGGAGAAGCAGTATGTGATGCTGAAGGCGAAACAACTGTAGATGGAGGATGAGTAACTATGGGAGAGATAACAATAAAAGGAGGATTTGTCTGTTCATGCGCCATGATAGAAGATCCAATATGACCAGAGATATTTTCAAGGAAATCAGCAAGAGTAGTAGCTTGTACACGTGTCTGGAGATTCCTCAAAATGAAGTTTTCAACTAATTTATTATGCCTCTCAAATTCAATAGCAGCGGCAAAATCAGGATTAGGAACTAGAGTTGCAAGTGCACTTTCAGATTTAGTTTTGAACAGAGACAACTCAAAGCTTTCGTCAAAATCCAAATCTTCAAGATAATCAAAAATAGCTGGGCATGAATGAGATCTGAAAATGGGTCTAGGATCGGTAGCCAACTTGTTTTCTCAGAATAACTAGGAAAGAAAAAGCATTCAGCCTGTGAAAACTCTCAACCTATCATCCACGGCTAAGAGTTAACAAATACATGGGGATAAGATGTCAGAGAAGCGCTATGTTCACAAGCTCACGGAGATTGACTGAAGCAGCGTTTATCTACTTGCGCTGATGTAAAACAAGAGCGTTTTCGAAGGCTACCTAGCGTAACTTCAGGCTCCGTCTAAGACTTATGAAATAACACGTCTATGAACAAGAAATTTGATGTTCTCCCCAGTATGGTCGCCAGTATGTTAGCACTTGAAATTTCACCTCAGGCTGAAAAGGCAAATCTCAAAGCTACATCAAACCATTCAGCCTCGTAGCTAGCCCTACGGGGCAGGAGAAGGCTCTCTCCGGTCAATCTCGGTAAATTTTCAATAGGAAGAGATGACCAATCAAGGTAACACTGATATTAGGCTAGTAAACTGATTTGAAGGTTGATTTGGGGGTTTTTTGGGTTTTTGGTGGCAATTTGAGGAACTGCAATTTAGGGTGAGGGGATTGGACATAGTTTCTGCAGGGGGGTCTTTGGGGCAAGGTAGGAACCTGTATTGATGTCTTTAGCTGAAGTGGATGATTAGGAAGAAAGATAAGAAGGCTAAAGAGAGCAAACAATGGATTTGAATTCTCTTTAGACAGCAGAAAACATAGAAATTAGACAAATTTAAAAGTAGAGCATGGCAAGCATGAATTCTGACTTTATCACTTCATTTGTTTAATATGCAGCAGTATAGAAAGGAAATGAATCACATAACAAAGCTTACAATAACATGAAGAAACACACCATCAACACCTGAATCCACAAGAATCCCAAAGATGACTGCAAAACCCTGGTCTTCCTTAGCCAAAAATTGCAGAGATACAAGTGAAATATACAATGATAGCTCCTCCCTCAAGAATCCAACCATGAAAATGAGCATGAAAGTACATAATATAGATGATCTAACCTCTTTCCCTGCCTCCATGGGTCGAGCTCACTATCCTAGGAGCTTTTTGAACAACTTCTAAACTAAGCACTACAAAATAGGCAGTCAAAACAACTTGCCTCTAAAAACTTGGAAACCAGTTCATACAGTCAATTTTACCCTCTTACATGAGAGAAACTTCTAGAAGAGTAAAACAAGGGTAAAAGTATCCAAAAAGTGCCACAAGTACAGTCAAAAGGACCACCATCGACCTCAGAAAGTCAAACTGGAGCTAAACTGCAAATTCTGGGCTGAACTGGTCAAATCTGGCACAAATTCCTCAACGGGTCGCGCACATCCTCCTCAACGGGTCACGCACTTTGGAGCCCTGTTTGGAGGCCTTCCCGGTGTCAGAAAGAGGTGCAGGATAGCTCGTTGGAAAGGTATCGGAGTCTACTTTCCAAACCAACCAGAATTTTTGTATTTGGAGGTCATTTGCCTAGTCAAAAGTCAATTCTCCCAAGACTACATCTGCAGCTCAAAAAAGGGGTAGAAAGTCAAAATTTGGCTGTATTTTGACCTTTTGGAGGCCCAAAACTTCATGAAAACTCAAATCCATCCATAGACATGTGTAACTTTGCATGAAAATCTAGCAATGCTGAGTTTTCGCAAAACGGAGCTACGATGACAAAGGGTCTCACCAAGGGTGAGACCCGTTGAGAAGCCAAAACCTGTAAATTGCCCAAAAATGTCAAAAATGAGCCAAAACTTCCAAAATTTTTTGTGCTTGGTGTTGTGAAGAGGCTAGTGGGTGTCATGATGAGTGAGAGAAGCCTCGGCCAAGATGCGGAGGGGGTTGGTCTTCTTCTTCCTCTTAAGAGCCTCGGTCAACCTTCTTTGGAACATTTTCATCTTTGCTTTACAAACGTGCATCCTAGCCCAATAGTGGTTTTTCATGTTCCTTAGCAGATTTTTCTCTTGGTTGGCCTTAGCCAACAGCCTCTCCAAGTGGGCATTCTCCTGAATAAGCAATGACTCCCGGTCAACAAGCAATGGGTCACCGGGCCTCCTACGGTTTAGGACTCGGTCACTACGAATCCTCCAAATCTCATCAAGTGCCTTCTCCTCCTCTAGCTGTGTGTTCCGCTGCTCTAGATATGTGATGGTCCATTGGGCACCCTCAAGTCTCCGCTGCAAAACATCATTCTCGGCCCTGAGCTGCTGAATGATCTCCTTTGCCTCTTGGCTAGGAGAACTGACCTCAAGATCAATCACCGGATCCTCATGAACCATGGGCTCTTTGCCCCTCTGCAATACCTGTGCTGGCGAAGAAAACGAGGCCCCTTCCACCCGCTGTGGAGATAACACTCGCTGCTCTGAAGATGAAGGCGAGACCCCTTCCACCCGCTGTGGAGATAATACTCGCCTAGCTGCTGCAAATAAGGCCCTTGGGCCTTTCTGATAGGTGACCATAGGAGTGGAGCTGACATGTCGGGTGATGGGAGCATCAGGCTGCTGAGATGGTCCTCCCTCCTCATGAATAGCCTCCTGATGTGGCTGAGGTGGCACTGTGAAAAACTCATGGGAGATGAACTCCTCCCATGAGATACCCTGCTGAGTCAACTGATGAGAGACTATAAGCTGGATCAAACCATAGTGACAAAGGATCCTGTACTGCTGGGCCGGGGTCTTCCTCTGCAACATGGGCACCATCCTCTGAATGTTCTGAAACAGGAAGACCGGGAGGTTCATCATCCTCACCCGGGTGAAATGCATCAACAGGCGAATGTGATATGAATACACCTGTGAAAATCTGCCCTCACATGTAAAATAATGCATGATAAGTCTCATGAGGGGGGCATACTCACTTCGAAGAAATCTGAATGGGAAAACACCCATCAACAGTCTCACAAATGATGGCCGGACATAAGGCTCAAAGTGAACAAAATCAAGTAATCTGCGCTTAGGCCATACCTCACCCACATTTGGTATCCCTGTAGCCTCTGAGATCACCTTGGGTGTCAATATGAAATTCACCCCTGCAAGAGTGACATGTCCATCATGGAGGTGTAAGACAAACAAGCGGGCCAACTCTCTATGATGCTGAATCTGAGAGAGCCTCTCACAAAACTGATAGCATGACATATACTGGAAACAATTCAGTGCCAAAGGACAAGCCTGTAACTCTGCCAAAGAAGTAGGCTCCTCCCTCTTATGATGGCCTCCCTTACCTCCTCTACGAGGCCTCCTCTGTTCCTCAATCTCTGTAGATGATGAATGGTCATCACCTTGCTCATAAGTCTCAGTATCTGACATGGTTTTGGAGCAAGGTGGGCAAACTGAAGGACAAATTGAACTGCTGCCTCTGCCTGCAAAAGTACTGAACTCTATGCTGTTTCAAGGGGAAAAAACATGAGGGGAATGTTAGGGGAGGGAACTTCTTAACGAGGAATGGAAATATATGAAAATAACAGGGAATTTTCAAGGGAAACTTTACAAATTGTCATGCATAGAGGAACACATTTTAACATTGGGAAATCATTTGCAAAGAACATCTCATATGGGACAAAAACATGTATGATAATGAACATGGTAGGGGCATACATGTATCAATAGGGACATAGGGACACCATACACCAAATTTGCTTATAGGAGTTCATGTGTGTCATAAGGCAAATTTTTGCTCTTTTTGTTCTTAAGGAGTACATGCACATTGTTTTCACATAGAGGGAAGGTTTTCATGTACAAGGGGATGTCAAGGGTATATAGGGGTTATGTACATGCCTCTAGATATACAGCAGCATTTATTTTCACATGACTCTTTCTTTATTTACAAATGTATCTTTTTTTTTTTTTTTTGCATGTGTATGGTAGAGGGAATTAGGGTTTTGTGTGCTTGTGAGAGGGGTAGGGTTTATAGCTTAGGGATGGGGGAAAAAGTCAACATTTTATGTACAAATAGTATAGGACAGAGATGCAAGCATGACTATGAATGAAAGAGGAAAAGAGGGAAAGGACCAAATGGGACAAAAACACTTGAAACAGTCACAAAACCCTAGCATTTTACAAACATTAGCAAGCAGCCATATTAATCCATTCATTTGCAAATTTAGAAGATGAAATCATAGCATACATCATTATTTTCACCACCAATATCAACAACCATGCATTAAGAGCCTACCTCGACCGATTGAGCAAATTTGAAGTGGAATGAAGGAATTTGATTGAAGTTTTGGTGGCAGACAGTTGAACGGGTCGTGCACGCTCCCCAACAGGTCGCGCACAGCCCAACGGGTCGCGCCCGTTATAATTTTACACTGCCGGAGTGCGCTGGACGGGTCGCGCACCGCCCAATAGGTCGTGCACAAGCCTGGACGGGTCGCGCACCTGCAAATTGCCCGAAACCGTTGCAATTTCGCCTCCTTCGCCTATCACTCTCTCACAATCTCTCTTGCAAGCTTGAAATGCACAATGAGAGTGAAAGGAGGGAACATTACCTTTTATAATCTCATTTGAAAACATTTCATCCATAAACCCACTTTATAAAGTCTATTTTGACACTTTTTAAAACACTGATTTTCTTGGTTTCCTTTATCCTGAAGTTGACTTTTTGAGTGCTTTGACCTGATTCTTTTTGCAGGTAGATCATCTGAAGGACTGTGGCAAGGGGACCAGGGTTGTTGCTGCCTTTTTGAAGACATTTTGGAAATTTATTCTTTTTACAAAAATTATCATGACCTTGGCTTTAAAAACAGGGTTTTTAAATCCAAGGTTAAAAATGAACTGTACATGATGAAAATTTCAAAGGAACATGTTTACCATCCTCCCTCTGGCTTGCTGGTCACTCAAGGACTTTCAGAGACATGACCTTGCTAAGACAACTGACCAAAACCCTAGACCTAGAATTTTGACATTAAGACCAAACAAGAGCAACTTGACAAACTCAATGACTGATATGACCTGATCCAGCAAAGCCAAGAGGGGTATGAATAGACCAGCTCCTCCATCAGGATTATGGCATGCCTAACGGGATGCAAATTTTGACACTGATGAGACACCTACTAATGCAAATGCAAAGAGCTTTGATCACTGATGGAGGGCTTTCAAGACCGACACTAACAGGATCCAGGGAAGGATCTGAAGGTGAGGCACTTGCTTCACAGTTTGAGTTGGTTTTCACACTCTTCGCATGCATGGTTTCATCCATGGTGGGAAGTGGTTGGTTTCTTGACAGTGGAGCTTCTTTCCACATGACCGGTGACAAAAGTTTGTTCAGTACTTTGGAGGAGAAAGATCTCCAGATACTCATAGCGATGGGTAATGATGAGAAGTATAGTGTCTCAGGTGTAGGCACGGTTATTTTTCAGAGGGAGCATGGAGCTCGCCTTACCTTGACCGATGTCAAGTATGTACCAAGATTGAAGAGAAACTTGGTGTTGATCGCGATGCTGGAAGACAGAAGCTATGATGTAGTCTTCAGTAAGGGAAAGGTTTTCCTTAGACACATCATCACTAGACAGGTGAAGCAGATTGGTTCACGGGTCAAGAACCTGTATGCTTTTGAGGTTCAAGATGCATGCAAAGCCTTGAGCAGCGAGGCAACTGATGGAGACTTTGTGGTTGAGAGGGAGCATATATTACCTCTCAACATGCTGAGCCAGAAGAAGTCTCAGACGATTGAGGAGGAGCCACGATTGGTGCAGCAGCTTCAGGAGGTTGTGGAGTAGCCACAACAAGGGAAGCTGAGAGGAGATCGAGTAGAGACATCTACTCATGCAGAGACCTCCAGTAGGGGGAAACTTCGAGCCAGGTGGGCAGAGGGATCGCATGCAGCCATAACTCAAGGTAGGGGGTGGGGTGATGTGGATTGATCGTCCCAAGGAGGAGGGGCAGGATCCTTGAGGTACCCAACCTCTTGGATGGGACCTTGCTATGGGAGCCCTAATGTGGAGTAGCAGGAACTGACTGATTGGGTAGATATAGATGTGGATGGAGCGGCAGAGAGAGCGATAGTGTAGGGAATCCCAGGATAACGCATAACTAGCAGGCTGCAGTGATGCGAGAGGCGCAAGTGTTTTGCACAGTGCTAGGTGGCATAGAGAAGTGTGCAATGGTGCGAGATGCATGGATATGTTGCAGTAGCGTAGATGTCAGAGAGGGAGCACTTGTCAGCAGCAGGTAGAGCTTTAGCATCAGAGTATGTTTCTAGCCCAACAGAGTGGTCAGTTGGGAGTGTTTTTGTTCCAAGTGTTGTTGGAGCAAGTGGACCGGGCAAATGTGTTGCATGCAGAGAATTCCAGAGTTGCAGGATAGGGGTTGCAGATAATCCATATCTTGTTGAGAGGGAGTGTTGAAAATGCAACAAGATGATGGAGCTTAGTGGAAAGGAGTCGCCTTCACTAAGTGGGCCCGCAGGCTATTTTTGGCGCAAAGTCTATTTTTAGACATATGGATCATGGTCTATGAGTTGCAGGATGTTGTTTATCGATGATTGGTCATGTTGGGAAAAATAGATGGACTTATATTTCTGGTTCACAGCGGAGTGATCAGAGTCTATTTTTAGACTACCAGGCTAAAAATAGAAAAGTCAAATATTATTGTCTCATAATAATATTTAGACTATAAACTTTATCTTATCCTCTTGGAGCAGTTCAGTTTGAGCTACAGATGTGGCACATGCAGCTGTCAGAAGGAAATACGCTTTTCTTGTGGGTCAATTGAGCTATTGCATGCAGGACTTTAGTTAGAACTCATGTGGTTGAGTTTGGTGGAGTTGGTTGTGGAGTTGATGGATTTATGTTCAGTTTTACTTGGTTAAACTAGTTGTAATTAGTCTAACTGTAAATAGACTAGCGATGAGTGATGTGAATTAATTGATTAAATTAATTCACTAATTATTAACTCATAAATCAACTAAATAATACATTAGTTAACTCAGTGCATGTATAGTTCAGTGGAGACAGGTGTTAGAGGTTGACACGTTCAATGGAGACAGGTATTAGAGGTTGAGATTACTATCAGTTGTGACTATAGTTGTGCATGAGATCTTGCACAATCAATGGATTGAGTATGCCCATGAGGATTGCGCAGTATATGCCCAGTGAAATAGCCTGTGCTCACATGATATTCACTTGGCATTTTGTAGTGGAGGCAGGCAAAGCAGCAGAGAAGATTTGAACCTGTGACTTGTTCGGATCTAAGCTAGTTTTGTGTGTAACAAGTGGAGATAGTGCTGGATACTTGTGAGGAGTATTGTACTATGTATTGTTACATGTTCTCTATCATTATAATATACAGATAGTGTGGGGTTTTCAGCGGTAAGCTTTCCCCGGGTTACATACTCTGTTAATGTGTGCATGCGATTGATGTTTCATTATTTTTGATGCTGCTAAATTGATGATCAATGTAGAGGAGATTATGTATTGTGCATGTATTCTGCAATAGTGTATAATCGGGATAATATCTATGAATAAGTGTTTATTATTCATAATTTCTACAGAGGTTACAGTTGGTTCTGAATGATGATGCAGTTTTCTGGGTTTAACATAGTGTTCTGGTGTTAGTGATCTGATTGTTCAGATTAACTGAATGTTGGTTGATGCAGTTTAATTTTAAAAGTTTTTTATGGGTCTAGTATGAAAATTAGATGAAGCGTGGCCTTCAGATTGTGGTGTTGTGATCCAAGAGTATCCAGTCTGAAAAATTCATGAAACGTGCTCCCTGGAGGAAGAAAGAAGTTCGTAGCCTTCTGTAGGTCGACGCTTATGTACTAGTAAACAAATTGGCTTGTACAAGAGATAGGGAGTTGTAACTCCCTTCCAGTAGAAGCTGGAAAACAAGAGAAGGTTTTAGCCTTCTGTAGGTGGGTGCTTGCGTATTGGTATGAGTCTGAACCAGTACAATATTGTAAATGAATTTTCTTATTATTAAAAGAAGACATAGACGACAATAGCAGGTGGTTTTCACCCACATTGGGTTTCCACCTTAAATCTTGGTGTTCATGTGTGTTGCTTATGTGTGATGCTTTATTCTGCTTTTACTGCACTATCTAATAAGTTACTGATGTACTGGTTTAAGATCAACACATGATAAATTGTCTAAATCACAAGTTCTCTGGATATATGTTGGTTTCTCTAATCACAGTTGTGTGTACACGCTAGTTCACTTCACTAAAGTATCGTATATAAATCTGTTTGGGAAATAAAATTATTGATCAGATAATACTGATTCACTCCCCTCTCAGTATTATTTCCAACACCGACTAGTTGGGGTCGACTCCCTCACGTTCTTCGGTATACGATAAACCAATTGCAACTTTGTAGACGAATTCTGAGTAGTTGATGGACACACAATGCAAGACCGGGGTCAGGTTCTATCAGTTGATTTCCTAGAAAGGTATTAGCGAGGCCGACCCCAACTATGGAAATTTCACATTGATCCGACTACCTCCACATTAGGCATCCCTCTGCAATATTTTTTTAAATTGTGACCATGTCAATTTAATTTTTACCAATGCATGCTTTAGATAGGCGATTGAGAAAGGTTACAAAATCTATAATTTTCAATAATGCATTTAGCACATTTTTTAAGGAAAAACTGATCTTTTTCTTTAAATTAATACTTCCATTTTTAAAACAATATGCTATATGCTATTTTTGAAACTGATTTTAATCTTAATTTTAATTTATTATATGAATAGGATATATTTTGTTTCAAATATCACTACCTTAAGTTTTAAAGACATTTTTAAAGTCATGTAATAATTAATATTATATAGGATGAAAAACTTTATTATAATTTAATTATTAATCGATAGTATAAATAGTAATTATTATTGTATAGAATGAAAATTTTAAATATAACTTTATTATTAATAGATTGTATGAATAGTAATTATTCCTTATTATTTGTAAATATCGTTATATATTCGAAGAGGAAGCCAACAACATGTTTCCATGACTCGGTTTGAGCACAGTAAGACATAATTCCTTTAACGTTTGGTGTAGTAGGTCGATAGGAGGAGGAACGACATATATCAAGGTCTTCCAACTTAGACATTTTTGTTATTATGAAAACACTTGGTTTTACCACGTTAAATACAAGTATCAAAATGTTTCAATTCAACAACATAATAATTTTACGTTTTGATTTTTCGACTTCAAAAAAAATTTGTGATTTTGTAGAATGATTTGGTCAAAAGAATATTAGCTATGAAACATCAAACTGAAACAAATATGATTAACTAAAGGTTAATTCAATCAAAATCAATATTTTATGCATGTAAAATTTAAAGCTAAGGCTTACACTTTTCCCATTATTATGATTACATTTTTCTCAATCACCCCTAATGAATGTTTCATTTTTGTCACTATATTTAAACTAAGCAAGAGTATCTACAATGTAGCTCTTGTTCAAATGTGACAATTGGTTCATACCCTTCAAAGTTCAATAATTAAATTGAGTGACAAGGAATGCTAGCTGTGTGGCCTTGTTATTAAGTAAATTCAATTCTTGAACTTGGTGTGAACGATTCCTCTCATATTTATATTTCAAATTTTCATAATTTAATTGATAGGGTAAATGTAATAATTAATTCTAATTAATTAAGAAAATGATACTTCATAATATGATAGTATTGATTAAAGAAAATCATTCACTGGGTGACTAGTCTTTGGTGTAATTATGATGATGATGATGATGATGATTAACATCCATTGAGACCAATGAGGTCTATCATACCTTAAGAAAGAAAGATAATAATTGAGATATTTTAATATTTATTTATATGATCAAAGAGGAGGGAAATAAGCATCCCTAAGTTATTAGAGTTTTGTTGTCTTAACAAGTCAAGAAGGTTGCTAGTGTGCCAGGTGTTTTGGAATTGTGAATGGATATGAGTAAGAGCCGAACACTCTAAGAGAAAGTGATTTTCATTTTCAACCCTCTTAGTATTGCACAATTGATAGATACTTTCATCCCAAGGTATTTTGGTGATATACCAATGCCTGGTTTCACTTTTGAAGCTCATGGGAGTGTTGTAGGCTTGAAATTATCTACCTCAACATTATAAGGGATACCACCTAGTCAGGAACTTAATGCAACTCCTTTTCTTTTGAAATGGTGGCTCTGATTGGTTAAACTAGGTCCAATTACCTTCTCTCCATAATTTTTGGCTTAAAGTATGACCTTCACCTACCAATAAAAAAGAGACATCAGATCAACCCTCTTGCTAAGTTTAGGCAAGAAAATGACCCTTAAGTTGATATGAGGTTCAGCCAAGCCACAACTATGTTATGTATTAATGTTAATCTAACCTACTCTAATCTAACTAACCTCTAGGATATTAAGTTAATATCAATGGTTAATCATATTGTAAAACTATGTTAATGTTATGCGAATATTAAAATTATATAGTAATTAATCTAATTTGATATATATTATGTCTATGTTAATATAAGGTTATCTTAATTTATAAAATTAATGTAATCTTTTTCTGAGGAAAAGGCGTAATTTTATTAGTGAAAACAAAATTACATGTTACATTTTCAAAGAACCATAGCATCATCAAGTCCCTGACTGATGATAAGCAGAAACATACAATAATAAAATGCAAACTAATATACAAATAGGAGGAAAGCTAGGCTTTTCTCCCTTTCTTTTTTTCGACCTTGCGCCATTCCCCTTGGGATGGCAAAGAAGAGACAAGTGCAAGTTGATTGCCAGGTTCAGGTCTTGCATTGTCTTTGTCTGAATCTGAATTGTCTAATGAATGGGTATGTTTGTACCCACTAGTTTCCATAGCTTCTAGCATGTTTTTTGTTTGTACAGGAATGTCCTATGTTTCATTGGGTTTTGGAGGCTGGTACTTGTGATGTCTGGTTGGTCCCGGTTTATGTGGTTTCCTCCTCTACTTTGTCTTCCTCCACATCCTACTGGGGTGGAGTGAAATTCTATCCTTTGGGCTATTTCCCATTGTTCTTCCTTCTGTCAGTGTCATTTTTGGCTTCAGGGCATATATTTTGAAGATGCCTTGTTTGTTTGCATATTCTACATTTGAAGGCTATGTTTTCATACTCTAGAGTCTGAGTCCAATTCATCTGCTTGTGGATCAGTTATAGGTGGTCTGGTAATCCTTTGTTGAGGTCTACTTCCACACATATCCAAGCATGTGTGTAGATCCTTTCTTCCAATCTTTGGGTATCTGTCTTGATATATTTCCCAATGATGTTCCCAATACTTGTGAGTATTCTCTCATCCCAAAAATGTAGAGGGAGATTGTGCAGTCGAATCCACATCAGCATTCTGGTGACAACCATGGTGTTTGCATCAAATTCTAGGGAACCAAGGAGTGATGAATAGGCTCGTCGATCCATAGAACCATGGTCCATCCTGTATAATACTATCTCTAGCCTCCGTTGAAGGGAATTTTACGATGAAGAAACCCTTAGAGCATAGGTGTATTTCATAATCTAGTGACCAATTGGTCAAAATCCAATGAAATAGTTCCACAGGTTTTGGCCAAAAAAAATTAAATGACAAATAACAGCTTGTGATTCGAAAGAGGAACAATGCTCATATGTTTCTGTATAATCTATATTAAGTTTTGGAATTGAGTTCAGTAGCTCCACAATGTATGGGTTAGGGTATGTACCCACCTATTTTTTTGGTTCTATCGTTGTTCTTTTCCCTTTCAGGATATTCTTAAAAGAGGGTCCTCCGTTCATTTGCTTCAGATTGACTTCTAAGTTATTCAAAGTAGTTCTCCCAAAGCCCATACTGGCATTGAATGGCTTTTTGGCTGAACCCGCACCCCCCCTTAGTCTTAGGTTGAGTGTTATGGTGGATGCAGATTGAATATGGTAATCCTGCAAAACCCGGATATCCTGTAATGATCTACCTCCATACATCAGATTTTTCATATGAGCAGGATATCCATCCTTTTACAGGATGATGTGCTTTAGATGATACACTTGGTCTACTTGATTTACCCAGATTAATAAGGAAATCCCAGCAGGAGTTTTAAATAAAATTTGAAAACGAATGGGGTTACCAGGTACCGGGTGCCATCCTCCTACTTTTTCCCCAAATTTTGTGTAACAAGGGGAAGCCCGTGAACCACAGGGGGCGAATGGAGCGATTGATGTCAAACGAAGGAGACATCTATAATGCATCAGAGCCCAAATACAGTGCTCGGGCCGACAAAGACCTGGGGGGACCTATGTGATGAGATACAACAAAGATTTTGGGTAGGAAGACAGACATCCCACAACCGTGATATTATCTGGAGCCGGAGAAACCAAGATGATTAATTGCCCATCACCCAAATTCACAAGGGGTAGGAGAATCTGATGAAAAAGACCTGCCCCCTCCTCCGCGTCATTAGTCCCACAATACTCCTGCAGAAATCCATTCAGTAGCGAGCCTCGCTCAAAATCAGATGCAAACTCAAGACAGGATCCACCGCCGGGATTCACAACCTCAAATTTGTTGGCTTCGTGTGTTCGATATTCCATATATAGTGTAGACACCACCTGCCACAGGGATGCCAAACTCGGCCACTATAAAGAATTCCAGAGAGCCCACAACAACCCACTGGACCAGTGTGAATAGTCCCAGAAGGACCCATGGAGAAAACATAGCCCAAGGAGGTAGAACGTGTTATCACCAAAATAGGACCCTGATAGGCTGCTGATCAGACTATCTTAGTGTAACTATTTCAAACCAATCATTTAGCTAAGGCTTAGCCTCCTCAGCCTGAGAGGGCTCTCTCAAAGGGTTAATGATTTTGATTAAACATATGGATAGATGGCTAACTCTATGGTTTGTGATTGTATATGTTTATAGGTTGAAAGATGAAGGCTGGATACCATTGGGCTATGGAGTCAAAATATGTTTCAGTACCACAGCAAGATCATCTTAACATGAATTCAGGGCATAGATAGTTTTTATACATCAACAAAACAAAGATACAATGCAAGGAAACACAGTTTATAAATACATGAAGGAAGTAAGAGCATCATTGATGAGTTCTAAGTAACATGTATTCATACCACTGCAAGTAAGTGAAAGAGGAAATCCATGAGACAATAGGAAATTCAAAACTCTCTTTGAATCCTGAGTAGTGAAGCCAAAACATTCTACCTAGCATGGAAGTCAAGGCATTATAGAGTTCAAGTGTAGAAATGCAAATATAAAACAGTGAAACACAGTTAGTTTATCTATGAAGGAAGTCAGAGCATCATTGATGAATTTTGAGTATCATAAGTAAACACAACTACAATGTAAGTATTGGAAGATGCCATCAAAACAAGAACATACAAGAACTCTTCATGAATCTTGAGTTGTCTAAGTAGAAATTCTGCATTAGGTTAAAAATATACACAGTTTGCACATAGAGCAGGAGCTGAGCCAAAAAGTCTCCAACCCTTTTCTAATTAGATCTCTTGCTTTATATATAGCATTTAAAACATGTATTCCTTCATCCCTCATCAAGAGAATTCGAATTTTCTATGAGTGACACCTATTCTAACCATAAAACAAACCATTAATTAGAACTAGTTGTTAACTAGCAGTGCTAGTGACCTAATACAACTAGGAGTGTAACCCCTTGTTATGATTACAACAACCTTATCTAAACATTGAAAGCATTCTTTGACAGCTGAAACCTCATGAATTCGAATTTGATGAAACCTCCCACGTTGTCACCTTACTGCTGATGATAAACCCTAGAAATTAGGGAACATGTTTCCCTGTTTTTAGGTTTAGGATCCTTGAAAATTGGCACGTGGGACAGAGCCTTTATCTTCTCATCCATGACATATTTTATGAAACTGAAGGATTTTTTTGTAGTCCATGATGTCTAGAACAAAAACCTCTCTTGGTTTTTTAAAACACTTCTCCAGCTGTCTAGAATCTGTCCTTGAAAAACACGTGTAAAACAGGAAAAATCTGTTCTCTGAAATTAGGGTTTCAAATAAAGCTTAGTATCTCCCAACTGAAAACACTTATGAAGAAAGTGAGATAGGTTATTGTAGCTGGAGAGTTGATGAAGAGAAACCTCCTTCAAAATTCCAAAATACCTTTTCCTGTGACCAGAAACTGATCTTGAAAAAGACTGCTCAAACCAGAAGACAAAGCTTGACTTTCAGCAGTTTTGTAGCGCAAGTTTAACCATAAATTCCTCCCACCTTAGAACTAATTTGAAGAAACTGAAAGAGGTTTTTGTAGTTGAGTATGTTAGGAAGAAAAATCTCTTTCAGTTTTGAAAATTGAGTTCTCAGCTGCTCAAGAACCCTTCTGGAAGTTGACTAGTAAAAGTAAAAAACAGAGTCTTTTATGCTGAAACAGGCTGCTTCAGGGGTTTTGTAGTGTGCTACGAAAACTCCTAGTTCAGAATCCCCGATTTTGTAGCACAGCTAGTGCAAATTCTAGGTTTTGCACTATGAAAACACCTAGAGTGAGTTTTTCACTACGAAAACCTTGACACAAGTTTGACACATGGAACTTATGTGTGATGTGGGACCAGTGATAGGCAAGAACAGAGTATTGAACCTATTTGACCATACCAACAAGACTCTCTTTTAGATCTTAGACTCTAAATCAACCATGAAAAGACTAGACCAAGACTAACATCAATCCTTGGGAATCAAACTGATGTCAAAACACATGGTGCGGCTTCTAGGACATGGAATGAGGTTGTGAAACTTTTTTTGGAAAAGAGAATGACACTTATTGAGATGAGATGACTCAAAACCTATAAGACTATGAATAGAAACAAGGCAAACTTTCCAAAGCTTAGAAAAAACAATTTTAGGGTGATAACAGAATGAAATCATTTTTATCCCTATATGATTTTCCCTCCATCGTCCAGTTGAACCTTGTCCACCATGCAAGCCATCTAGTGTATAGAGCCTGGCGGCCACTCCCAAAACCTCATTTTGGCGTAGAGTAACCCTAACTCCCCTTTGTTCAATTTTTCGCCTTTTTCTTTTTAGTCTCCTTAATGTAACCTATAATATCATACAAGCTATATTAGATCTATATTATTATGCTAAGATAAATCCTATATTAAATCTAAGAAACAATATTAAACAAATGTAAAACTAAACTATTCTATAATTAAACTACTTAATTATCTAAGGTATAATTTAATGACACTAAATTCCTACTTTATAAAGTAAATACAACTATTTACCTATTCTAAGTACTTTACCATAAATGTATTTAAAAATACAACTAATTTTAATTTTAACACTATTATATGCTAATACTATTCTATAAAAAAATCACCATGTTATAATGTATTCCTAAATGTTAATAACGTAATTCTAACTGTGTGAACAACTCAACTATATAAAACTATATTTTAATGTTAATCTAGATTATTGTAAGATTATGTTATACCTATGATAAAATAGAAAATAATTGTTGGTTAAATAATAAAAAATGTTATTGTTATAATGTGTAAAAGTTAAAATTCTAAGGCAACATTAGTATTCTAACAAAGCTATAAACTATCTAATTATATGTTAATTTATTTCTAATTTTAAAACACCATTAATAAAAGAAAATGTTAATTCCAACTAGATTGTTAAAGTCAACTCTTTAGTTAAATATTATAAAGAAAATAAATTGCAAAACTCTTACAAGGATCTAAGTTAAACAAATCGTAAAATAAAGGAAAGAAATCATATACAAAATATACAAAAAAAAATTACATTACCTTTATATTGATCAGTTAATGATATAAATTAGGGTTTTAGACCGACACAAAGGTTTGATCAATTTAAAGGGTTGATCAAACCAAGGCGTTTGCCTCTAAGGAAAAGGACTTCATGTAGAGTGGTAATAGAGATGCATGTATGATTCTATCCTACAATGCAAATGTAACCTATCTTGGCCAAGATAATAATTGTCTTATTCTTAACCAAGAGTAAAAGAATTAACGAAGAAGGGAAGAGACTGTATTTGCATTTGGATCAAAGATATTCGCAAGACACTAAAATAGTTCAATATCTTACAAATATTGAAAACAAATATACAATGGAAAGGTTTTAACAAATAGTTATTAAAATCTCTCATGAATACACCCAAATTCAAATCTTAGCATGAATTCATTGTGAGATTTATATCGAGCAAAGGAAATAGTTCTCCACACTCAAAATATGTTAAGTCAAGACAAGTTGGAAAATAATTAATAAATAGTTATTTATTGTCACAAACAAGTCTCCATTATTTCTTCAAAAATTCTGATTGAACCAGCCAAATCGTACAAAGATAGCTTCACAAAAGCAAATAATTAGCATAAAACAAGGAAATTTGACAATAGTTTTTATTACTTCTTTATACTAATTATGTTGATAAAACCAGATTTAAAAATAATGATAAATCTGCAAAAGCAATACACTAGTGTAAATGAAAAATAGACTTATCATTATTTCAAAGTGCCTTCACATAAGTGCAGTCTTTGAAGTCCATAATTCCTTCAAAGGCAATAATTCTACACTAGTGTAAAAATAGTTTCCTTTACAAAGTTTGGAATTCTCAACTATCTATAACATATTTCAATACATCACAGTAGTGTAATACATTAAAACCCACTACAGACAGTCTCCCTTAGACTACAAAAAATATAGACTCTCCTCTCCTCAAAGGATTTGAATCCCCTAGTGTCTGGATCCTACCTCCCTTTAGTTCTTTGAAGAGAAGGGTATTTAAACAAGATTTACAAGGTTAACAGTTTCCTCGTATCTCTCAACAGCCGAGAAACATAAGGTTAATGAATCTAGAGGTTTTCTCTTTTATTGGATCTAAGACCAAATTTGTAAAATCATTGCATTGAAGTGTTGTTCTTTGGCCGAAGGGTTCATTTACTGCTCACGATGATGGTGTTGGCATTATGGCTAAAGTGTTGTCCTTGATGGCAACCCATTTAGGTGATAGATCACTGTACTTCAAGTCAGCAGCAGAGGTTGATGATCAGCTATCAAATATTGAAGAAAATAAGGGGTACGCAGGTACACCTTACAGAAAGTGCGTACTCGCAGGTACACCGTGCAGGGATCGCGTCCAGATACGCAGGCCAGCCGTTCAGGAGGTGCGTACCCCCAGTGCACACATTTCAAGGCAAAGAAATTCACATGTGGGGTTTTCTTATGTTTTACTCTTGGTATTTAGCCGACGGTATTGGGTTATTATGGTGTCGGCTCGTGGTATTGATCCATGTTTTAAGGAAGAGCTTTCCTATATAAAGCAAAGGAGATCATTTGGCTTGTGCATGTTTTTGTTGAATATCTTATGAGGGCTAGATCTGGTCTAGATCTAAAGAAGGCAAATCTACTGATGGACTGAGATCTCTTCGGTGCATGATCAGATCTGTAGATCTGACTGTCTGGGTTATTCTTGAAGTTTTGAAATCATTTATGGCCGAAGGTACGCAGGTACAGTGAAATAAAAGTGCGCCGGTACGCAGGCGCAGAAGCGCTGCAGGTGCGTCGGTACGCAGGCGCAGAAGTGCTGCAGTTGCGGAGGTACGCAGGAAGTCTATTTGGCACAGTGCGTGGGTACGCAGGTTCACAGTTCAGAACAGTGCGTACTGTATGCAGGCATTACATGGGTGAAGCTGCGTACTTCTCTTGAAATCAATTTAGCTGTTCATGTTTATCATTGCTGTGTTCTGGGTTTTGAAGTGATGTCTGGTTTCTGGTATTATGTTCTAATAACAGCAGTGATTGATTGAATGATTATGATTAGCTTCAGAATTGATGGATCAGGTTCTTAATGATCTGATGGACTAGATTTGATTGATGACTCTCATTGTATACGTATTGATCTAGTGATTGGGTGTTTCAGAAGGTTGTTTGATTATGAGCTTCAATGTTGTTGTTGGGTCCAGTATGAAAATTGGATGAAATGTGGCCTTTCAGATTATGTGTTGTGCTTCAGTGTATCCAGTATGAAAATTAATGAAACGTGGTACTTGGAGGAGAGAAGATTGTAGGCCGGTGCCTACGTACTAGTATCTAAGCTAGTACAAGAGCTAAAGGAAATCTTTGGAGCATTGTAGCAGGTAGTAGCCTGCGTACTAGTAAATGGATCGGCTAGTACAAGAGCAAAGGGGGTTGTAGCTCCCGTACTGGTATAAGACTGCACCAGTACAAATATTGTAAAAGGATTTTCTTATTAAGAAGAAGATTGAGATGACTTGCAGCAGGTGGTTTTCTCCCGCATTGGGTTTCCACCTTATATCATGGTGTTCATGTGTGTGCCTTATGTGTGATGATCTATTCTCTATTACTGCATCTGTTATCTGATAATATGGTTGATAATATTCTAATGACTCATTGAAGATCAATTAACTTAATCATAAGAAGTTGTGGAAGTAGCATATATGAATCTGATTATGGAAATGAAAAAGTTTTACTAATGTGATAATACTGATTCACCCCCCCCCCCCCTCTCAGTATTATTTCCAACAGATGGCCCTTTTAGACTCTGTTTCAACCTCCTCTACCCAATTTGTGATGTGTTGTGCCTCATGGCAGGGATTCTTTGGAATTCACGGATAGGGTTGATCCTTCCCACATCGACCCTGGGTTTACTCCCTGTTTCAACTAATCATAGCTCATCAATTTTATTATTAAACTAACAGAAAAAGAAAATCGAAATCCAAAATTTAATCAAATACTGGAAAAATCATTCAAAACAACGACCCCATTAATAAGTTCCAAGTGGCAAGAGCAGAGAGAATCGAAGGTTTAAAACCTCAAGTATTTTTAAGTGTGGCAGCATATGGGTTATGATATCAGGAGGTTCCGATGAGGAGTGGACCCAAAATCATTTTAAAATCTAGTTCATAATCCTTATCAAGTCCGAAATATTAGAGGTCAATAGATATCAGAGATTGGAGGAAAATGGTATCAGATATCGGAGGTGAAAATTCCATATCAGGATATTGGAGTGGAGTGCCATATCAGGGATCAGAGGGAAAATCCAATCGGAGATCGGAGAATAGGGCTATCAGAAGTCGGAGCGGCATGGATATGGAAGTATTGGGGGAAATAGTGATCAAAATTTTTAAAATGTGCTCTCAAGCAAAACTCCAATAAACATAAGTTCTGATGTAAGGGAAGTGGTGATGGTGTCATGTGGGTCCTCTCGTGGGTATATTATGATATGGTCAGACTCAGGATATAAAATATGTTTGTTTAAATATAATAATCTGAAGTCTTAGAAAAAGGGCTACCACTTATATGCTTTGGAGTTTATATGTTTACCATGCCACTATGAATTATATATGCCATATTCCACTTATGTGTATTGGACCTCAGGCATTGAGGAATTCTATAGGGATTCCTCTGATGGCTCGACGCAAAAAAAATATCTCTGTTATATCATTTGTTAATAAAAGGAAGAACCACTTATTAAATTGTTTTAGCCTAACCTAAAGCCACTTTGGTTTTTCAATCTTGGTCTTGGGGGCTATTATTCCCAAAAACTTAGAACTAAAGAGTAATTATTAGTTTTGTTTACAAAAATAAATATTTTATTAGATTTGAATGCTTAAATAAAAAAACTAAGACTAAATTTGCAAATCGAGAGACAAAAGGAAACAAGCCTCACTTGAAAGCAGATTAGGCTAAGATAAAGCAATGACACTCAAAGATCTAAAATGGAAAGAAAAAGGGTCCCCATGGTATTATGATAATAATAAAATGGGGGTGTTGTGTTTTCACTACAACATTGGTGACTCATTGGGAGGATGTAGTTATCTCTGGTTTAAAGATATGAAACTTGCAAAAATTAAGGAATTATAGTTAGATGATTCAAAATGCCAAATTCAGTTATCCTAGTAGTTTCGTCCCTGTCATGCACCATTTAATAAACGTAAGTCATATCCATCATTGTCTATGACTTATTAAAAGTTTACCCCATGAATTCGGTGTATTCAACAAATTCATATGTACAACAATCAACTTAGTCAACAATCAGTTTTCAAGTAGGCGAGGTAATTAAGTAAATGATAGTGTTAGTTTAACTTCTACACCATAGGCATGGCCATTGTTGCCATCAAGCATATATAGCCTCGACAGGGATGCCTTTTAACACTTTTAGGTGCCAATGTCCCATCCATTAGAAATAAATGCATAGTTGCAAAATATCATCTTAAACTTATTTGAATGTCAACAAAAGATCATTTTCCTTGCTTGGTAACCAGTTGATGACAATGCCATTCACGAGATCTAAGACAGTAAACAAGCTGGCTCGTGATGAGACCTCTTGTCCTTCAACCTTGCAGTCAAAATCCATTACCTTGGCTTGGTGACCAGTAATGGTAATGTCACAATGTTAGAACTTATGATCATGGTAGGTCGGCTCATGATGAGACCTCCTATCCTTCAACTGACCATTTTTGTTTTTAGGTTTAACTATGGTTATTGTTAATCTCATAGAGATTACTTAATAGATGGGGTGGCATATTTCTCCTTAAGAGCGAGGGATAGCATAAAAAGTTTTAAGGTGACTAATATTTACTTGATTGGCCTTTCTCCTAAAGAACTGAGTATCTTAAGTAAAATTTGTTAAATATAATTTTCTCTTAAAAATGAGGTTAAAAAAGATATTTCATTAGAAAATGACAGATATATTTAAACACAAATAACAAAAACCAGGGACTTCACTGGTTAAGAAAGCTAAAAATGGGCATTATGACATCATCTTCATTGAAATATTCCTTAAGGTTAAGGTTTCGTTAATAGAAAATAGAGCATAAAACTATTTTCTTGACAATTATGCCAAGTATAAAGAAAAGTATTCCTCCATTTTATTGGAAAGTGAAATGAAAACAAAGTCAAACCAAATTAAAACAAATGCTAGCAAATCAGAAGGAAAGCAAAAAAGAGAACAAGACCTTACAAGATAACATAAAGGTAATTAATGTAAAAATGATTATTATCTTAAAATTTTATCTTTTAAAGTAATTTGTTTTAATAAGGCTAATTCGACAACCTATGTATGATGCATTTGTAGGATATTTCTTTCTTTTACAAATCTTGCTTAAAAGTTAATTTACAAGTCTTTAAAAGATCAAGTTTTAAGTTTAAGACCAATAATCAGTTTTAATAGAATGTAAGAAAATTTTGAAAGAGGGAAAAGGAAACTCCGTGAATGTCATATGATGATTATTTTTCCTAAATGATTTTTTTTAGCAAAGATAAATCCTCAAACCAATGAAAACCTACAAAAGAGAGAAGACAAAGATAAGAAAATATAACTAAAAGGGAAAATGAAAGAAAGGAACTAAGGAGAAATGAATATCAACATGTACACATACTTGAGAGAAATGCATACCCAATTACCTTGTGAATCTTGACATCCTCGTATGAAGAATATATAAAAATAAGAAAGACAAGATACATTTATCTCCCAATTTTCATATGTTGACAATCATCAATTATTAAAACTAAAAACTAGGCAACATGCTACAAAGATTCTTAACAAGACAAGGTAAAAGAGTTTGACATATGAATAAGGTGAATGAGGAGATATTGTATGCCAAAGTTGAAATTTGTGTCTTGCAAGATATTTTTATTAATGTAAAATCTAATCCTAATCATAATGCAATTATGTTTACAAAAAGGTAGAAATGAGCATTATAATTGAGTTAGCATCCTAGAATATAAGTTTAACCATTGTAAATGATAATGATCAAATAAAATGTTTCATGAATGATAACCCATTATAAGATGATAACAGAGTGAATAGTAAAAACTCATTTCTATTCATCAAAATACCATAACTGCATTATTTTTAGAAGAAAAATAAAAAACAAACTAAACAAAACTAAATTTCTTTCTACTCTAACTCTTTTGAAGGGAAACGACTAGGTATATTCATATTTCCAATGTAACCAAGCAAGTTATGTATTCCCTGCAAAAATATATATTGCATATGTTAGCAAAAGAAAAAGATCAATGATTAAACCATGTACAAAAATTCTAGAGTTATTATGCATATTAATTTCTAAAAATGAAAATAGAAGAAATTTAAAATCAGAAAATTTTATGCTAAAAGAATTTTCTAATTGAAAATAAAATCTATTGTAATATGTACAATCTAAAGAGTTAGAGATATTACCTTTAAGGATCCACCAAGGTATTTTTTTGAAAACTGTACAAGATGGGAAGTATTAACATCAATTGTTTCTAAGAATTTACAAAAACTATATTTTTCCCTTGTGAGACATTGATCATCATAATGAAGAGAAAAAACATGAAGATCCTTAAAGACATTTATTATATGTACATTAAAATCAAGGCAACTAACCAACCCATGATTAACTGCAAGAGTAAGAGGGTTGTCAGATGATTGCAACAAGCCTTCAACATAACAAGTATTGTATAAAAGATTGTCATAATTGATATCGAAAACTTGTAATGAGAGTTGATGATCCAAATCAGAACAGAAGGAAGAAGGTTTGTGCTTAGAAATTGAATCAAATGATCAAAACTCATGATTGTTAAAGATCACATCATTTTCCAATGATTTATGAGAATCTTGAATATTGTGAAAAGGATGAGTAGATGTTTCTAAACTGATATCAATAAGTGATTTATCATTTAAAGATACCCCTTGCATTTCATGATATAATTCATTCTTAAGATTTGAACTAGTAAATATTCCAACAGGTTGACACATACAATAATTATGATACCCAAAAAACAAATCATCAATTTGTAGGATCAATTGTAGAATCAATATTTACTTATGGTGATTCCTCTTTACTTTTTTTTCCAAGGAAAAAATCGAACTTTTTATTGCGATTTATAAAAAGTTACATTGTATATGTTGTTAGGCATTCAATTGACTGTATGATTTCCCAATCATAGAGTTTACTGAGATGGTATTTGTAGGTCTTCTCCTTCTACCATATCACTTGTCTGGAATCATATCAATGATCTATTTTTAAAACAAGGGCCTCCTCTGAGAGGAAAACAACCCCATTAGATCAGCTCTATGAGAAAAAAAAATCATCATCTGTCCCAAAAATAAACAAGAAACACATAGCGATGAGACTGAGTCATTCCCGGGTCTCCTTGGAAAGGAAAACAACCCAAACAGGAATGAATCAGCTGAAAGTTTTATGAGAGTTTATAAGTTGTTATGGAAATGTTATAGTGTAAATTGCCTGTTGTTTTACATGCAAATAGAAACGGAAACAAAAGAAATTGCCTGAAACTAGACTATGATCATAGTAAAATATGGATTTTTAAGAATATGGTGGAAGATCCGACACACAGATCTCGTCCATATCAAATTCCTCTATCTTCCAATTGCCCAGATATTGGTGCAAACCCGATTTAGAAAGCTGGTTTGTTGTATCATTGCATTCCCTGTAAATGTGACATAAAGAAAATTTGTTAAAAAAAACTTTAAATGTTTTGTCTCTTCTAACAATGGTGATAATATGTAGTTTTGACATATGATCATTCCATTGAACCATTTGATGATATTCATTGAGTCCCCAAAGATCTGAATCATGAGTATGCCCAAATGGGTAAGCCAACAGAGAAGAAGTTTTAAGGCTGACAGTTCTGCAAAAATGTTGGATCCGGTCCCCAGTCCCACTAAGGCTTTGAGGCATCTATGAGAGTTTAGGTGAATAACCAGCCCAACCCCACATATATTGTTTTGGCTAGAAACCCCATTGAAGTATGCCCAAGGGACTCCTTCCTTGATGTGCTCCTCTCTGACAGGGTGGGGAATTTCCTCTTGGCTTGGATCAGGAATGCTAGAGAAGATTGTCGCGCATCCAACAGCTGTGTTCCCCACCAAGGGATTTTGTTCCTTAAAAATACACTTATTCCTTGCTAGCCATATACCCCAGGAAATGATTAGAGGAAGGTTTCTTAGGTTCCCTTCAGGGTGTTTCTTCCACCATGTTTGTCGTACTTCCTATATTGTCCTCCCTTCCCATGTCGCTCTCTTTTGGATCACTCCCCCTACTGCCAGCCATACCTCTCTTGAAAATGAGAATTCTACAAAAAGGTGTTGAATTGATTCAGGGTCCTTTTTGCATAAGGCGCATCTCCCTGGGCCCGACTGATTCCTCTTTATGTTCGCTCTAAGTTCTTATATTATGTTTTTGAATAACAAAGGTAAATTTCTTAGTTAAAACTTGCTTAGGGGGTAAATTTTCACAACGAAATCTGTAGCATAATAAAATAACTATATCGGAAAATTCGCTAACAGTTTCATCATCATAGATTGTCAAGTTATCAATCTAGGCACAATTTCTCATAACTATAATTGTGTTGAGCATAAAAGAATGCCTACATGAAATGGTTCCAAGAGTGAATGCATTTCATTGATAGCATCTTTTACCACTCTCAAATCATTCCTTGAAGCATGAGAGTAAATAGCCTGCAAATTTTATTATCATTAGTGAGGTTAAAACATTTTCATTCGTGTATAAACTTATCAACATGATCTAAAGCAGAAATGGAACTCTCACCGTCATATTGCAATTTAGATATGGATTCAAGTTTTCTCTTGGGTATACCTCTAGTAAGCTTGCATGAGCTAAAAGCGTGGCCCAAACTAGGAATGCATGTAGGAGCCATAACTAGTTAAAAATGTTAAAATAAGAATTCACATAGACTAACTAGCTCATGCCCTCCTTCTAGCGGAAAAATGTTGTAGGCTCGAAATTCTTTGCCTCAACATTATAAGGGAGACCACCCAGCAGGGAACTTAATGCAACTCCTTTTCTATTGAAATGGTGGTTCTGACTAGTTAAACTAGGTCCAGTTACCTTCTCTCTATCTTTACTGGCTTAAAGTATGACCTTCACCTACCAATAAAGAAGAGACATCGGATCAACCCTCTTGCTAAGTTTAGGCAAGAAAGTGACCCTTAATTTGATATGAGGTTCAACCAAGCCAAAACTAAGTTATGTCTTAAAGTTAGTCTAACCTACTCTAATCTAACTAACCTCTAGGATATTAAGTTAAGATTAACGGTTAATACTATAGTAAACTATGTTAATGTTATGCTAATATTAAAGTTATATAGTAATTAATCTAATTTGATATATATTATGTCTATGTCTAATTTATAAATTTAATGTAACCTATAATATCATACTAACTATATGAGATCTATATTATTATGCTAATATAAATCCTATATTAAATCTAAGAAACAATATTAAACAAATGTAATACTAAACTATTCTATAACTAAACTACTCAATTATCTAAGATATAATTTAATGACACTAAATTCCTACTTTAATTCTATAAAGTAAATACAACTATCTATCTATTCTAAGTACTTCACCATAAATGTATTTAATAATACAACTAATTTTAATTTTAACACTACTATATACTACTACTATTCTATAATAAAATCACCATGTTATAATATATTCCTAAATGTTAATAATGTAATTCTAACAGTGTGCACAACTCAACTATATAAAACTATATTGTAATGTTTAATCTAGATTATTGTAAGATTATGTTATATCTATGATAAAATAGAAAATAATTGTTGATTAAATAAATAATAAAAAATTGTTATAATGTGTAAAAGTTAAAATTCTAAGGCAACATTAGTATTCTAACAAAATTATAAACTATCTAATTATATGTTAATTTATTTCTAATTTTATAACACCATTAATAAAAGAAAATGTTAATTCCAACTAGATTGTTAAAGTCAATTATTTAGTTAAATATTACAAAGAAAATAAATTGCAAAACTCTTACAAGGATGTGAGTTAAACAAATTGTGAAATAAAGGAAAGAAATCATATACAAAATATACAAAAACAATTTACATTACCTTTATATTGATCGGTTAATGATATAAATTAGGGTTTTAGACGAACACAAAGGTTTGATCAATTTAAAGGGTTGATCAAACCAAGGTGTTTGCCTCTAAGGAAGAGGACTTCATGCAGAGTGGTAATAGAGATGCACGTATGATTCTATCCTACAATGCAAATGTAACCTATCTTGGCCAAGATAAGAATTGTCTTATTATTAACCAAGACAAAAAGAAATAAGGAAGAAGCGAAGAGACTGCATTTGCATTTGGATCAAAGATATTCGCAAGACACTAAAATAGTTCAATATCTTACAAATAGTGAAAACAAATATACAATGGAAAGGTTTTAACAAATAGTTATTAAAATCTCTCACGCATACACCCAAATTCAAATCTTAGCATGAATTCATTGTGAGATTTATCTCGACCAAAGTAAAATAGTTCTCCACACTCAAAATATGTTAAGTCAAGACAAGTTGGAAAACAATTAATAAATAGTTATTTATTGTCATAAACAAGTCTCCATGAATTCTTCAAAAATTCTGATTGAACTAGCCAAATCCTGCAAAGATAGCTTCACAAAGCAAATAATTAGCATAAAACAAGAAAAAATGATAATAGTGTTAACATTACTTCTTTATACTAATTATGTTGATAAAACCAGATTGAAAAATAATAATAAATATGCAAAAGTAATACAATAGTGTAAATGAAAATAGACTTTTCATTATTCAAATTGATTTCACATAAGTGCAGTCTTTGAAGTCCAAAACTCCTTCAAGGCAATAATTCTACAATAGTGTAAAAACAATTTCCTTTACAGAGTGTGGAATTATCAACTATCTACAGCATATTTCAATACATCAATGTTCTCTGAAAATGTGCTCTGAAACAAAACTCTAATAAACGTAAGTTCCAATGTACGAGGAGCCGTGATGTGTCATGTGGGTCCTCCCGTGGGTATATTATGATATGGTCGGACTCAAGATATAAAATATGTTTGTTTAAACTTAATACTCTGAAGTCTTAAAAAAAGGGTTACCACTTATATGGTTTGGAGCGTATATGTTTACCATGCCACTATGAATTATATATTCCATATTCCACTTATGTGTGTCGGACCTCAGGCATCAGGGAATTCTATATGGATTCCTCCGATGACCCGATGCAAAAACAAAATATCTTCGAGATGTCATTTGTTAATAAAAGGAAGAACCACTTATTAAATGGTTTTGGCCTAACCTAAAGCCACTTTGTTTTTTCAATCTTGGTCTCGGGGGCTATCATTCACAAAAACTTAGAACTAAAGAGTAACTATTAGTTTTCTTTACAAAAATATATATTTTATTAGATTTGAATGCTTAAATAACAAAACTAAGACTAAATTTTCAAACCAAGAGACAAAAGGAAACAAGCCTCAACTGAAAGCAGATTAGGCTAAGATAAAGCGATGACACTCAAAGATTTGAAATGGAAAGAAAAAGGGTCCCCATGGTATTATGATAATAATAAAATGGGGGTGTTTTGTTTTCACTACAATAGGGAGTTAGTTATAATCTTTACAATGTTGATCTTCTTCTTAGCACTTGTCAAGACATAGCGATAATTTTGATTAGGTTGGGGTTGATCACCTCCTTATAATACTTTAGCTTCCTTTTCCCCTCTAAATCCTTATCATCCCAAAATTTGATCTTAAATTTGGAAGTAATAGTATTTTTTATATTATCTTTATTCTCCAAGATGATCTCCTTCTTTAACCCCCAATATTTGAGCTAAGACTCAACATCCTTGTGCACAACATGCTTGAGCCGGAGGTGGGGGTTTTGGCTAGAGTTAGAAGAAATTTTGGGGAACCTCTTGGTTTCCATGTTGTAAAGCTTCTTCTTATACATCAGATAGTGAAACATAGCCATGTTTTCAATGGGGAAAGGCTAGCTTCAGTCAAAAGGATAGGATAGGGAGTATTACCTTTAATCTTGAGGTTGTAGGTTATAAATTTCTTTTGGATCAACTCAATCTTCCTCCATGATTCTCTAGATATTACACCCCCAAACCTCACATCCATATAAACTAATAGGGATGACGAAAGTCTCAAAGAGGAACTTTTTTTACTCCAAACCCAGAGATTGGTTGTCTTGCGTTTATTTTACAGCTCATAATAAGATTTCCATCCACCAATAATCCTTTTCTCAATGTTATAATTCCAATTCAGTTGATGATGAATTTCATTACCTAAGTATTTGCATGAAGAAATTATCTCCAAGTAATTGTTATCATAGGTGAAATTGTCATGGTTGATCCTTTTGGATTTAATTATCATGACTTTAGACTTGCCAATATTATAATAGTAATGGTATTTATTAGAGTAAACATTTACTTTTCAAGCTTTAGACCTGACAATATGAAGATATAGTGAATGTAAAAGTTGTGATCTGAATTTAATAATCCTTGTATTCTAAGATAAACAAAGGAAAATATAGATACCATTGTGTTTTTGTTTTTTTTTTTTAAATAATAAAAGAAATGTACTATTTATTAATGGTATAGTAAAATATAATTATGTCAATATTGATCCACTTTTACTTTTAACTAACAAAAATATGAATTTAACAAACTTAACCTTCGAAATTATCTTTATTTTCTTTGGCATGAATGAAAAATAAAGAGGAATAATATTAAACTAATTGAATCAATTATAACCAATCGATGTACTAAATTGGGACATTATATTTGTTTTTTCCTTTATAGTAGAAAAACCTATCATAACACATAAACTTGGAACCTATTGGTGCCCTTGAGGGGAGTTTCAAGGGTTTTCTGCGAGGGTCGATGGTTTCTAGGGTTGTACATATTTATCAGAATGGCAGAAAGGGGAGGTGGATTTAGATACATGGAGACCGTCATGGCCATTATCGAGGAACTTGAATAGACAAAGAAGAAAAATAGGTGCCAATGATGAAGCTTGGTCAACTAGTAAAAAAAGGGAAAATCTATTCTCTCAATAAAATCTATTTTTCTCATTAGCTATGAAGAAGACCAGATCATGGAGGCGATGGCGCAAGGTCCTTAGTTGAAGGATAAGGTCATGGAGATCATTCCCATGTAGAAGCAGATGAGGGCCAGGAAGAGGACTTGGTTCAAAGCTTCACTGTTGTGGGTGAAAACAATGGCCACACAAGGCTTAGGGTCAAGTGCAATAAGGAGATTTCCACGACATCTATAGAGCCATTATTTGGAGAAGGGTTTGGTTATTCCTATGAGGAGAGGTTACCGGGATAATAAGATTGGTGTTATGCTCTTGACCTGCGAGAAGATGCCAAAATACAAAATATGTGAAGAAATATACCCAAAACACAAAATAATAAGAAATAACAGCATGTATTTTATTATTCAGAAAGGAAAGCAATGTTCACTTGCCTCTTCGAGGGGGCAACCTCCAATAGAGTTGGGCTCAATTACAAAATAAGACACGGCACTCCTCACGAGGAGTCTCTATCCTTTATATAGGATTCATACATGCAATACCATGGGTCAGTACCATGGTTCTTATTAATACCATCTATCTAATACCATGACCCATTTGCAACTAATTGTGGTCCCTTATTTAAATGCGGGTCAACCACTTACAATTATTAATATGGGATTTATTGACTCTTTAACGAACTATAACTATGACTCGACCCTATTACATAAATAAGGGGGTTAGGATTGGACCCTAACATGCCCTCCCCCATAAAAATAGCCTTGTCCTCAAGGTTGAAGTTGTGGCTACTGTAGAAGAATAGTGCCTGATTCCTAGGTCACATCTTCTAGAGAGGTGTCTTTCCACTTGACGAGGACTTCCTTGATCGTGCAGCCGCACAGGTTCCGTTTTCGTGTGTCAAGAACCTATTCAAGTTGGAGCCAGATTGAACCTTCTTCATCCAATTCCGGTAGACTGGTTTGAACTCTGCAATGGTTCCCAACCGCTTTCTTGAGGCATGAGACATGGAAGATGGGATGGACTTTTTGTAGTGGGTGGCAAGGCTAACTTGTAGGCTACTTCTTCGATGCGCTGAAGTATTTGATACAGTCCATAAAATTTTGGAGATAATTTCTTACAACCCTTGTCTTTGAGTGATGTTTTCTTATATGGTTGCAATCTCAAGAATACCTAATCTTCTTCTTGAAATTGGTGCTCTAAATGATGTTGGTCTACCTTTTTCTTCATGCTATTTTGAGCTTGATGGACATTCTCTTTGAGGTGGGCCAACATGGTTGCATGGTTTTGTAGGAGTTGATCCACTACTTGTACCTTCGAGCATTCCTAGATATAAGAAGTAGGTGAAGGAGGGAATTGACCATAAATGGCTTCATATGGAGTCATTTTGGTGGTGGCATGATGGTTAGTATTATACCACCATTCGGCTAGAGGTAACCACTGTACCCATAGATGTTTCTTTTTTGAAGTGAAACACCTGAGGTAGGTCTCCAGACATTTGTTAATTGCTTGAGTTTGACCATGAGTGTGGGGATGATAAGAAGTACTTAGTTGTAGTTGGGTACCTTGTAGCTTGAAGAGTTCTTGCCAAAAGTTACTGGTGAAGATCGGGTCACGATCAGACACAACGGAAGTGGGCATGCCATGCAATTTGAACATCTATTCCATGAAATATTGAGCCACCAAAGATGGTGTAAAAGGGTGGGGTAGGGCGCAAAAATGAGCATACTTAGAAAGTCTATCCATAACCACCATGATGGCTGACTTGTTGCCTGACTTCGGAAGACCGGTAATGAAATCCATAGAAACCTTTGTTGAGATTGATGCAGGGATGGGAAATTTTTGTAATGTGCCTGGGGATTTGATTGTTTCTCCTTTGTGGCGCTGACACACATCACACTCAGCTACAAAAGTAAGAATGTCCTTTTTCATGCCTGTCCAAAAGAATGAACATCGAGTGCAAGCATAAGTCTTCTAAAAGCCTGAATGGCCTACAGTGGGAGATGAGTGCAACTCTACCAAAATGCGACTTTTGAGGGTGGATGTTGGTGATATCACTACTTTGTCCTTGTAGCGAAGAATCTCATCCTACCAAGAGTAGCCCGCTGTGGAATTTGGATCCGCCTGCAATTTATTAATGAGTTGGGAGAGCAAAGGATGTGAAAACCATTCCTTGTGAGCCTCTTCAATCCACTCTGGAATGGGAAGAGAGATTGCTAACAGGGTGCTTTCCTCCTCGAATTGGCGTGATAAAGCATCCGCTATGACATTTTCACACCCTTTCTTGTAAATTATCTCATAATCATATCCCAACATTTTGGCTAGCCATTTATTTTGTTGTGGTGAGGATAGGCGTTGCTCCAAAAAATATTTAAGGCTTTGATGGTCTATGCGGATTTGGAAATGCCACCCCAATAAGTATGGTCACCAGGTATCCACTGCATGTAAGATGGCCATCATCTCCTTCTCATAGGTAGATTGTCCCAGATTTGTCCCACTTAGTTGTTGGCTAGTGAAGGCCAAGGGTCGACCTTCCTACATTAAGATAGCCCCAATACCCGTACCTGAAGCATCACATTCCATCACAAAAGATTTGGTGAAGTCGGCTAGTGCCAATACGGGAGTGGAAGACACAGAATGTTTGAGAGCCATAAATGCCTGTTGCGCTTCATCATTCCAGAGGAATGAATTTTTCTTGAGAAGGTGAGTTAGGGGTCTAGAAACGCAACCATAATTGCAGACAAATTTACGATAGTAGCCGGTGAGACCCAAAAATCCTCTCAAACTCTTCAAGGTCTTTGGTTGAGGCCAATCTTGCATTGCCTGGATCTTTTTTGGATCCACCCTGACACCTTCACGCCCCATAATGTGGCCCAAATACTCAGCTTCTTCCATGCCAAAAGAGCACTTGGAAAATTTGACAAATAATTTATGCTTCCGAAGCAGTTGCAAGAGCAGATCTACATGGTGAAGATGTTTTTCCCAGGTGAGACTGTAGATGAGGATGTCATCAAAGAAAACAAGGACAAATTTTTTGAGATATGGTTTGAGAAGGTAATTCATGAGGCTCTGAGAAGTGGGTGGGGCATTACAAAGACCAAATGGCATGACCAAAAATTCATAATGGCCTTCATGAGTTCGGAAAGCAGTCTTTGGAATGTCTACTTCTTTTATGCAAATTTGGTGATAGCCCGAGCGAAGGTTGAGCTAGTAAAGAATTGAGCCCCATTTAGTTCATCCAACAAAGCATCAATAACCGGGATGGGAGATTTATCTTTGACCATCAGCTTGTTGAGGGCCTTGAAGTCTAGACACATACGCCATTCCCCATCTTTCTTGAGCACCATGCCCATAGGCAATGAATAAGGACTAATGCTAGGATGAATGACACCAGCTTCTAGGAGTTCCTTGATGATTTTTTCAATTTCATTCTTTTGGGCGAAAGGATATCTATATGGGCACAAATTTGGTGGTTGTGCCCTTGGGACCAAAGTAATTCTATGATCATGTTCCCCTCTCGAGGGTGGAAGCTCATGAGGATTGTCAAATACTTGCAGATGGTTGTTTAATACCTGTTGCATCTTAGGATGAATATGAAGAGAAGTGGGTTCGAAGGCCTGAATGGCATTAAATTGGGCTATAACTCCATGGTGGCCCTTTTTTAACAATTTTTCCATCCTATGCGAGCTGATGATAGAAGGAGCACCTGCCTGGAGCCCGCAGAGGGTATGTGTGTGGTTATTCTGCTTAAAGCTCATATATAACTCCTGGAAATCCATTGTGATTGGGTCGAGTGTGCGAGCCATTCAGCACCCAAGACAATGTCACACCCACCCATGTTGATGGCAAACATGTGGGTCTTTAGGTGATAATCCCCCATTTGAAGTTTGACATTTTCACAACGGCCTTCACATTTCATTGTACCCCCATCAACAATCTGGACTTGGAAATTAGAGACTACTCTGACAAAACAATGAACTACTTCAACGACACTTTGATGGATAAAGTTATGCGTACTGCCACTATCAATCAAGACTACTACAGGGCGATGCTTAATAAAACCTCTGATTTTGAGAGTTTGGGGAGAAGAAATTCCCGCCAAAGCATGAAGTGATAAAACTAATTCTTCAAGTGTAGCTGGGAGCTCATTGTCCGGCTGGTTGTCCTCATCTTCCTCCTCTGGTCCCTCAAATGGTGGGGCTTCCTCAGATGAACTGTGATCAATTGTATCAATTTGAAAGAATTTGGGTTCCTTGCATTTATGCCCCAAGGAGTATTTCTCATCACAGTAGTAACACAATCCTTGCTTTCTTCTTTCCGCCATTTCCACTAGTGACACCTTTTGAACCTTAAGTGTTTGGGTAGTGCTCGGAGCCTGGGTGGGGCGTCCCTTGGCTATGAAATTTGGACGAGTTGATTGGGCCACTAACACGTGCTCTACTTCACGAGCTGTCTTGCAAGCTTCCAGCCATGAGACTGGGTGCTGCAGTCGGACATGGGCTTGTATGGCGTCTTTGAGACCACTGTTAAAACATTCCCAGTAGAATTCATTTACTAGACCTCCTGTGCGGAAGGCTAATGCATCAAAGGCTTTAATATATTCTCACACTATGCTTGTTTGTCTAAGCTTAATAAGGCAACCCAAAAAGTTAGATTCGTGGTCAAAGCAATCAGAAGGGCTTTTGAGAATATCTGCCAAGTCATTGGCCTTGCATAGTAGCGTTGATGCCACTGCCACCATTGCCATCTTTCTTGGTCCAAGTACAGGCTTCCCATCTCTGATGTGATTCAATGTGAAATATTGCTCCATTTGTGCTAGCCATATGGCCGGATAAGAGCCATCAAATTTATACATGTCCAGCTTGGGTGGTCGAGGCTGGGACTATTGGTGGTTTCCATAAAAGTGAAGAGAATGGCTAGACTCGCCCTCAAGGTTTTCATTAAAATCATATGTCTCTGATTGTTCCCCCAACTTGCCCTTGGTGATTGTGTCATTTAAGGTCTGGATCTACTTCGTTAATGCCTCCAACTTTTGTTCAAGGGTGTCTATCTTCTCATTGGCCATAGCTTGAGCTCTGGTTTGTACCATGCATAGATCCGGTGCACTTGTTGTTACTGTGAAAAAAAAAAAAATGGGACCACCCGAAATTTTGATGCTGAAAAATGAATGGTACCACCATGCTCAGCCCGTCGACCTGATTTATTTATTTATTTATTTATTTTTTAACTCTGAAAGGAGTTTTACTTATCGCTTAGGAATACTACAGTAGCTGATTCCCAGAAAAGTTAATTCTACCCAATGTCCTAGGAGAATCACACCCAGTTATAGGAGCCACACCAATAGTCAGATCTGTCGGCGAAACCCTCAACTGCAGAGTATGAGTAGGAATATGGTAGTGATCGAACCCCTACTGCTAGATCTGAATGGAAAATCTGATTGTTGTGAGTTCTACAGAACCCAAACTGCTAGATCTGAATGGCGAATCTAATAGATCTGATTGGCAAATCTGATAGATTTGAATGGTGGATATGATAGATCTGAATGGCGAAACTGATTGTTGCGGTTGTGACAGAACCCAATCTGCTAGATCTGATCTAGCA
The DNA here is from genome assembly GCA_031772625.1 of Pinus tabuliformis. Classification (NCBI taxonomy): domain Eukaryota; kingdom Viridiplantae; phylum Streptophyta; class Pinopsida; order Pinales; family Pinaceae; genus Pinus; species Pinus tabuliformis. The sequence continues at coordinate 868,386,902 of CM062814.1, read as the reverse complement.
AAGACGATGCGTGATCTAAAGAGAGACAAGGGAACTATGGTCTCAAGGAGTGTCAAGTGCTACAGATTGCAATATACATAAGGGTCTGACAGTAGTACTCAGCCCAATCTTGCAGGGCACTAACCAAGGAGGATCAATCGTACCCTTAGCCGTACAACCTGACTACCCTGTCGTACGTGCGAGTAATCTCCCCCAGTTTTGTTCTTAGTGTACTGTCGTAGCAAGATGGTCGAAAATTTATCTATGGCAAGGTTTCAAGAGAGCCTAGGGGGCTTCTGATATACCCAGAGGGTACTTGGAAGATAGTCTGTGCACAGTTCTATCTAATGCGCTACTACTCGAAGGGGTACCCACAGGGGTTACAAGGGAGTCCAACAAGCGTGACCACCTCTTGTATTTCTTGCATCCTCCCCAAATCCACAGGTTTATGCGCTCAACAACAGATCCCGTGGTTTAAAGACACTAGAACACGTCTCTAGTAAAAAAAAAAAAACTGCTAAAAATGGAGATCCCACCGGCCTTGGAAAGTGCTCTGATACCACTTGTTATGCTATTCACTTGCAAGAAGATATCAAAATACCAAATATGCGAAGAAATATACCCATAACATAGAACAATAAGAAATAATAGCATGTATTTTATTATTCATAAAGGAAAGCAATGTTCACTTGCCTCTTCAAGGGGGCAACCTCCAATAGAGCTGGGCTCAATTACAAGATAAGACACGATGCTCCTCACGAGGAGTCTCTATCCTTTATATAGGATTCATACATGCAATACCATGGGTCATTACCATGGTTCTTATTAATACCATATATCTAATACCATGGCCCATTTGCAACTAACTGTGGTCTCTTCTTTAAATGTGGGTGAAGCACTTACAATTATTAATATGGGCTTTATTGACTCTTTAACTAACTATAACTATGACTCAAACCTATTACATAAATAGGGGGGTTAGGGTTGGACCCTAACAATTGGGAACCTGCATACTATGCATGTTAAGTTCACATGGAAGTGTGTCTCTATTACCATCAGTATGGTGGCAACACCTAAAGGTGTCGATATGGTGGTTGCTCGTTTGTACAAGAAGGTTTTGTAGTTTGTTGGGATCGAACATGTGTTCACTGCCTCTCAAGGGTCCATTATTCTATGATTTTGTTGTGATAAAGAGGCATGTCAAAGCATCTCTAGGCCTTTCTTTCCTATCAAAGTATCTTTCGGTGTTGTTAGAGTGCCCCTTTAGGTCTTGTTTATGGGCCTTGCACCCTTTTTCCTTTTAGATTTTGTTGGGGTTTGATGACCCACAAAGTAATGAGTGGTTGCCCATTATTGGGCTATATTTGGTGCTCCCTACAGAATTCTTTGATGAGCCTACATGCCCTGTTACTTGTTTTTTTCATAGTTTGATGACTTAGGGCTTGTTGTCCCTAGGTTTTCGGTATGATTCTGAATATCAATTATATGTAACAAGTTTTTTTAAAGAAAATAATAAATATATTATATTAGTAATATATTGGTTTTGGTCCACTTCCCTTACATTACATTATGATATTTTATTAGTGGTATATTCAGTAGTGCTCACATTCAAAAAGCCATCACTGACACTGCAATTCATGTAGAAACAAAAAAAATCACAACTATGTACCCAACAGAAGGACCCAAGAACTAACCAACCTTTACAAGGAAACATAAGACAAAATTAGAATTTGCAATACCCATCATAGAGAGCCATCAACCATGTTTGTTTCCCAAGAGTTCATCGTCACGAGGGTGACCAAGTTTCCTTTGCAAAGAAGCATCACTGGAACCATAACCACTCGAGCCCATATACAAATTGTCAGAGATGATGTTTTAAGTTTCCACTCGAGCACTGAGGGAAGAAATTTCCTCATGAATTCCATTTAGAACTAATTCCATGTCACTAAGGTGGAACAAAATCTTTTCATCCAAGAGAATTTGGAAGGATTGGTGTTGCATGTCTGCCATTTCATCCTACCTTTTACAGGCTTCTAGTAAAGCTTTGGCAACCTCCAAGATTTTAACAATCACCGAACCATCCATGTCCAGAATCGGAGACTGAGTGGACTCAACCATATCCATGAAGGGAAATAAATAGATAATAGACATAATTCCAACCAAATTAAGCCACTCATCGGAGAGGTAAAATATCCCATAGAGGCCTGAGAAAACCCAAGAATCCATTATATAATCCCAAAGGAGTCTTTTCCACAAGCTAGACAAAAAAAAAGAATCAACTGTAGATCAAAGATCTTCAAAAGGGTGGTGAGAAGATTGGAAATACTGGCAGTGGTATTAACTCCATCCCTCTGCTAAATGAGAATACCATCTTTTCCAAATTTGAATTCACTAACTCCTATTGAGGACAATTTAAGAACAAATACCAACTTGGATGAGGAAGATTTATAAATTCCATCCACTTGTTATAAAGGAAGTGCCACCACATAAACATTTCAAAATCTCGTGGTCAAAGAGTGTGTGATTCTTGAACCACCAACCCCATTAGCCTTAGAATATGTGGCCAGAAATGACCTGAGTGTAGAGCTGACAACCTCGAGATTGGGAGAAATAAATTCTTAATTGAGGCATACTCCTTGCCACTGGTGATGCATTCTTGGATTATGCCGATCATTAAGGAATGGGGGAATTTTTTAATATGCCCTAATTTATATCTATATTACCTTGGCCTAAAGAGGATCCTTTTTTGGCCTACCTATCTTCCACTGTATTTAAGTGTCTATATACGTGTCTAAGATCCAAGTGCTTGAATTGAGGGACGACTATTGAAATCCTTTGGAGAATAGGACAACCATTATAGCACACCCTTTTTTGTCCTTGATAACTTTTTTGGTGACAAGTAGTGAATCACCAAAAACCAAAAGCCTAAGAATTTTCTTTGAGATAGAAAATTCCAAGCCTTTCCATAAGCCAATGAAATTATCCTAGTTAGTGATCGGTGTATCGTTGTACTAGGCCTCATGCGAATTGGAACATGATTTCTTCATCAAAGGCAAGTAAGACCCCTCCCACTCCTACCTCCCCCAAATTGTCAATCGAAGACCCATCAAAGAATAAAATAAACTAATTTTTTGTGCTTTCTCCACTGAGAAAATTCTGATGATGCAAAATTAAGACTAAGAATCCTATTGCAAGGAGTATGAAGAATTTTTTGGGATGGTAAATAGAATTCCCTACCAACCTGTATTGATTCACTCTTAACTGAATTGAGATTCTCCAACTCATTGATATTATATCCCCTTGAGGAGATAGATTGAGAAAGCAATTTTTTTCGCTTTGATAACAATTCACTACAGGTTTGGATAATCATTGTTGAAAATAACTTTATTCCTTGCAATCTAGATGTTCCAACAAAGAAATTTGGGGAGGATCCCCAAACTCTGATCGGGAGAGAGAATGCTTTTTGTATTTCGGGATATTTTGACTTCCAAGTCTCAAACAATATACCCACGAGTCAGGAATAATATCAATATTATAAACTGGGGCCAAGTTTCTAGAGCAAAGGGACAATGTTAGAATAAGTGTGATATTATTTCCTTTGCATTAGAACACAAAGCACATCGAGACGGTCCCTATATATTCATTTTTTTTAGATTTTCAACAATGAGGATTTTCATATGAGTAAGGGTCCAACAAAATGTATTAATTTTTGGGATGTCGTATTTACTCCAAAATTTGGACCATAGTCTACATGCAAGAGGGTGAGGAAGATACTTGATCAACTAAGCATAACCCATTTTCATTGAGTATTTATATTGTGGACTTACATTCCATGTGCGATGATTCTATAAGGAGGTTGAGAAGGGAGCTAGGAATTTTAGGGAGGCAAGTTAGACAATCCCATTGGGGCTTAAGAAGGATCGAAAGCACTAGTTTTTCGTAGCCTTTCCTATGGCTCCAAGCATCCAAAAGAGAGATGTATCTTAGTTTTAAATAACCATTTTGCTGCATCCAATTGGTGAGCTCTTGAAATTGCTCAACTTTTCCCAAAGCACCGATGGGAGAAAATTTGTCTTTCCAAATTTTAATTATGGTACCATTCCCTGAACGCTAACTTAGATGTTCCACAATTAGTGAGGTTTCCTCTGTGCAAATCTTTCATATTTTAGAGCCATGGCTAGACCAATTGACTGATTTAGCCCTGAGAGGACAAGCTTTGCTAAAATATTTTCTTATGAAAGTGGATTTCCACCGTTCCTTTGTATCTGAAACAATCCTCCAAACAATTTTTCCTCCAAGAGCAAGGCTCATATATAATGGATCTTTGATCGCTAGATCACCATTTTCTTTGGGAATATAAACAATATTATGTTAACTAATCCTTTGAGATTGTTATTGTATAGTATGTAATTAGTTTACATTCTTCTTTTACGGTTAATAAGTTACCAAGACACAATTGTCTCGTACATAGATTACACATATATAAATATGTAATTTTATTATTAATATAATGCTCTTTCATTATGTTCTTTCATTGTGGAGTTTATTTGGGCTTGTACAGTGGTATCGGAGCCCTGGTTGAGTTGTTTCTAAACTCCATGTATTTGGAGTCTATGGTGTAAAGGAGAAGCGGAGCATGAAGGCTGTGAGGATAGTTGAATGCAGGAGAAGGTTAGCCTAGTGGGGCACCCAAACTATTGACTCTTTGTAAGTTTTATAACTTTATGTGATAATGAAATACGATAGGAGAAATTTAGTGGTATAATTTTTTTTTTTAACATGTACTTGGAAGTTAGAATACGTGTTGGAGTTTTGAGTGCTTGTTGTTCTCAATAAAAATTTCCAATACTGAGTCGAATACCAATAATTGCTGGATTGTTTGCTAAAGTCTAAGCTCCATGCATCCAAGGGCAACTTGTTGTTTTGATTTTGGGAGGCTTTATTTGCATTTACTGCATCAAATGGGAGTTTACTTACAATGAAATTTCTAAAAGATAGTATGTAAGTCCCATGCATCCAAGGGATGCTTGTTGTTTTAACTTTAGGAGGCTTTATTTGCATTTACTGCATCAAACGGGAGTTTACTTAGAGTAAAATTTATGAAAGATAGTATTTTCATTCACAGTAAAAATTCTAAAGGAGATAGTATTTGCATTTACGACCGTAAAATAGAGTTAATCACAGTAAAATTTCTGAAGGATATATATTTTTTGGTGGTTTGAATTAAATTTTTAATTGAAGAGTGGTCAATTTTGTGATTTGAAATACATATTTTTAAGATAGTATCTAATTTCCATGCATCAGCCGCTTGGTTTTAATTTTGGGAGGCTTTATTTGCATTTACTACATCAAATGGGAGTTTATTTACAATGAAATTTCTGAAAGATAGTTTTGGGAGGCTTTATTTGCATTTACTACATCAAATGGGAGTTTACTTACAATGAAATTTCTGAAAGATAGTATTTGCATTCACAGTAAAATTTCTAAAGGAGATAGTATTTGCATTTACGACAGTAAAACAAAGTTGGTTTTTGGTGGTTTGAATTAAATTGTAAATTGAATAGTGTTCAATTGTGTTCAATTTTGTGATTTGAAACACATATTTTTTTAAGAGGCCATTGGTAAAATAAAATATTTAGAGGCTAAGAAGATTTGAACCTAGCTCTTTGCTAGGTTATTTTTGAAAGTTACCATTAAACCACAAAGCCAACTTTGTTTGAAGCAAGAGGAGAAAAAAATTATATCTTTTCATAAGTATTGCATATATTTTGAATTTGAAAGGATTTGAAGAATATTTGGCTGCATAAAAATTATGACTTCAATAGTTTCCATAATTGGAGTTGTTCTTAATGGAAAGGAACATTATCAAGAGTGGTTTAGAAAACTTAAAAGTGCCCTTGTTTTTAATGATTTGTGGGAAGTTTGTCAAGGAAATAAGGATAGTGATGGAAAAGAAATTGCACCGGAGCCGCCTGATAATGAGAAGCAGCGTGAAATTTGGAAGACAAAAGACAACAAGGCATATGCATTAATAATTGCATCGGTGACAGAAGAGGTAAGTTGATATATCGTTTCTCGTGCTTCTACATTTGAAGCATTAAAGAAGTTGAAAGAATTGTATGATTCACACTTAGAACTCGAAATTATTCAGTTATTGTTAACATTGTTTAATTTGGAGATGAAGGACAATGATCCTTTGAAGAGTGCCTCTAAAATAAAATCCATTTTTCATTATATAGAAGCCACTGGAATTACAGTAGATTTACAACTTACAACTTCTTTAAATGTCCTTCACCCTATCTATTCACACTATTTGGAATCTCTCCAAGCTAGTGGGCAGTTAAAAGACATTACATTTGATAAACTAGTAAGAAAAATAGCTGAGAGAGAAAATTCCTTTGGGAAGAAAGAGGATCCACCTAACTCTAATGTAGAAACTTTGTGCCTTGCACAAAAGGATTAGAAGTCTCATGCTGAAACTTCTAGAGGTGATAAAAGTAGTAGAGGTTGTGACAAGAGAAATTATAGAGGCGGGAGGGTGAGGGGTGGGGGGGAGGGGGGGGATAATGAGGGAGACAGACAACAAAATGATAGACAACAAAGGAATTTTAATGATAGACCAGCTATCAAATGTTTTAGATGTGGTAAAATTGGTAATACTGCTACTAACTGTAAAATCCCTTCGGAGAAAGTCAGTGAAAGGAGAGAACAATTGAATGAAAAGAAATATTGGCCACCACCAGATAAGGGAAAATCATTAGAGTCTGCACATTACATTATTTCTCACTGTAATTTTAATATTAATGATGTTTTCAACATTGCATTTTCTTCATGACGAGATAGTTGGATTTTGGATTTAGGAGCCATTTGTCATATGACATTTACACGAGATTTTTTTGAAACATTCAGTGATGATATTGATGGTGTTATTTACTTTGCTGACAAGTCTCAAATTAAACCATCTAGCATTGGGTCTATTCATTTGAAGATACTGAATCTTGCAGATTATGTTCTACATGATGTACTTTATATTCCACAATTTCAACGAAATTTGATGTCTCTTATCCATATTCAGCAGTAGGGGCATTCTATTCATATATTTGATGGCATCATCGAGATAAGAAGAGCATATGATCATGTAGTTATTATGACCAGTGTGGAAGAAGGTACACTTTTAAAGTTAAATGGTACTTCATCTACTAATTCTCATGAAAGTTCTACTTTTTTGGCGCAACAAAGTGATATATTCTCTCCCAACTTGTTATGGCATGCTCGATTTTGTCACATCAATTATGGCAACGTCATAATTATGAAAAAGAAAGGTATTAAAGGTCTTCCTACAGTTCCATGAAAGATTACACCTTGTGATGCTTGTATTCTAGGAAAGCATTGTAAACAACCTTTTCATAGTTCTTCTTTCAGACCTTCATGAAAATTAGGTCTTACACATTCAGATTTATGTGGCCCTATGCCTGTTGCAACTACCAATGGAAATAAATATGTGCTGACATTTATTGATGATTACTCAATAATGTGTAGGGTGTATTTGTTGGAGAATAAGTCACAAGTGTTTGAATTTTGTAAAACTTTTCATTTGATGATTAAAAATGAAACTCAACAGAATATAGTCATTCTCAGAACTGATAATAGTGGCGAGTATACTTCTCATATTTTTGAACAATATTTGATGGAAAATGGAATCAAACATTAGACTAGCATACCTTATAATCCATAACAAAATGGCGTTGCACAACGTATGAACAGAACTTTGTTTAGTATGGTTAGATCTATGATGTTCTTTAAGAATGTTAAGTTGATGTTTTGGGGAGAAACAATGCTTTGTACGTCTTATATTCACAATCGTTGTCCTTCTTCTTTCACCAATAATAAATCTCCTTATGAAATGTGGTATAATCGTCTTCCTGTTGTTCAACATTTTAGAGTCTTCAGTTCTCTATGTTATGCATTAATTCCTAAACATCAGCGCAACAAGTTGGGTGCTAGGAGTCGCAAATGTATTTTCTTGGGATATTCTACTACTTCCAAAGCATACAAGTTGTATGATGGAGAAAATAAAAAATTCATTCTTGTCAGAGATGTTATTTTCCTTGAATCAGATAAGGATAGTTCCACTGTTGATAGGCAATTGGCTCAATTGGAGAAATTTGCATCTAAAAAGTTATATTTTGAATCTGATAATGATGTTCCACATACTGGGGGGGTTCCCATTCTGGATCAATCTGTGGTTTTTCCATATTTGAATGATGAGGATGTTACTACTGAAGAAAACTTGGAGGATAGTGGTGTTTCTGCAGGGTCAGAAACCATTCCTTAAGAACCTATACTTCAGGATGAACAACTATCACAACCACTTCAACAATCTTTACGAAGATCTACACGTGCTCGAAAAGTTCCAAGAAAGTATGATGATTTTAAAACAGGAATGACTTCTAAAGATGATTCGGGTAATGTTTCTCATGACTGTGAATTCAATCATTGTACAATTCGTGAACCTAGTTGTTTTGAAGAAGCTGCTAATTGTGATGAATGGAAGGATGCAATGAAAAGGAATATGATGCACTTATTAAGAATGGAACTTGGAGGTTAGTGGATCCTCCTGCAAGTGTCAAACCCATTGGTTGCAAATGGGTGTATAAGATCAAATACAAGGTAGATGGTTTACTTCATAAATACAAGGCAAGGTTTGTAGCAAAAGGCTACGCTCAGAAGAAAGGTGTCAACTACACAGAGACATTTTCTCCTACAACAAAATGGGGCATGATTAGAACCTTTTTTTCTCTTGCAATTCAGAATAGCTAGAAGATACGACATATGGATGTTAAAACATATTTTTTGAATGGAAATTTGAAGGAATATGTTTATATGTTTCAGCCCGAAGGTTTTTCTTTTAAAGGAAAAGAGCAAAAGGTATGTAAGTTAGTTAAGGCTTTGTATGGACTAAACCAAGCATCTCATGCATGGTATGAAAATTTAACTAAACACCTTCTCAATTTGAATTATAAGTTATTTGATCTAGGTGATGCAACTCTTTTTTGTTAAGAAAATTGGAAAGTCAGTTGTATATTTGGTTGTGTATGTAGATGATTTGATGATCACAAGAAACAATGATGACTATATAGCATCCGTTAAAAGAGAATTATTGAAATTTTTTGACATGACATATTTGGGTTTATTACATTATTATTTAGGGATTGAAGTTTATCAGAAACATAAATATATTTTCATTTCTCAGAAAAAGTATATTGGATAGCTATTGGACAGATTTGGGATGCAGGATTGTAATCTCGTCGCTACTCCTATGGAGTAGAATTTGAAGCTTACTTCCATTGAAGGAAGTATGTTTGAAGATCCAACAAGTATAGGCAACTTCTTGGAAGTTTGAATTTTCTAACTACTACTCGACCTGGCATAGCTTTTGTTGTAGGGATACCTTCGAGGTTCATGCATAAGCCATGTGAAGGTCATTGGAATACAACAAAGTGAGTGCTCAAGTATTTGAAAGGCACTCGAACATATGGCATCAAGTATTCTAAAGTTGTAGATTTCCATCTCACTGGCTATTAAAATTCTGATTTGATAGAGATAACGAGAATGGAGTCTCTACTTTTGGTTATTTGATGAGTCTTGGATCAGTAGCCATCAATTGGAGATCATGCAAGCAATTCGTTCTTGTTGATTCTACCACTGAAGCTCAATATGTTACAGTAGCTCAAGCTACAAAAGAAATCATTTGGCTTCGAAAAATACTTGAAGACTTGCAGGAGAAACAAAAGGCTTCAACTCCACTTCTTGTTGAAAACTCTTCTGCAATTCAATTGGCTAAGAATCCCTAGTTTCATGATTGAAGCAATCATATTAACACCAAATATCACTTGATTCGACATTATGTAGAAGCCAAAGTTATTCATCTGACACATTGTCCTACTTCAGAGCAGATCACAGACATTTTTACAAAGCCACTGGGACATGAAAAATTTGAAAATTCAGAATGTTACTCGGCATGTCAGATGTCCCTTTGGATTGAGGGGGGAATGTTAACTAATCCTTCGGGATTATTATTATATAATATGCAATTATTTATGCATTCCGTTTTTACGGTTAATAAGTTACCGAGACACAATGGTATCGTACCTAGATTGCACATGTATAAATAAGTAATTTTATCATTAATACAATGCTCTTTCATTGTGTTCTTTCATTGTCGAGTTTATTTGGCTGTGTACATATCCCAATGAAAAATATGGAATTTTTTTTCTACTCTTTTCACCTTTCCATTGAAATTTTCAAATTAAAAGGCTCAATTGATTGAGAATTGATTTTGGAGCTAGCAACCATGAACAAAGATAAAGTGGAAGAGAGGATAGAACTGATTTCACCAAAGTAACTCTACCAACAATAGCTAACCATTGAGCTCCCCAATACTGGATTTTGTTTTTGAATTTATCTAGAGTTTCATCCCAACATTCAAAATTTGAGGTATCTAGGGAGATACAGATTTCGAGGTAATATTTAAAGGACCGACATTTGGTCTCCATTGGAAGTTCCAATATCCTAGAAATCTCCATGAGATTGGCACAAAACTATTCCATCCATAGATCATGCTTTTTCTTTTGTTGAATAGCCCCCTAAAAAGATCAAGGTATTGATTTAGAACTTGTTTGAAACACACAACAATTTGCTTTGAAGCACTTCCCAAGAGAAGTGTATCATCAACAAACTGAGAGTGGTTAACATCCTTGATATTTCTTGCTATGCTTAAACCTTTTAATTTCCCTTCAATCCTCGCTTATTCAAGATTTATACTTGTTATCTCAAAACCAGACCCTGGAAGGCTGCAAACCAGGAAGACTTCAAGTAACTGTTTCAAACCAATCTTTTGACTAAGGCTTAGCCTCCTTATCCTGAGAGGGCTCTCTCAAAGGGTTATTGATTTTGGTTAAAAATAAGAGGGCTAACTCTTGTTATATAACAATGGCAAATATGAAGGCTGGACAAACATTACATAAGTTTCCATTATTTCAGGGTATTGGAAAACATGTGACATTGAAGACAAACATGGAGCATTAAAGGTTCATCACAACCACCGCCAGAAGGGAACCAGATGTCAGAGAACGAAAATGATTGTAGATCAAGGCTGTTATGGAATTTGAGTCCTATTTGATTTAGAAGTCTAGAAGATCTAGTAGAATTAGAATTTTAATTGTTTTAGGATTTCAGAGCTGTCAATTAGTAGTCAGTTGTAATTATTAGTTAGTTAAAGTGTTAGTAGGTGTCATCATAGGCAGAATTGGAGCTCCCCTCATGCTAGAGGAGGAAGCTCGAATTAGTTAGAATAAGGATTCTATATATAGCTGGAACATCTATGTAATGGAGGTTGGAGATTTTATAAACAGAGGACTGTTTTGGCTTATGTAAAAAACAGAGTTCAGTAATATAAATGACTGTTTTACTTCTCAGGATTCATAAGGGATTTTCTTGTTCAGAATGTGTGATGGTATATTTTCTTTAGTGTTCTTTTACAGTTGTACAAATGCATAATCACTCAGAATTCATTGATCATGCTCTGACTTCCTGTATGTCTTTGTAAACTGTGGTTTTATATAAGTGGTATTCTGAACATCCAAATGCTAAATGCCCTGACTTCTATGTAAGGCATCATCATTGTTTGCTGTAGTATGTTTGACTCCATAGGCCCAATGGAAACTTATGTAATGTTTGTCCACCCTTCATTATTTGTCAATGTTATTCACAAGAGTTAGCCATCTTATTAATAGTCAAAATCAATGATCCTTTGAGAGAGCCCTCTCAGGCTAAGGAGGCTAAGCCTTAGTCTAAAGATTGGTTTGAAACAGTTACACTGAGATAGTCTGATCAGCAGCCTATCAGGGTCTTATTTTGGTGATAACATTTTGGTGCATCTGCCGGGAGCCTGAAGATTACTCATTCCCGAAATTATGAAGCTGAACTTCTGAAGGTAGCAGGAGCTCAGAAGGTTTTTGAGGCTGCAAATCTACCTTGGCGACTCCATTGTTGAAGAATTCAAAATTCATACATTCATGGTGATTCCACTGGAGTTATGAAGGACCCAGATGCTACCATTCTTATCTCAAGGTATGCATGCATAGATTTTTCAGGAATTCATGGTTTCCCAAATCATTTTCCCAAGGATGCATATTTTCTAAGGAATGGTCCAAAATTCAATGGAGAAGATTTGAGTTTAACTTTGAAGCATATATCAGATTTTTGTGATTTTACAGAGCTTCTTAGAGTTAAACATGAGGATGTTTGCATTATGTTGTTCTATGATTCATTACAAGGGAAATGTAAACAGTGGATTGAAAGCTTTCCTACCAAATCCATTAAGTCATTTGAAGACTTTTGGCTTATGTTTTTGGAGGAATGGATAGATAGATCAGATGTGGTGGCAAATTCTCCTTCAGTTCAAGGTTTCAAACAATGGAATAATGATCATAGTAATGGAGATACAAATAAAAGTTTTTCTTTGTCCTTGTCCTCATATCTAAAATCATTTGAGTGTAAGGCAGAGGATAAGATGAAATTTTTGGATGAAGTTGCTGAAGACATTGAGAAAGACATTGAAGGTTTAGAAGGTCAAATTCAGGCATATAGTCTTCATAATCATGATCATTATTTTCAGAAGCCTTCTATGGCAGAACACAAGGAGAGAGTGTTGGTTCCTTTCTCTTTCACGGTTGAGGAAGTGTACACTGTTGTTGAAGATCAGTTTGCACAACCAGAAAGTTACAAGAACCATCAAGCTGATCAGGTATTCTGGGATCCTATAGCTGACTACATGGAAGAGTTTTACTCTCCAGTGTTTTAGTTCTTCTATGAAGGTCAGAGGCAATTTCAGTGGCAGTGGTCATCGCAATATCATAGTGGCTCTGAATTCCGATGCAGTCAAAGAACTCAAATATCAGATAAGACAAATGATTGGCTACATTGGAAATTTCACATTGATTGAGCTGAAAGGAGTTTGAAATTGATAGGGTAGGTAGGTAGGACAATGCAAATAAGCTCAAGGTTGACTGAGCATTTATTTTTCAGTAGATGTAGATTTCTTTCTCCTACAGTCATCATCAAGCTTAAGCCCGAGGTGAAGGCCTAAGAAGCTTGAAGGGAATGTTTGTCAAGCAGATTTTCATTTGTAATAAAAAAGATAAAGCACTGGACCTACGAGTTCTTAGTGTACCACAGGAGCACACTATCCCAAGTGGAGCCACTGTTATCACTCAAGAAAAAAATTTCAAAGCTGAAATTGTCTAGGTGATTTCGTAGCGCATAATTCATATTTTGCACTGGCTGCGCTACGAAATTGGGGAATTGTTCGAATCCATAGCCAATATTTCACAGCTGTCTCCTATGGATTCTGTGGGAATATCTGACTCAACATGTCACAGTGCTGGATCTTATCATCAATATACAAATAATACTGTTGTGTTTCATTCTCAAGGTTTTTCCTATAATCCCACTACATTGGCCAAAGTTCTGGTATCCAGTGGAAGTCAATATCCTAGCATGCCTATTGTACAGAGTTCTGCTTCCCTCCAGAAATCCGCATCCAGTGAGAATCTCACAGGGGAACATACATCAGGTTACCTAAATTTTCCGTCATCAGATTGCCAAAGAAGGAGCTATACATGGTAGTATCTTTGATGAAAATCCAGAATACATCGACATTTGGCAGGGAAGTGAGCTATTGAACTTCAGGAAGGATTAACTTTAGGAAGGATGGGACTCCCCTGATGAATAGGTTCCGCTTGACTCCAATTCATGGTGATGATGGGATCATCACACACATTATAGGAATTCAGCTGTTCACTGAAGCAAATATTGACTTGGGTCCTATGCCATTACCCTTTTACAAAGAGGCATCTACTAGATTTGCAGATCGGTCATTGTCCAATCCTTTCTTATACAGGCCAGCTGTAATTGGACAAGGACATTTCTGCCGTGAAATCCGTGGGATTTTCCAGCTGAGTGACGAGGTTCTAGCAAAAAAAAAAATTTGTCACGGTTGACACCCAGAGATGTCGCATTTGTTGGATCAGCTTGCAAGCGTCTTTATCAGTTGACAAAAAAATGAGGATCTGTGGCGAATGGTTTGCCAAATGCATGGGGCAGTAAAACAACACGTGTGTTAGAAACAGTTCCAGGTGCTAAAAGGCGAGGATGGGGTCTTTCCCTGGCCTCACAGCTATCTTGTTGCGCATGTGTGAATTTCTCAACGCAAACAGGGGAAAGCTCCCTGGATGAACCTCTATTTTTAGAGATTCACTGATGGAGTTCTCTCTGTCTGTGTGCTTCATATTACAACTCTCAAATTTAAGGCTTACAACTCTGTAGCTGCGTGTTCAGACTTCTCAACAAACAGGTCTAGGCTTCCGTTGGAGTTCGGAGTGTCTTTTTGGAGAGATTCGCAGGGGAATTCGGTGGGCCTTGGTGCTATTTCATGACAAGGCTCTTGTTCAATCAATCAAGGAAAAGGTAGACAGCGCAAGGCATAAGGCGGAGGATGGAATTGGGACGCGGTGCGAGGAATGGCACAAGTTATTCCAAACCACAGTACACATTCATTATAATTATTGTCACAATTTTATCCTCTCACGTATTCCATTGCTTTGGAATTGTCGGGGCTTCCAAGGCCAACAGAACCTCGCAGCCAAATTGTAGCAGGGTGTGCGTCGTACAGGACTGTAATTCTCTCGGAATTCGATATGGTAAATACTGTGGCGTTCGATGGACCGGCTGCCCCGGCGAGGAGCCCTGCAACGATCTCGATGCATGCTGCAAACTCCATGACGAATGCGTTTAGAAAAAAGGGGGCTATACTCTATTTACTCCTCACTACATAACATGGTACTGCCCCCAAGCCTTTGTTTTGAGCAAGCAGTGTAAATCTCAATGTATCAATCATGGCAGGTACTGTGCTCCTGATCCAGAGCACGATTTTAATAAAGGTTATGATGGCAAAGATGTGGTAATTGAAAATCTGAGGCAACTATGTGTTTTCAAAGTTGCAACTGAAAGTAAAAAGTCATGGGTCTGGTGGGACTATGTAACTGATTTCCAAATTAGATGTCCAATGAAAGAAAAGAAATACAACAAAGAATGTGCAGAGGAAGTGATAACATCTTTGGGTCTGGACAGTAAGAAAATAGATAAATGTATGGGAGATCCAGAAGCAGATGCTGAGAACAGTGCGTTGAAAGCAAAACAAGATGCACAGGTTGGACATGATTCTCGAGGCGATGTAACAATATTGCCCACTCTTGTGATAAACAACAGACAGTATAGAGGGAAATTCGACAAAATTGCTACTATAAAGGCAATATGTGAAGATTTTGAAGAAATCACATGGAATAAAGGTGACATGGATGTTGAAGAGAGTAATGTCACACATTCTACAGTTGTTGTTTAGGTGCGGCTGCATCTCTGTCGAGCAGTGGGAAGAATCTTGTGAAATTTGTAAACAGGTGTTCCAGCAGTCATGGCAATGCTATTCCAGAAAGGCCAACAAATGTTAGCACAGAATGTACTTCAAGTAGCTACAGTAATGAAGTCATTGGCCAACCTTGATGGAATTGAGAAGGTTGCTCCCTTCCTGAAACCAATAATAGAGGTGAAAATTATCAAGTCATTTCTTCAAGGATTTCTACCAAGATACCAAAGACTATTGGAGTTTCAATACCAATGAAAGCTACTTTTTTCATCACTTATATCATGGTTGATGGATGGGCTTGCATTGCTGGTGAAATTCTCTGATTGAAGCCATTAATCATTTTTATCTGAAGAACATGTTTTTGATGAAGACTGAGAAGGATAGGGAGAATGCCATGGATCCTGGCAGTGTCGGTTTCCCAGAAGCACTTCCTCAACTTCAACTATACTTTTTGCTTGGACTGGTGTATGCAAAGCGGTCACACCAATACTTCTGCCTTTCATAGTCATATTTTTGGATTTACATACTTTGTGTATCGACATCAGGTTATCCATGTGTATAATTAGGAGTGTGAGAGTGTAGCAGCATTTTGGCCTCATGTTCATAGTCGTATAGTTGTTGCATTAGTAATATCACAGCTACCACTACTTGGTCCGCTAAGCACTAAAAAGCAAGCTGTTTGAAATTACACAGCAGTTTCGTAGCGCGCTACGAAACTGCTGTAGGTGATGATTTTAACACAGATAGACAATTTTGTATTATGAGCGGGAATTTTGAAAGGGAAACGCCAAAAGGGTATGCAAGAACATCATCTGGAGCTGCCAGCACTCAATCAGGTCAAGACACGTGGAGATAATATGGATTCGAATCCAACTTTGGATGTGTGTCATAAAGGAAACATATTTCATATTTATCACACTACAGGATATGTGAAACAATTACAATTGGCAAAAGTTTTGGCTTTCAGGTATGCAAACGGTGGACAGCACATCAAAGACGTGGCAGTTTGCTCCATTTTGGGGTGATTAAAAGATAAAGGATATACTTCGTTGGAGCCGGACATGTTAAGGCAGGGCAGACCAAGGACCGACAAACAGGGGCAGTTTCCTATATTTCAGGGTATTGGAAAACATGTGACATTGAAGACAAACATGGAGCATTAAAGGTTCATCACAACCACCGCCAGAAGGGAACCAGATGTCAGAGAACGAAAATGATTATAGATCAAGGCTGTTATGGAATTTGAGTCCCATTTGATTTAGAAGTCTAGAAGATCTAGTAGAATTAGAATTTTAATTGTTTTAGGATTTCAGAGCTGTCAATTAGTAGTCAGTTGTAATTATTAGTTAGTTAAAGTGTTAGTAGGTGTCATCATAGGCAGAATTGGAGCTCCCCTTATGCTGGAGGAGGAAGCTCGAATTAGTTAGAATAAGGATTCTATATATAGCTGGAACATCTATGTAATGGAGGTTGGAGATTTTATAAACAGAGGACTGTTTTGGCTTATGTAAAAAACAGAGTTCAGTAATATAAATGACTGTTTTACTTCTCAGGATTCATAAGGGATTTTCTTGTTCAGAATGTGTGATGGTATATTTTCTTTAGTGTTCTTTTACAGTTGTACAAATGCATAATCACTCAGAATTCATTGATCATGCTCTGACTTCCTGTATGTCTTTGTAAACTGTGGTTTTATATAAGTGGTATTTTGAACATCCAAATGCTAAATGCCCTGACTTCTATGTAAGGCATCATCATTGTTTGCTGTAGTATGTTTGACTCCATAGGCCCAATGGAAACTTATGTAATGTTTGTCCAGCCTTCATTATTTGTCAATGTTATTCACAAGAGTTAGCCATCTTATTAATAGTCAAAATCAATGATCCTTTGAGAGAGCCCTCTCAGGCTAAGGAGGCTAAGCCTTAGTCTAAAGATTGGTTTGAAACAGTTACACTGAGATAGTCTGATCAGCAGCCTATCAGGGTCTTATTTTGGTGATAACAATACTCATGCTCTCCACAACTAAAATGTACAAGAGTGGTGAAAGAGGGCAGCCTTGCCTCAAACCCCTTGAAGTCAAAAATAATTTTCATGGGCGACCATTAACCAAAGGGGCAATCCAAGGAAAACAATGCAAGATTTAACGCAAGATATGAATTCACGATAGAATCCCAATTTTTTGATGACAAAGAAGAGAAAGGAGTGATGAACTCTCAAAGGTGTTTTCCATGTCCAATTTAATTAACGCACCTAATTCACCAATGTGTTTGTTGGAATGAATTACTTCTTGGATAAGAATCACATTGTCCAAAATCTTCATGTGCTTCATGAAACTGCCTTGATTTTCCTATATTATTATTTGAAGAATCTTGATTAATCTACTGGCCATAATCTTAGTTAGAATCTTGTAAAAATAATTACATAAAGAAATATGGTGAAATTTAGAAAAAGAGGAAGGTTTAGATTGTTTCAGAATGAGAGCCAGGAAAGAAGAGTTTTTGCTTCTCCCAACTTTCCTTTTAATCTAGAAGAATTCAACATTCACATAAGATCCTTTTTAATTAGACACCAGAAGGATATAAAGAAGCTTGTGGAGAAACCATCTAGCCCAAGAGCTTTATCTGGGCCAAGTGACCAGATGGCCTCGATAACCTTGGACTCCACTATTAGATTTATGAGCTGGGCATTTTCCAAATCTGTTACAATACAAGGAAGAAAAGAGATGAAAGATTGCACCTCTCTTGGATCATTTCCTTGTTTTTAGAGTGTAATTCTGTAAAAAACTGGTGAGCTTCTTGCCCCATCTTGGGAAAGGAGGAAATTTTGGAAATACCTTCTGGTGTAATTTATTTGAACCCATTTTTGGATTCCCAAGCACAATATTGTTTGTGGAAGAAATTAGAGTTCATATCTCCATCACGTAGCCAAAGGATTCTTGACTTAAGTCGCAAATATTGCTCTTCATGTTTGCTGACAGACTGGATCTTTTTACACAACCTCTTCTCCTCTTCAACATGTCTGTCCAATATTTTCTCATGTTCCATTAGAACTTGATGATTCTCCAAGCACTTGATAGTATCAAGTTTATCTTGACCATGTGGTTTGTAGTTGTCTTCGGCCCATTTTTTAAAATTTTATTTGATAACTTTTAGTTTGATTTCCCAAACAAAAGCCAAAGATCTTGTAATGAGGTCATTCATGATTGAAGTATTAGGTTTATAGCCCCTTCCTTCAAAATTCAACCAGGGTTGTATCTAAATGGGATCAGCCCAAGGTATTAAGAGGATCAAAATAGGGTGTTATAGGCCAATGGTATGAGTTCCCCTGCGTCAAAATTGATGATATACAAACCTTTCCTTTGACCAACCAATCATTGTGGATGAGAAATTGATCCAAATGATCTGAAATGTGCTCAAATAAACTTCATTGATTGAACCATGTATATTTTCCTCTTTTTGGGGGGAACATCCAACATATCCATTCACCAAGAAGGTCTTCCAACCTTTCTTGAAAGGAATCTCTGAAAATGCTACCTCCACATTTTTTGTAGATTATAATACAATGTTAAAGTCTCCTCCTCTTACATTGTCAATGTGCCATTGTTCTTCTTTGAGGCTTATGAGAGAATCCTAGGATTATCCTTTCTTGTTTTATAACATTGGAGCATATACATTTTTCAAGCAATATATTTCTTTTGTGTCCTTGTCTTCAAGCTTGACTGCTACCCAGAAACGAGCTTTGGAGCAAGATTTTAACATAAAACACAAATTGAGCTAGAGTGTGCATATACTGCCAGGCTCCACAAGAGCTTTGCATGATGCCAATACTGCTTCTCCAAAAGTTTTTTGACAAAGATAATATCTCCTCTTCAACATGTTTGGTTTCTTGTAGAATCAAAATTTGGAGTTTTCTCTTATAACTAATTCTTTCACAACATGGGATTTGATGGGGCTTCCCATTCCTCATATGTTACAAGAAATAATATTCATCTTAACTTAGAGGAATTTGACATACCTCCTCCGATCTTGGTGCTACCATGCTCTCAGTTGCTTAAATTTTGAAGTATTTATGTTATTGGGATTGATTTCCTTGTTTAATGTTCTGCGCAGGCTCTATTTCCCTTGCCTCTTTTTGGTGGGTATTCTACTTTTATTGTGGTTTTTTAACTCTTGGCTTGAGGTGTCACTTCCCTAGTTTAATCTCTTCTTGGTGCTTTTTTTTAACATCTTTCCTTCTCGTTTCACTGATTAATAAGGTTCTGGAGACACGAGCTCAACTTCTTTTTCTCTGTGAACATGACTTGCTAGAATGGAAGAAAGAGGAGGGGGTTGAGAAAGCTCGACATTCTCATCGGTGGAATCCTTCTCCATGCCATCAACATGGTTTTCTCTTTCTTCTTCCTCAACCATAATGATATTACATTCCATCAAATTTTCTTCCTATCCTAGAGTTCTAGTCGTAGCGTTTGGCTCTTCATGCTCCGTATAATCCTGGGATAGATATTTAAATGGGTTATCTGAGGAGGAGGCCTCGTGCTAGGAATGTTTAGAATTATTTGTCCCTCCTTTCCCACAAGTTTTTCCCCTTTTTTGGGTATGCCATTGATTCTCTTGGATCGAAGGTGCTCCTTCTCAATTTCCAGCCTAGTCTTTCCCATACTTGTGACAACTCTTGCACTTGAATGGAATTTGAAAGCTAAACATGTTTCCACTCCCCTTGAGTTAGAATGATCTCAAAAGAAAGACCTTTCGCCAAGTCCACTTCAACACATATTTTAGCACAAGAAAATTGTTACCCTTCCAGCACTGCTCGATCTCGATACCCTCTGACTCCATTGTTAATAGCCTTTAAGCATTCATCACTCCAACATGATAAGGGACTCCATTGTTAATAGCATTTAAGCATTTTAAGCATTCATCACTCCAACAAGACAGGGGAAAATGAGGGAGATTGACCCATATACGAATCGTGTAAGGATGTCCGCGTCAGTATTGAGTTCCAAAGACCAAGAATTCAGATAAAATCCTCTTGAGCCAAAAAAAATATTTTTTGATATACAAAGTCCCTATCTTCCTTACATTCAAAGAGTAATACAAAAAAATGTTACCTACAAGGAAGACCCCTAGGTGGTCTTTCATATGGATTTCCAAGATTTATCATCCCATTTACTCAACAAATTTAGGTTAGGGCAAAGAAGACCCCTGGATTGCCTTTCATTGCAGATTTTCAAGATTTAGCAGCCCATTACTCGACAAATTTAGGTGAGGGCCACATGCCCATAAAATTCTCAATCAAAGATTAGTTAGAGAATGTCAAAGAGGTCCTTCTAAAGCTCGAAGGAAGAGTGACTGATGGTATGTTCTCAGTCTTCTTAACAAATTATGTTTTTTTTTTTCCTTTGGTTTGTGGGTGGATCTAAGCTTCAAGATCAGCATTCGAAAGGAAATATCCTCATTTCCAGAGACAAGGGTCACTTATAGGCCCGATACCATTGGAAAGTCAACGGTAAGAATGCCAAAACCGTCAGGAGAATGCTGGAGGAATTGAAATTCACCGTGGAGTTGTAGAGTTGTGGTCTACTAGTTAATGAATATCTTATTTATGATATTAAGTATATGGTTTGTAACCGGTTTTTATTAATAAAAAAACCCCATGGATTTTTCTTTCTTGAAAAAAATAAGAGCCTATCCTAATAACACATAATTAATATAAATTCTGGATTATGCTCTAAAACTGCTTATGCTTAGCTAAGAGTCGATCTTCTTCAAACATAAGGAAACAGGTTAATGATCCAAGTTCTAAAGGCATTTGGCAGGAGTGAAAGCCTGATCTCTTACGAACCACCAACAAGTTATTGTAGTTGGCCTGGTTTTCCTCCAATAACGTTGGTGAATCAGCCTGAATTCGCAGATAGCAACCATAAATCACTAACCTCACTGCTAGTTTGACAATTGAGTTATGATAAGTTTTCCTACCGTGAAAAAAAACAAAAACAAAAAACACAATCAATATTATTACTTAATTATATTTAGATATATTTTTCCTAACCGTTGCTCAAATTTGATGAGTTTCTAGTATTCTACAATGAAAAGTAGTCCGTAGTAGAGAGGATTCGAAATGGCAAACCCGACAAGTTGGAAGCATTGAAACAATCAATCCAAACAATACAATGATATTATTTTAAATAGGTTGAATATCGATTTTCATCCTTGGTGCCATCATACTATATTTTTCTTTGGTTAACATTAAGGTTGTTACTAGGGACAACCACATCCAAGCAAAGGAATTGTGGAATACATGGCATGTGCAGGATCATTTGACCAACAAGTTTTAGACACCTTACCATAAATTTATATTTATTTTTATCAATCAATTAAAATTGTATATGGTATGTGCTTAACAAAATAAACAATATGCCAATCTTATGTATTATGTATGCTATAGAAGCTGTAATTGCAATTCTTAAAGTTGATGTTAACCATCAAGTTATTTTTAAATGGTTATAAAATTTAGTACCTTGTAAATTTTAATTTAATCTAATTCCTGTGACTATTACAATTTTTCAAACTATCTATATTATTCTTCAACATGTATAGGTTTAATGTATTTACAATCGAAGTATCTTTTTTAGTACATTAATAAATTTACAATCGAAGCATCCATTTTTTTAACCTTCCTTTGTAAGTAGTGAAACTCTCTCAAAATAAAATATACTAGTACAAAGAATTTCTATAAAATAGTACAAATATTATAGAACAAAAAATAAATTAGTTATTAAATATTGATTCACGATTACTCTTTTTTAAAGATGATGATATATACAAATTTATTGAAAATGTGATGCAAATTGTTAATGCAAGAAATTATTAGATTTCATTATGTTTCTAATTAAAATTATATTGTTAAATTGGTGTATTAACTTAATAAAAAAATATTTTCATGATACAAAAAAAATAAAGTTATCTTTCACCATTAGTCATTGAAATTTGACAATTCTCTTCACAACTACGTGCGGAGCTTTACTTCATTTCCTTTCACAAACTTTTCGGTGAACTTCATTAATTCCTTGCTGCTTGTTTGAACGTCATTAACTCATAAGTGAACCTCCCTACCTACTCCTTGGGTAATATCTTTTCCCTTGAACCCTCGAGCTATAATGGAGTTGTACAAGAGATGGGTACACTAGCAAAGTGAAGGTGAGCTAGGTTCTCACTTAATAGAATATCACTCACAACAAATCTCTTAGTAGTCAATCAAACATAGTATCATTAGGGTATTGTCCAACAATGGGGTGCAAAAATGAGCTTCCCATAACATGCTCTTTCTTTTATAAAAAGTATTAGCAGTGCCACAGTTTGTCTCCTCATGCAAAAATAAGTATTTTATTTAATTCAAATTTTGATTATTCACCCATCCAAGTGTAAAAAATTCACCAAGGATCTTATGAAAATATTTGTCTTTTTCTCTTTTAAAAGGGCTAATTTCCCTCACCCACAAATGTTTTCCTATTTCTAATCATAGTGGTTTCTTGATCCTAATTCCCATTCCCTATTTTTGAGTTTAAGTTTTTCATCAACTAGAGTCATGAGGTAGGTATTATATTCTTGTCCCTAGCTACCCCTACTTTTTCTCAAATTAAATCTTAGTTGAATATTTTTAATTTATTCTTTAGTTACATTGAGTTTTTTCATGAATTTGAATTTTCCCCTTTTTTAAATGAGTCCTTTTTAATTTCATGCACACTTTCCCTTATCGTTAATATGTATCACCCATTTATTTGTCCATGTTTTCTAACTTAGAGTTCATTCTTTCCCCACATTTTAGGATATTCAAAGGGCTTATTTTTAGAGGAAATAATTGATTGATCTTTAATTTTAACTCTAGAAGTATAACCTTATTTCCCCATCCACAAACTTTACCCTTTTGATTAACATTTAATTTAACTAGTCTTTTATTTGGTCTCACTTATTTTAGTGTTTTAATTTATCAACATGACCCTTAATTACCTTCAATTTTCTGATTTCAAGGGTGTCAAGTCAATTGTGCCCTTCAAAAACTTTATCATGAAGTTCTAAGGGTTTCACACCTCTTGTCCTTCATTCATCTGTGATTGAAATAGAGGAGCATGGGCACAATGATGGAGGCCACTATTAACTCCTAGGTTGTCCTTTATTGTGAGACTAATGGTGTTGAGGTTCAAGAATTCCCCCTTGATGGGTGCCTTAGTAAAACCTTGTGAGTAATTGAATTAGTGGTAAAATCGTCATGCCATTGTAAACTTCAAAGTGAAGGAGTCCCAACACCTTCCAACCCAAGTCACAATGATAGAAGGTGGAATCAAGGATGTTATCCCAACCCTCCTAGGAAGTCCAATTTTCTCCATACAACAACATCACCTATGTGTGTGTAATTTATATAAGCACATGACATGTGTTTGGAAACACTAACATGTCATCATTTGTAAGTTAAATTCTAGCATCAACAATCCTCAAATGACCCAAACTGAAATTGTTGACTCATCACACATATAAGCACCAAGGTGATATCTTGCGACACTCAAAAAACTATTAGTAACATCTTATCACAAGAGTAATATTTAATTATAAGCATTATAAGTAACATAAAATCATTAACAATGACGATATCACAATCATCATCATAGTTTACTGAAATCGACATAAATACATCATACGACCTCATCACATGAAATGACAACAACCAAATCATAAAATATAATGTCCTCAAAGAATAGGTGTATATCATTATATTTTATAAGAATCAAAATAATGTCTATCACAGGTCAACTAGAGCAAGGAACTACATAGACCTCCTCTTAATTTATACTTCGTCCCAAAGTCTCAAAACAAGGAAGTAAAATGACGACACATCTCCTCTGCATCCTCCCAAATGATAGAACTAGGACACTCAATATCCTTCTGGACCTTCACTTGGTCCACTAATCATCATGTAAGCTATAGATTTTTTTAGTCCAATATGCAAATTGGATCAACGAGCACCATCCGCTCTTCTATGACCTATAAATGACTCTATTCAATAACATGTGAAAGATAAAAAATGTGGTCACATAAAATAGGTACATGGAACACATCATGCATACATTGATAATGATGTAGGTAATGCAAGATTATATCCTACTGGCTCTTTTTTCTCTATGAATTTTAATGGCTCCACAAACTATGGAGACAACTTCACTCCCTTCTTACAATTTATAAAAATATCTTATCTTGAATCTCATAACTGATTTGCTCATTCTGATGAGCGTATTCATAACCCTTTTTCTCATCTTGAGATTCCTTCAATATTGCCTTAACCATGGTAATCTAATCTTCCATTTCTTACATGACCTTAGGTCCTATCTATACTTGGTTATCAATCCTATCCTAGCTCAATAATGTCCTAAAAGGCCTACCATATGAAAAATTGAAGGGTTCCATCTTAATGGAACTCTGGTAAGTGTTATTATAGGAAAATTATATCAATGGTAAAAACTCTTCCCATATTTTTTGTTGATTCATCACATACACGCACAACATATCTTCAAGGATTTGGTTGGCCCTCTCACTCTATACATCCATATTAACATTATAAGCGGTGGTAAATTTTAATTGGGTCACCAAGTCCTTTTGGAAACTAGTCCAAAATCTTCCTGTAAACATTGTTCCCCTATTTGAAATGATCTTCCTTGGTACACCATGCAATCTCACTATATCATCAATAAATACTTGGACTATCTTAGGAGCCTTATATGTAGTCTTGACCAATATAAATTAAGCATTTTTTGTCCAAGTGTCCACCACCACAAAAATAGATTATTCCTCCTTGCCATCATTGGCATTCCCACAATGAATTCCATCAAAATCAACTCCCATTTTGACTCTAGTATTGCATGAGGTTGCAATAGTCTTACCAGATGTATATATTCAACCTTTACATGCTGACACTCTAAACATCTTGCCATGAAATTTATGATATCCTTCTTCATCCCCTGGAAAAAAAATAGCGGTTTCAAGTTTGCACTCATATTTGACACTAGTACATGCCATGTACACATCTTGATAAGCTTCACTCAAGACAAAATGTTATACTTCCTCATTCAATGAAACATATATCCTTCCATGAAATTATAATTGATCATGATTGTCTAAAGAATACCCTTCGTACTTTGGAATCCTCATATTGTTTTCATCTAAATTATATTTGACTTCCTTGTACCAATGATCCTCAACTTATAATCCAAGAAATTGTTCTCTTAAACTCGTCCTCAAGGGATTATCGAAAATATTCGTGGTCTTGGACTTAGGGCATCTACCACCTTATTCATTGTCCCATTTATATATATAATGCTGAAATCATATTCACTAATGAACTCTGACCACCTTCTGTATTTGGCATTTAAGTTGTTTTACTAATGAACTTCAACATTCTTTGGTTGGCATTTAACTTATCTTGTGTGAATATGTGTTGTAACTCACAATGATTAATTTTAAGTTCAAAATTTCTTCTCAACAAGTTACTAATGTCTCCAAATTTTCAATGCGTAAACAATTGCAACCATTTATAAGTCATGTGTCACATACTTCTCCTCATGCAACATGAATTTTTTTGATATATATGTTATTACTCTTCCATCTTGCATCAATACACATCCTAGACCATCCTTAAATTCAAACGTATAGAACAAAAATTCCTACTCCATATCAAGCACTTTTAGAATTACTGCAATTATTAGCAATTTCTTCAATTTCTTGGCCTCTTCACATTTCTTCATCCAAGAAAACTTCTTATTCTTCCTTTAGAGATTAGTAATGGGGGTTTCTAAATTTAACAATCATTCAAAATATTTGGTATAATATTTTATCATTCTCATAAAAGTGCATACTACATGAATGTTGATCGATGTCATCCATTCCATTATGACCTGTATATTTGTAGGATCCATTGTAATACCCTCCCCATTGATGATTTTTCCTAGATAGTGAATCTCAGACTGGTAAAATGAACACTATGATAACTTTCCATACAATTGGTTTTCTTTGTGACACTGCAACACAAGCCTCAAGTGTTCATTATGCTCCTTCAAGTTCCTTTAACAAATCAATATGTTTTTTTTTTTTTTAACTCAAGCTTCTGTGATCCATAATGAATTACAAAAAGTCTTTCAGTAGAAATCACATAAAAAATATTGTTATGTAATTTCTACCAAAAGACTTTTCGTAAATAAATATGTTGTCGATAAAAACTTATATGGACGTTTATAGATACTCTCTAAATAATGTGTTCATCAAGCTCATGAAAACACCTAGGGCGTTTGTGAATCAAAAAGGTAGTACTACAAACTCTAAATGCCTAAGCCTTGTCTTAAAGCTTGTCTTTGGGATATACTCTTCCTCAATTTTCAATTAGTATTATCCAGATATCAGATCTTTCTTAGAAAACATAGTCCCTTCCTTCATATAGTCAAACAAATCGTCTATCATTAGAAAATAATGTTGATTTTTAGTTTTCATCTTGTTCAAATGATGATAGTCTATGGATAACCTCTAATCCCATCATTATTTTTTACATGGGAACTCCTTACAAAGATGTACTAGGTCGTATGAACCCCAAATCTAGGTTGTGTGGCTCAATGACATCTTTAAGATTGATAGTGAAATCAATACCCCTATTAGAAGGTATCACAAGTAATTCTCCTAGGAACACATCCTTGAATACAATAAGAATAAGATATTATCTAGGTCATCTAAATCCTTTTTATCATTTAGAAATCCATTTGCATATATCTGGAACCCTTTTCACTTGCATCTCATCAATTGCATTAATGAGATGAACCTTAAGAAAACTCATTTGTTCCTTCCCATCAAGGATTTCCTTTGACCATCACTACCAGTGAAATGTAGTGTCTTATCCTTATAGTCTAAAACTTCCTTGTCTCATTTTAACCATTTCATTCATATGACAATGTCATAGGATCCTAGGACCATGGTTTATAGCAATATATTAGTCTTACACACACTTAGTTCGATCTCACAATATCTTATTAACTTACCTACGTTCCTTTGCATCCCACAAGCCATTTCTACATGCCCAAAATCAAGTTGTGCAACTACCTCATGTTTGATTTTTTATAGTGCATTATGCGAAATAAAAGATTCAATAGCTCCTAGATCTATTAAATAAACAAAACTTATCCAATCGATATTACTTGTTGTCTCAAGTACACTGGTTTGGTGCTTAGCCTAATTATTGCTCATTGTCACATGGATCAAATGAGCCTTTCCTATACCCCCAACTATGGATTACTATTGGGTTGGGTTGGACTTACCTTATTATTGATAGAAATCCCTCTCGTAATTTGGACCTCCATAAGTCGAACACCCTCTCTTAGGATCTTAGCTCCCATTATCAGTTCAACTAAATGTTGGCCTAGACTTTTGTGTGAAGTGTTGTGAAGGTGTAGCATAGAACTATTGTGTGGGTCGATAATGTTGTGTCTAACATGACTATTGTGCTACCGATCATGACTGTTGTGAGGCAGGTTGGGACTGCTATGCTGGAGGCTGATATGGTGGCCTCTAGTTCCTTGTCAACCAATTTTGATGATTGTTATTGATCCCTTTTTATGGTTTCTATGCTCTGAACTATTCCCACTAGATACTCCAAACCTGTCAAACCTTAGTGGCCCATTCAATCCATACTCAAAATATTATATTTAACAATTGTGGTCCATTGAACCGCCTCATGTAATATATGAGGCATCAAAATTTTTACTTCGGCTCGGATGTTGTAATTTAGTCCATAAAAAAGCTTCCTTAAATTTATGATATTTAGGTGTGGAGCATATTTGAGTAGTTCCATGAATCAAGCTTCATACTCGAGTACTAATAGACTTCCATATTTTAGGGGATTGAACTCCTTCAATTTCCTTTTTATGAATTCTTATGACAAATATAATTCTCTTAATTTTTCCTCGAATAATTCCCATCTTATATCTAAAATATCCATTCCCAGTTATGGCAAGAGTGTCTTCCGCCACAATAAGTAAATTCCTTTTAGTTGAAACATGCCCATCCTTACCTTTAAGTTTGAGGTGTAGTCCCTCAAAGAGAAACACATTACCATGTTCTCAAGATGAGCTTATGCTACTTTTCCATCCGTGGACCCCTAAAATTCCAAAAAAAATACTTTTTCTAGCTCCCAATGCATGTTGTTATTTGTTGGGTTTTGGATCCTTTAGTTGGGGCCACGTGTCCTCCTTATTCCTATTCGAAATGGTTCAACAAAACCTTAGACATATCTTGAAAATATCTTATTAGGTTCAATGCTTCACCACTAGGAATACATTCTTGCTCCACAACATGTTCCTTCTCAATAAGTGGGGTGAGAGGAGTTGGTTGCATAGGTGGTGTCATGCAGTGCCCCCTTGCAACCCTACTCCTTCCTATTCCTCTTCAAGCCATGATAATTGTTTTACTCAAAAATCAAGTTACATTATTTTATAATCAATAATGAAAATGCATAAAGTTATAGTTGTTCCAAGGGTATGGTATGTGATATTAAAATGTAACACCTCACCATACAACCTCAAGATTTCAGTTATTTTTCTTTATTTCTTTCTTTTAGGGTACAAATAACTTGAAATACATATCACATTAATTTGATCATGCAATAATTGATCTGTAGTAATTGAACCATATAAAACACCCCACTTTATATATATATATATATATATATATATATATATATATATATATATATATATATATATATATATATATATATATATATATATATATATATATATATATATATATATATATATATATATAGATATATATATCTAGATCTAATGGGTAATCCATATTATTATTATCCAATTTTAAGGTCCCAGCGAAGCCAAACACTAAATTGGTGTATGAGACCTCCTTGTTTGTGGGAGAAGGGACCCACCTCCATGGAGCCATTTTACTGCTAAGTCTACAAAGGCATACATATTCTACGCCCATTTGGTTTTGAACCTATGACCTCTTAGGAGGAAACACGTGCTCTTAACCACTAAGCCCACTCAAGGTGTGTGTGTATATATATACTTAAAGTTACATCTCAATGCAATATTAATACAAGGTGTGTTTATGTGCAATTACAATTTGTGCTACATATTGACTCACATCATAACAATACATTAATATCTTATTTTCCTTCCTACTTAATATTAGATGTAAGTATACAACCATTTATATTATGTTTCATGTATTTTGTTACCACTAAATACAAATATAAATTGTAAAATTTATAAATAGAAATTGGATCATGTATAATTATTCATTTATTAACTTAATTAATGATTTTAACTATAATTAATAACATATCACAATTATATATTCTCATTTCATTTTGACAATATATTACTTCTTGGTTTAACTACACATATTACAATATTTGTTCATGTAAATTTACAATTTTCAAATTTAATAAGGTTGAATTCAAACTTAAGATCTAATCACACAATAACCAAATTTAAAGCAGATTTTGAATTTATAAAATTTATAATTAAGTGATATTAATCTAATTATTATTTTTTTAATTACAAAAATTATAATTTTATTAATATAAGTAATTTGTTAGAGAAAAGAATATTACCATTAATTAGCAACAAAAAGTTGGAATTAAACTAAATTATCTAATGTGTCGAGAATATATATATATATATATATATATATATATATATATATATATATATATATATATATATATATATATATATATATATATATATATATATATATATATAGTGTGTGTGTGTGTGTGTGTGTGTGTGTGAGCTAAAGATGCAACTAACTATGCCTAATTTGTAAGTTAGGTTGCTATAGAAATAATATCTGTGCATAGGGATAATTTTTACATTTACAAATATATATAAAGTCATTATCGCCTCATTAAAATTTTATAAGGGGTTGGATTGGTTGGATTCTGAAAAAATATTCAATAATTTTACATAGGGGTTGTGAGGGGTATGCACTACCTTCACACAGGAGCAGAGCTAAAGACAATGAACATTTTGCTGGATGAGAATTTTGTGGCCAAGGTGGCAGACTTCGAGCTTTCAAAGATTGGACCTACTCTGGATGAAACCCATGTGAGTACTGTAGTCAAAGGTTGCTTTGGATATATTGACCCCGAGTACTTCAAAAGGCAGCGGTGTTGGCATTATGTTTCTGGTATGGCTCTATGTTGTACTTGATGGCAACACCCGTGGCAATGCTCTGATCAGGCTCTCAATATGTTGAAAATTAAGAAGTATGCAGGAGAACAGTTCAGAAGACGCGTACACGCAGGTACACCATGAAGGGACTGTGGCCAGACACGCAGGTCCTCCGTTCAGGAGGTGTGTACCCCAGTGCACTCATTTCAAGGCAGAGAAAAGCACACGTGGGGTTTCTTATGTTTAACCCTTGGTATTTAGCCGACGGTATTTGTGTTATTATGGTTTTGGCTCGTGGTATTGATCCATGATTTTAGGAGGAGCTTGCCTATATAAAGCAAAGGAGATCACTTGGCTAAGTATCTTTTGCAATTGAATATCTTAAGATCTGAAATATTGGGTTATGGTCTTAAAAGCTTGATCTATATGTAAGTGAAGTTGAAGGCGAATCTATGAAGGGTGATCTCTCAAGCGCATGATCAGATCTGGGCATCTGACTAACTGTGCCACACTGGTGGACTGCCAATTCGGCCCTAATCAGAAGTACGCAGGTGTTTAACGGTTCAGGTGAGTGGGTACGTAGAGCAGAAACAGGAGAGCTGCGTGAGTACGCAGAGCAGAAGAAGGAGAACTGCGTGGGTACGCAGAGCGACAAAGGTTCAGGTGCGTACGCACAGTAACAGTACGCGGCGCGATAGTGTCCCTGGGTGCGTACCTGTAGTAACAGTACGCGGCGCGATAGTGTCTTTGGGTGCGTACCTGCAGTAACAGTACGCAGCGCGGTTGAAGAATTAGTGCGTGGACACGCAGTGCGGCAGAAGGGTCTCTACGGGTATACACAGGGGAGCAGAAGGTGAAGTGCGTACGCACGCAGACCAGAGAAATAAAAACTGCGTATCTGTCTTAAGATCTTCTATTGATTGAATTTTTTTTTGTTGATAAGGTGTTCTGGGTTAGTTCTGTTATTGCTGATTTGGTTACTGCAGTTGTCTGTGTATCTTACATGTACTTGATGATCGTTTGATGCTTTATGAAAAGAAGTAGGGGGTTGTAGCTCCCTTCAAGGAGAGACTGGAAAACGAGAGAGAGTTGTAGCTCTCTGCAGGTTGCAGCCTGCGTACTGGTAAAGGACTGCACCAGTACAAAACCATTGTAAAAGGAGTTTCTAATTTGAAAGAAGATAGAGACATATTGCAGCAGGTGGTTTTCACCCACATTGGGTTTCCACCTTACATCTTGTGTTCTTTGGTGTGACTATCTGTTTTCTTTGTTCATGCTCATTATTTTATGGTACTGACATGAAAAAATAATTCAAAGAACAAATAAGAAAGATTTATTAAAAGAATTTGATAATACTGATTCACCCCCCCCCCTCTCAGTATTATTTCCAACAATTGGTATCAGAGCAGGTCCTTCGAAGAAGCTTGATCGCTTGAAGGAAGATCAGTCATCATGAGCAACTACGAGAGGGAAGCATCAATCATGCCACCAATTTTTGATGGGACAAACTTCAATTATTGGAAGGTAAGAGTTACTGCCTATCTTCAATCTCTTGGTACAGAAGTTTGGGATATCATAGATACAGGCTACGCTTTTCCTTCAACTACTCCTATAGATGTGGTCGAAAAGAAGAAATATGAAACAAATGCTAAAGCAGTCAATACTTTGTTGGGATGCTTATCTCAAATAGAATTCGTAAAGGTTATGCAATATAAATCCGCTAAAGAAATATGGGACAAGATTGTCTTGAGCTACGAAGGAGATGAACAGGTAAAGCGTGCTAAACTTCAAACTCTCAGGATTCAGTATGAGAATCTCAGGATGTATAATGATGAAAGTGTGGCTAACTATTTTCTTTGGGTAGATGAGATTGTTAATTGCATGAAAAATTTGGGTGAAGAAATAAAGAGGCTATTGTGGTTGAAAAAGTTCTAAGATCATTGTCCCCCAAGTTTGAATCTAAAGTATCTGCAATAGAAGAAAAGGAAAATCTACGAATTCTTACTATGTCTCAGCTTCACGAAATTCTAACTGCTTATGAAATGAGAAATGGAGGTCCTTCAGACAAAAGAGAAGCTGCTTTCAAGGCTTCAGGCAAAGGAGATTATTATGAAGCAAGTCACGTCCCAGAAGAAGAAGAAGAAGAATCAAATTTTGTCAGAAATCTTCAAAGGGGTTCTGGAAGGTTCAAAGGTAAGTTACCTTTTAAATGCTTTGCTTGTGGAAGAGTAGGTCATTATGCTGCAAAATGTCCTTATAAGGATAAAGGAAAGGAACCTGCTAGATGGAACAAGAAACAGAGTACAAATAAGAAAAGCTACTACACTCATGAAGATAGTGATGGTCTATCAAACAGTGATGAAGATGAACGAGGTAATGAATATAAATTGTTAATGACATTTGAAGATGATGATTATATGGATGCTATAGATGTGGATAACCTTTATGAAGAAATTACTAGACTCAAGAGATGTATAGAAGAAAAGAATATGATCATTGATACTCTACAATTTCAAATTGATGAAAAGGAAAAGCATCTTGAAAAATTAGAAGGTGAAATTGCTGATCTTAGGAAAGAGATTGAGAAAACAAAAGCTATTAATCTTAAGTTTGTCAAAGGATCTGAAACTTTGAATGAGATTATCAATGTGCAGCAGTCTCCACTAAACAAGACAGGTCTGGGCTATAATGGAGAAACTTCTCAAGCACCCACCTCAAAAAGTTATCTTGATGCAGCAAGAAGAAATGAGCAAAAGCACAATGAAGACCATCAGGTAAAGCAGGGACGAATTTCAAATAGAGACTATCAGGGGCAATCCGTCTTAAGGGTGAACAGAAGCTACAACCAGCCACAGGTAAAATCTTCTCAATTTGGTTCAAGAATGGATGACAATAGAAATTACAATCATTTGGCTGGTAGATTTGATAACTGCAGAAGTTTCTTCAATGGACAATGCTTTTCCTGCCATAACTTTGGCCACAAAGCAGCGCAATGTGTTGCATATAAAACGATCATGACGAGAGAAGCTCAAAAACAAAGAAGTATGACCGGGATTACAAAAAGGACCTATAACAATTTTTCGGTTCTTGAAAATGAAGTTGAATGTTCTATTTGCAATAACTTTGGTCATGAAGATTCTGAATGTAGAAGCAGGTTTCAGCAGAAAAAGGAACAAGCCTCAAGCACCAAAACATGGAGAATAAAGGAACCACAAACAGAAAGATGTGGGATAGCATTTTATGCAGAGGGACAGGAAAATCTATGGTACATTGATAGTGGATGTTCGAAGCATATGACAGGTGATAAAGAAAAACTGGAGTCATATTCTGCTCTAGAAAAAGGAAAGAAAGTTTCTTTTGGAAATGATACTCCTGCAACTATAAAAGGAAAAGGCATTGCTCAGTTAAAAGAAAAGGTCAAGGCTGGAAATGTTTTGTATGTAGATGGATTGAAGCATAATCTTCTAAGTGTCAGCCAGATGTGTGATCAAAGAACCGAGGTGATATTCAGATCAAATGGATGTCTTGTCCGTGATCTTGATACAGGTAAAACAGTGATCAAAGGTAAAAGAACTCCAAATAATCTATACATATTTGAAGAAGGACAAAAACAATGCTATCTGAGCAAGGATGATGAGCACTGGTTATGGCATCGGAGATTGGGGCATCTAAGCTTTTCACAAATAAGGAAAGCATGCAAATATCAGGCAGTTCGCGATCTTCCAGATATCAAAATTCCAGACAACACCATATGCAAATAATGTCAGTTTGGAAAGCAAACCAGAACTAACTTTCCAGAGAAGGAAGGATCAGCTAGCATGCCTCTTGAGCTAGTACACACAGATACATGTGGTCCATTCAGGAAAAGAACACCTCGAGGAGAAGAATACCTGATATTATTCATTGACGATTTCTCCAGGTTTGTCTGGTTAGGACTTATGAAGCACAAAGATGAAGCATTCGAAAAAATCAAATCTTTCAAAGCCTTGGTTGAAAATGAATCAGGTCACAAAATTAAGTGCCTCAGATCCACAGAGGTGGGGAGTTTACCTCAAATGAATTTTTTGATTTCTGTGAAGAACATGGGATAAGAAGAGAATTCTCTACAACTATAACTCCTCAGCAAAATGGAGTTGTGGAAAGAATGAACAGAACAGTCCAACAAATGGCTCGTGCTATGCTTGATGAGTCAGGAACTCCCACAACTTTATGGGGTGAAGCTGCACATGCTGTGGTTGTTATTCTCAACAATACAAATGTTCGGGTGAACAGCACTCAAACTCCTCATGAGCTCTGGAGTGGTAAGACTCCTTCGGTAAAGCACTTCAAGATCTTTGGGAGCAAATGCTATATCAAGAATACTAATGAGCAGCTTGGCAAACTTGAACCTAGAGCAGATGAAGGCATTCTTCTTGGTTACTCTCCACATAGCAAAGCATACAAATGCTACAATAAAAGACTTGGCAGAATCGTTGACAGCATTGATGTAGTGGTTGATGAGAAGGGATACATTCCTAGGCAAGTACATCATGAAGACATCGAAGAAGATGAAGGCTACCCTCAACGACAGAATGATGAAGAAGAAGAACCTCAAGAAGAACCAGAGGAGCAGACAAGAATAGAAGAAAAGACTCCATCCAGATATGTTAGAAGAATCATCCAGAATCTCAGATTATGGGGCAGAAAGAAGCAGGTGTACAAACAAGAAGAACAGTTGCAGAAGCTTCAAGCTATTTGGCATTACTCTCCTCTACTGAACCACAAAATGTGAAAGAGGCATGCAAAGATGAATGTTGGGTGAAAGCAATGGATGAAGAGCTTGAGCAGATCGAAAAGAACAACACTTGGGAGCTGGTTCCTAGACCAAAGGATAAGAATGTTATCAGAACAAAATGGGTCTTCAAAAATAAATTGAATGAAAATGGAGAAGTAATTAGAAACAAGGCCAGACTTGTTTGTAAAGGGTATGCGCAGCAAGAAGGAATAGACTTTGAAGAAACCTTTGCTCCTGTTGCAAGACTTGAAGCCATCTGAATGTTCCTTGCTCTCTCAAGTTTTCAAAACTTCAAAGTATTTCAAATGGACGTGAAATCAACCTTTCTGAATGGAGACTTGGAAGAAGAAGTATACATTGAGCAGCCAGATGGGTTCATTCTTGGAAATGATCCAAATCTTCTATGCAGATTGAAAAAGGCTCTCTATGGTCTCAAACAAGCTCCAAGGGCTTGGTACTATCGTTTGGACAAATATCTTCATCAAGAAGGTTTTTCAAAAGGATCAGCAGATAGCAATCTTTATATAAAAGTTGAAAATGACAAATTGCTAATACTTGTTGTGTATGTAGATGACATTAT
Source organism: Pinus tabuliformis (assembly GCA_031772625.1). Classification (NCBI taxonomy): domain Eukaryota; kingdom Viridiplantae; phylum Streptophyta; class Pinopsida; order Pinales; family Pinaceae; genus Pinus; species Pinus tabuliformis. Next base: position 868,350,865 of record CM062814.1, on the reverse strand, counting down.
CTTTAGCAGCAATGAAGAAGCTATGAGTCAAAGCTTTGCCTTGGTCATGCAGAAAGAATTTGAAATGTCCTTGCTGGGAGAACTGACATATTTCCTTGGTTTGCAAATCCAACAAAAAGAAGGAGGAATCTTTTTATCTCAAACCAAGTATCTCAAACAGATTTTGAAGAAATATGGCATGGAAGATGCAAAACCAGTATGTACACCCATGGTCACAGGATGTAGCCTCAGTGCAAATGATGAATATGCAGCAGTACATCAACCAAACTACAGATCTATGATTGGAAGTTTACTTTATTTGACAGGTACCCGACCGGACATCATGCATGCAGTTGGAATAGTTGGAAGATTTCAGGCAAATCCGAGGGAGACTCATCTTCAGGCAGTGAAGAGAATTTTCAAATATCTTCAAGGGACTCAAAATTATGGCTTATGGTATCCCAGAGATACAGATCTCACACTTCATGCTTATACAGATGCAGATTGGGCCGGAAGCGTGGATGACAGGAAAAGCACAAGTGGTGGTGCGTTCTTTATGGGTTCCAGACTGGTATCTTGGTTCAGCAAGAAACAAAGTTCGATTGCCTTGTCTACAGCTGAAGCAGAATATGTTGCTGCTGCATCTTGTTGCACTCAACTCCTTTGGATGATGCAGACTTTGTAGGATTTTCAAATCACTTGTACACCACCTATCCCCATCTTATGTGATAACACAAGTGCAATCAGAATCTCAAAGAATCCTGTCATGCATTCAAAAACCAAGCACATACTAATCAAGTATCATTTTCTTCGGGAACAAGTGCTTGAACAGAAGGTCAAGTTGGAGTATGTTCCTTCTAAGGAACAAGTTGCTGATATACTCACCAAACCATTGCCCAGGGACACTTTTGAATACCTCAAGCAAAAGCTGGGGGTTGTTGATGCATCATCTTATTGTTGAAACTCTTCTGATTGTATACATGTGCTGGGTGGCAGATTGGTTGAAGATTGATGGCACAGGTTCAAGGGGAGCATATAATGCATTGTTGGCATTATGGAGGATGTACAGAAGGAGATCATGGAAGTAGCTGCAATATGTCTCTATCTCTTTCATGGTGGATTATGGTTCGTCGTTGCAGATCTGGTTCATATTCAGGGGGAGCATAACCCTTTGCCCTTGATGTCAAAGGGGGAGAATGAAGCTAGTTTTTGAGGTTGCCATCAAGTCCAAAGGGGGAGATTGTTGGCATTATGTTTCTGGTATGGCTCTATGTTGTACTTGATGGCAACACCCGTGGCAATGCTCTGATCAGGCTCTCAATATGTTGAAAATTAAGAAGTACGCAGGAGAACAGTTCAGAAGACGCGTACACGCAGGTACACCGTGAAGGGACCGCGGCCAGACACGCAGGTCCTCCGTTCAGGAGGTGCGTACCCCCAGTGCACTCATTTCAAGGCAGAGAAAAGCACACGTGGGGTTTCTTATGTTTAACCCTTGGTATTTAGCCGACGGTATTTGTGTTATTATGGTTTTGGCTCGTGGTATTGATCCATGATTTTAGGAGGAGCTTGCCTATATAAAGCAAAGGAGATCACTTGGCTAAGTATCTTTTGCAATTGAATATCTTAAGATCTGAAATATTGGGTTATGGTCTTAAAAGCTTGATCTATATGTAAGTGAAGTTGAAGGCGAATCTGTGAAGGGTGAACTCTCAAGCGCATGATCAGATCTGGGCATCTGACTAACTGTGCCACACTAGTGGACTGCCAATTCGGCCCTAATCAGAAGTACGCATGTGTTTAACGGTTCAGGGGCGTGGGTACGCAGAGCAGAAACAGGAGAGCTGCGTGAGTACGCAGAGCAGAAGAAGGAGAACTGCGTGGGTACGCAGAGCGACAAAGGTTCAGGTGCGTACGCACAGTAACAGTACGCGGCGCAATAGTGTCTCTGGGTGCGTACCTGCAGTAACAGTACACGGCGCGATAGTGTCTCTGGGTGCGTACCTGCAGTAACAGTACACAGTGCGGTTGAAGAATTAGTGCATGGACACGCAGTGCGGCAAAAGGGTCTCTGCGGGTATACGCAGGGGAGCAGAAGGTGAAGTGCGTACGCACACAAACCAGAGAAAGAAAAACTGCGTATCTGTCTTAAGATCTTCTATTGATTGAATTTTTTTTTTGTTGATAAGGTGTTCTGGGTTAGTTCTGTTATTGCTGATCTGGTTATTGTAGTTGTCTGTGTATCTTACATGTACTTGATGATCATTTGATGCTTTATGAAAAGAAGTAGGGGGTTGTAGCTCCCTTCCAGGAGAGACTGGAAAACGAGAGAGAGTTGTAGCTCTCTGCAGGTTGCAGCCTGCGTACTGGTAAAGGACTGCACCAGTACAAAACCATTGTAAAAGGAGTTTCTAATTTGAAAGAAGATAGAGACATATTGTAGCAGGTGGTTTTCACCCACATTGGGTTTCCACCTTACATCTTGTGTTCTTTGGTGTGACTATCTGTTTTCTTTGTTCATGCTCATTATTTTATGGTACTGACATGCAAAAATAATTCAAAGAACAAATAAGGAAGATTTATTAAAAGAATTTGATAATACTGATTCACCCCCCCCCCCCTCTCAGTATTATTTCCAACAAGCGGTTGACAGAAAAATCTAATGTCTACTCCTTTGGAGTAGTGCTAATGAAGGTGCTATGTGGAAGGCCAACCATCAATCCTTCTCTTCCCAGAGAGAAAGTCAATATAGCAGAGTGGGCAATGCATTGGCAAAGGAGAGGCATGCTTGGCCAAATTATTGATCATCATCTTGTAAATACAATCAATCCTAACTCCCTGAGAAAGTTTAGGGAGACAGCTGAAAAGTGTTTTGATGACCAAGGTATTGACAAGCCCACTATGGGTGATGTGCTTTGGAACATAGAATATGCCCTTCAACTTTAGGAAACTACAATACTAGATGATCCAAATGAAAGAAATGTTAATCGCCTTTTAGAGATTCCCTTACGATTTTCTAAGGAAGATATTTTTGGTGATAGTACTATTGAGAGGGGTAGTGATGTTGTAAGATTTTATGAGGAAGGGAATTTTGGTGATAGTACTATTGAGAGGGGTAGTGATGTTGTAAGTGAAGAAGGTTCAAAAGGTGCAACTGCAAGTACAATATTTTCACAATTAGTTAATCCTCATGGAAGGTGATCACATATATTTTGTGTGTGGTGATTCATCCACCAACTTATGTGAGCTGGCCATTGTGATACAAATTAATGATCACCTTCAGAAAATCTTAATGCTTCATTGGTCTTCACTCCTAAGACTAAATCTTCAGTTTCTTTTTAAAAGCACTTGCTTCCTAGCTCACTGCCATCCAAGGTAAGTCCCATATGGATTAATTTTCCTAGATTTCCATCCTTATTTTTAAGGTTTGAAATTCTACCTTACAAATATGTACTATTCAGTGGCATTTCTTGTGTACTAGAACACTTTGGCTTTTTCAATTATTAGAAGCTTCCCTTGGCTTAAGATTAAGATTCTTTTATTAGATTATACATTGTGGTTGGGGTGCTTCTTTCTTCACAAAGTGTATGGTTTCTATTTTAAAGATCATCTATCTTTATTGGACTATTAAAAAAAATAATTTTTTACAATTCCATATTTCTTAATGCCTTCAAGATATGAAACAATGATCACAACATGATGAGATGAAATTAACAATGCTTGAAACATGTGTATATGAAAACACAAGCTACAACCAATGTAACAAACCAAAATTTCAATATTTCCTGGTGCTTTACTGTGGATCCAGACTACAAATACTTCATTCGGATGCATTTCTGCGATATTGTGAGTACCGCACTGAATGAACTATACTTCAATGTATATGTCATCTTTCACTTCATTTACTTCACTTGAGCTCAAGAAAAGGTCTTTGACAAGGACAGGAAAGGAAGCAGTTTGACTTATTTCGATCTTTGACTCTCCTCTTTCTTTCAGTCTGTGTTAATCCGTTCTATTATGATAGCCTCTTTCTTGGCTTGGATTGGAATTTGAATCTCTTTCTTTCAGTTTATATTAATCAGTTATATTATGATAGCCTCTTTCTTGGCTTGAACTTTAATTTGAAACTGTTTATTCCACCAAGTTCAGAGTTATTTGAGGATTTCCTTATCCCTTCATATTAAGGTAAAACTGAAGAAAGTTGAAGAATGACCCTGCTATGACTAATTGTTATCAAAGAGAGCACAAGAAAAAGGTGTGAAAGAAGGGATTTACATATTACTTATTTAAAGAGGGTTATTGGTAGGTCTCATCCCTTTTCTCTCCATCTGATTCCAATCCCATTTCCCTAATATTATTTTCAACAATGTGTGTACCAAACTGTGGATGCTTTTGTGTGCTTCCACTGCATTGTCTTCTTCTCTCCCACACATAACGTACATCCAACCAATATTCATTTCAGAATAGAAACATAAGCTTCCTTCTATTATCTGCCCTTACCTTGTGCTAGATATATTCAAGATTTGTAATTGTGTTAGTTGAATCAAAACTCTCTCGTTGAACCAAAATTATTGTACTCATTCCTGGAATTCCATTTCCTCTAGCAGGTTTGTGGCTTGAATGTTAGTGCGGTGGCTGTTATTTTAAATGGATGTTTATCTAAGTTTAATGTTTTCAATTTTACTGTCTTTGGAGTGAAATGAATTTTGTGATTCCATTTTGTGGCTACTTCTCAATTTCTTGTCTGGATTAATATCTTTATAGTGAGTTTATAGCAATGTGCGAATCCAGAATGTTACGATTCTTGCACCATTCGACTCACCTAATACGGATGGAATCGATCCAGGTAGGCTAATTCTTTCTGACCAATTTGTAAATCCACATTTCCAAGGTTTCCAAATTTTCTTAATTGTTAGCAAAGTATCTTAGATCTCCATCAGACTCATGGTGCAAATGACAAGTCCATTTAGCCCAATATTATTGTTCCATTATATACATTTTTGGCCTCAAACAACTGTAGCAATGCACTCCTGGTAGGATTTTACACATGTGAAATGTATTCCTGGGTGGAAACTTTATTAGCCATTGGAAGTAGGTTTTAGTTATCATGGATAAGTTAAGAATTAAATCCATCAATTTCTCATATTTTGTGAATATATAGAACTCAATATGAAAAGACCACGAGAGATGTACTTTTTCTTTTGTTCTCAAATAAACACATGTTGTATTTACTTGAGATTTTACTTATATTGGCAACCTTGATATAGAAACCATTTAGATTCTAGAATAATAATTGTCTTATGTACATGCAAAGAAGCCTCTTCAGGCACGATCTTAGGATATAAATATGTGTAGTATGAATGAAGTTACGAGGCATGGAAGAGGGAGAGGCATACCATATCAGAGATAGCTTTTAAAATTCCAAATTGTATATGTGAGTTATTGCATTGAATCAATTTTGCTAGATTATCCCTTCTCTAATGATTATTATTCGTGAACAATGTACAAAAGGCTCCTGATGTATCATCATCATTGCATTTGTGCAACAATTTCCCAGTGCGAGTCAGGTGTGTAGTGAATTTGTGACTTATTTTTTGATCACTTTTAAATTAGCTTGGTTATGACCTACTCTCTGATACCATTTTTAAATTAGATTGGTTGTTGTTAGACCAAAACTCACAAGTAGTAGTCCACAAACACATCACCAAATTTAAAGATCTACGAAAGGCGATTTGTCCATATCATGATACATTGGAGAGCCACTGACTTGTTTCATACAATTCAATGCAAATTGAAATCATACTCATTGAAGAAGATATGTGTATTGTTTCTCGTATGATGGTATCCCAAACAATATCAGGAAGAGAAGTCTAGAGTTTATTGATACCAGCCATCGTCATTCTTCTATGGAAATTTTGAATTTAACTACTCACACTTACAAGTACATCAATAACTTTTTTGAGCTAGAAGCACCCTTCATGAAGCAATTGAAGGTTCCTTCCACTGGATAACCATCCCGCGGAAACATTTCATGCCCCTGTTCACAAACCCTAAGGGCATTGATCCTTCTTTTCTAAAATTTATGAAAATTTATTGTAGCAGTGTATGCGAATGGGGATAACTATGAGTCATTTAGAAACAAGTACGACATGAAATGGCTGCATGTACAAATGGAGCCTATTGCAAGTCACAACTTGTCACTTGTAATATCTACTTTTAAGTTCTCATAAACACTTATAAGACTTTTAGCTTAAAAGAGTGTATAGATAAAATCTTTAGTCTAACTATTCTATGTTTTGGATTTTTTCTGAGTATATTTTGTGGTCAATTTTTTCCAAAAACTTGTAGATAGTTATTAAAAGTACAAGTTCAAGTTGTGAAATATGCATAATCCAATTGTTACAGAGGCTTTTCAAGGTGTTGAATCTATTTATCCAATAAAAAACACATTTAAATAACCAAAGATCACAAACTCACCCACAATTGTATCACTTAATTCTAGCTGAAAAAAAAAAACCCAAAACATAAAATTAGATAGACAATGCCTAGATAAAAATGCATAGTCAGGGTTTTTATTGTTAAAGGGAAAATGGCCACATGGAAATTTAGTTTGTTGTAGTGGTACTGCTCACTTGGTTAGGAATAGAATTTCCAAAAGGAGTTAAGAAGTATAAAGTGCACTCATAAATTGTATCAAAGACATAAACCACATGGTCATGTCCATTCCTACAATGGATGTTGAATCCACTAATGTAGTATAAAACAATTTTTAAACAAACAAAGATCACAATTTCACCCACAGTTGTATCACTTAATTCCAACCAGAAAAACCCAAAACATATAATTAGTTAGACAATGCCTAAATAAAAATGCATAGTCAGGGCTTTTATTGTTAAAGGGAAAATGGTCACATGGCAATTCAGTTTGTTATAGTGGTACCCCTTGCATGGGTAGAAATAGCATTTCCAAAAGGAGTTAAGAAGTATAAAGTGCACTCATCTATTGTATTAAAGACATAAATCATATGATCATATATTGTATTAAAGACATAAATCATATCATCATATATTGTATTAAAGGCACAAATCATATGATCTTATCCATTCCCACAATGAGTGTTGAATCCATTTATGCAGTCAAAAACACATTTTAAACAAGCAAACATCACAATGTCACCTATAGTTTTATCACTTAATTCCAGCCAAAAAACCCAAAACATAGAATTAGTTAAACAATGCCTAAATAAAAATTCATAGTTAGGATTGTTATTGTTGAAGGGAAAATCACCACATAGCAATTCAATTTGTTATAGTGGTACCCTTGCTCGGTTAGAAATTTCATTTCCAAAAGGAGTTAAGTATAAAGTGCACTCATAAATTGTATCAAAGGCATAAACCACATGATCTTATCCATTCCCACAGTGGGATTTAGCTATTTGTTTCCCATCCTATGACAAACAGGTAAATCTAGGTTTATCATTTATCAGACATACACATGCATACCAGTGTTGAAATGTAAGATCATGTGCTTACTTTAGGATATAGCTTTTAAAATACATATTTTGGGATCCCTTGAAACCATAAATCTTGAATTATTCGTGCAATTTGAGGGATATACCATCAAGAATGGAACAAATCTAAAAGTGATCGCAGATCAACAAATGGGTGTGCAAGGGGAAATATCACTAGGAAGCATCTTGAACTTTTCCTGAAGATATCAACACCTTTACTGTACTTATATAGACAAATGAGTATGAAGTCCTCCTCCAAAAAGGGCAAAGCACAGGCTGAAATAAATTTGTGGCATAAACAAGGAAAAATCCATACACAAAGAAATAATGCATTAGAGAAGATAATTTGTCCATTTAAAGAAAAGAATGCCTCAATCCAAAGAAAAGAATGCATCACCTTAAATCAGTTATCTATGAAGTTAACCTTCTAATTCTGTGTAACTTGGGTTTATTCTGGGTGATTAGGAGGAATGATTGGGATCCTCCCCACCCAGTTTCAATTCACTAATTTTATGGTTGTCCCATTATAAACTGATTTTGTGGCTGTCACATTAAAATTATACCTCTGAACAACATAGAAGAAACTTGTTGATTATTTGTTACTGCCTTATACACTACAGTGCCATAGTGGCTCTAATGTTGATTTCTCATTGTGATGTATTATTTGATAGATTCCTGCAATGATGTCTGCATAGAAGATTGTTACATCAGCACCGGTGATGATTCAATTGCGATAAAGAGTGGCTAGGATGAGTATGGTATTGCTTTTGGCCATCCTAGTTTCAACATTATTATCCGCCACATAGTCAGTCAAAGCCATACAAGTGCAAGACTTGCATTGGGTAGTGAAATGTCTGGAGGGATCACAAATATTCATGTAGAAGATATTCTTGTAATCAACACAGAAACAACTATCAGTGTAAAGATGTCTGCATGCAGAGGAGGTTATGTGAAGGGCATCTTTATATCCAATGTGACCATGAACAATGTGAAGCATGCCATTGGTTTTATTGGGTTCTATGGTGATCATCTTGATGATTTCTATAATCTCAATTCCATCCCTATTGTATGGATCAAATCTTCCTCCTACCTCATGGAAGTAGAGGCTTGATATATGCATAGGGGCTACCAGGGGTCTACACTACCTTCACACAGGAGCAGAGCAAGGAATCATTCACCATGATGTAAAGACAATGAACATTTTGTTGGATGAGAATTTTGTGGCCAAGGTGGTAGAATTCGAGCTTTCAAAGACTAGACCTGCTCTAGATGAAACCCATGTGAGTACTACAATCAAAGGTAGCTTTGGATATATTGACCTTGAGTACTTCAAAAGGCAGCAGTTGACAAAAAAATATGATGTCTACTCCTTTGGAGTAGTGCTAATGAAGGTGTTATGTGGAAGGCCAACCATCAATCCTTCTCTTCCTAGGCAGAAATTCAATATAGCAAAGTGGGAAATGCATTGGCAAAGGAGAGGCATGCTTGGCCAAATTATTGATCATCATCTTGTAAATATAATCAACCCTAACTCCCTAGGAAAGTTTGGGGAGATAGTTGAAAATTGTTTGGCTGACCAAGGTATTGACAGGCCCACTATGGGTGATGTGCTATGGAACTTAGAATATTCCCCTCAAATTTTGGTAATTGTCATGCTCGATGATCCAAATGAAAGAATTGCTAATCATCTTTCAGAAATTCCCTTATGCTTTTCTTAGGAAGAGAATTTTAGTGATAGTACTATCGAGAGGGGTAGTTTTGTTGTAAGTGAAGAAGGTTCAAAAGGTGCAACTACAAGTACAATATTTTCACACTTAGTTAATCCTCATGCAAGGTGATCACATAAATTTTGTGTGTGGTGATTCATCCACCAATTTATGTGAGATGGCCATTATGATACAAATTAGTGATCACCTTCAGAAAATAATAATGCTTCATTGGTCTTCACTCCTAAGACTAAATATTCAGTTTCTTTTTAAAATAATTTGCTTCCTAGCTCATTTCCATCCAAGGTAAACCCCATATGGATTAATTTTCCTAGATTTCCATCCTTATTTTTAAGGTTTGAAATTCTACCTCACAAATATGTACTATTCAATGACATTTCTTGTGTGTTGGAACACTTTAGATATTTCAATTATTAGAAGTTTCCCTTGGCTTAAGATTAAGATTCTTTTATCGGATTATACATTGTGGTTGGGGTGCTTCTTTCTTCACAAAGTGTATGGTTTCTATTTTAAAGATAATCTATCTTTATTGGACTATTTAAAAAAAAAAGGTGGTTTCGTACAATTCCATATTTCTTAATGCCTTCAAGATATGAAACAATGATCCGACATGGTGAGATGAAATTAACAATGCTTGAAACATGTATATATGAAAACACAAGCTACAACCATTGTAACAAACCAAAATTTCAATATTTCCTCATGCTTTACTGTGGATCTAGGAGGTTTTTACATGTCATAGTCCCCGCTCTCCATGATGCGATTGCTGGATCGCATGGCACAACTGGTCGTCTTCTGAGGGGGCGCTTTCTCACCATACTCTTGGTGTTTTGACTTACAGGTGGGAACAATCTATGCACCACACAAAATCTTACATGCATATAGAGATAATCCTTCCTGCTAATTCGATAATCCTTCCTGCTAAGTTCTTGGTCTCTTGTATTTGCTCGTTATTGATAGTAACCCCTGAACCACTCGTTATTGACAGTAACCCCTGAACCACTTTCGACTAACCTTGTTATCCCATTCCCTTGCAGGTATGAGAGATTCATGCGCTCAGTTATAAAGAGAAAGGACTTCATATCAATACTTTTTTATTTATTTAAAAGAAAGCTCGACTCTGAATCCACAGGTTCTTATACAGTTTCTTCTTCCAATGGATACCAGATTGCGACCTTGGTTGTGAAACCCTACTCGATTAGAGTTGTTTACAGTTGCAATTTGATTTGGGCTTTTATCCTTAAAAATTACTATCGAGTTGTATTTTCAAGTGAAATCTGATTCTGGGAAATCTCCAGGCCCTTGAAATATTGCTTCTCAGTAATAACTACAATACATGACCCTTCACGCCATCAATCTCAAGCTGCAAGAATTTGAGAGTTGCAGACTTGAGTTCCAACAGATTGTCCAAGACATTGTCGCTTACAATTTACTTGGGTGCATCTGCTCTTGAAGAGCTTAGGCTCTGAAACAACCTCATAATAGGGAAAATCCATGTTACATTAGCGCAATGCATCAAAATGAAAAGCCAAAACATAGATTTAGTTTAATAACTCCTAAATAAAAATGCATAGTCAAGATTGTTATTGTTGAAGGGGAAATGACCACATGACAATTCAGTTTGTTATAGTGGTACCTTGCTCAATTAGAAATTGCATTTCCAAAAGGAGTTAAGTATAAAGTGCACTCATAAATTATATCAAAGGCATAAACCACATGATCTTATCCATTCTCACAATGGGATTTAGCTATTTTTTTCCCATCCTATGACAAATAGGGAAATCTAGGTTTATCATTTATCAGGCATACACATGCATACCAGTGTTGAAATGTAAGATCATGTGCTTGCTTTAGGATATATTTTTTAAAATACATATTTTTGGATCCCCTGAAACCATAAATCTTGAATTAGTCATGCATTTTGAGGGATATACCATCAAGAATGGAACATATCTAAAAGTGATCACAGATCAACAAATGGGCATGTAAGGGGAGATATCGCTAGGAACCATCTTGAACTTTTCCCAAAGATATCAATGCCTTTGTTGTACTTATCTAGCCAAATGGGTATGAATTTCTCCTCCCATAAGGGTAAAGCACAAACTGAAATAAATTTTAAGCATAACCAAGCCAAAATCCATACACAGAGAAATTGTTTGAAGAGGAACGGAAAGAGGAGATAAAATACCTACAACAAAGTCATGTTGCCGAATTCGGAAGGAATATTGCCTATGAGCTTATTGTAGCAGAGATCAAGGTACTCCAGACTCTCATAATGAGTCCACTCTTTTAGAGCACCACCAGAATACATCCTCATGAAATCATAACTCTTTAATGTGGAAACTTGTTGAAGACGCGCCACCCTAATTCTAGCGAATTCCAATAGCCCGATTACACCTTTGCATGAATTCCTAGTGTTTCAAACAAACATCAGTGTGTTGTGAGAAAGTAACCTGTTACGCGCATGAGGATCCATAATAGACTGGTGTTCAAGTTCAACATTCGTAGACTGGTGCAGTTGCATAGCTTAGTGGGGATTTTGTCTCTAGGCACTCTTCACTTCTATCCAACCAAAACTCATCTGACGACGTATTGATTAACTAGGAAATACGGAAACTACCATACCCTAACCAACTCATCCTAACATACCCTAACTAACTCATCCGACGATGCATAACATTTCAATCGCCTAACACAACATTGACGGTGTTAAATAGTATAGAGTGGCAACTGGGGGAGTTCTTCCTAGAGGGAAATGCCTTACTGCATAATAAATAAATAAAAATATAAATAGGACCAAAGGTATGGTAAATAAATAAAACCTCTTTTTATATTTACTCCATAAACCTCTTTATACTTACGGGACACTAAAAAAAGAGGTTTTATTTAGGCGAAGTCTATGGGCCAAATTATTATTAATACCATGCAAAAAAATATTATTAACCCTAATATTAATATTAAAATATCAATTTTATTATTATTATTAAATCTACTATTCATATTAATATATTATAATATTAATATTATTAAATTTAATAACTTTGGATTAATACAATCTTAAATTTGTTATATTATAATATATATCATGATATATATTAGCTCTAGATATATATGGGAGGGAAGAACAAAGACATAGAGTGATACAGGTGGAGAGATAGGGGGATGACAAGGGAGAGATGGAGATAAACTTAAGGAGAGGGGAGAGGAGGAATGAAGAGAGAGGTAGAGGAGAGGAGTGAGAGAGGTAGAGAAGGGTAAGAGAGGGAGAGCGAGACACAAAGATGGAGGGGGGAGAGAGAGAAGGAGAGAGGAAGGGAGATAGTGAGAGGATTGGAGGGGGGGAGGGAGAGAGGGAGAGAGACGAGGGAAGAGAAAGGGAGGTAGGAGAGAAATGGAGAGAAAGGAAGGATGAGAGAGAGGACTTGAGAGAGAGGAGGAGAGAGAGAGGGATAGAGAGATGGAGTTGGAGGGAGAGAGAGGGAAAGAAGAAGAAAGACATAGAGAGTGAGAAGTCGAGAGAGAGAGGAGTGACAAGGGAGAGATGGAGAGAGAGTGTGTATATTTATGGGTGAGACAAAGAGACAAAGAAGGAGAGATGGAGAGGGGAGAGAAGGAGAGGGAGGGATATAGTAACATAGTTGGAGAGAGAGAGAGAGGATTAGAGAGAGAGAGAGAGAGATTGGGGAAGAGAGAGAGAGAGAGAGGAAGGATGAGAGATAGGACTTGAGAGAAAGGAGGAGAGTGATGGGGGAAGAGAGAGAGAGTGACAGGGGGAGAGAAAGGGAGGTAGGAGATAAAGGGATAGATAAGAAGGATGAGAGATATCTCTTACAAGAGAGGAGGAGAGAGGGAGGGATAGAGAGATGGAGTTGGAGGGGGAAAGAGGATTGGAGGGAATAGAGAGAGAGAGTGTGTGATGGGGGAAGAGAGAGGGATGTAGGAGAGAAAGGGTGAGACAGAGGACTTGAGAGAGAGGAGGAGAAAGGGAGGGAGAGAGGAGGAGAGGGAGAGGGATAGAGAGATGGAGTTGGAGGGGGAGAGAGGGAGGGAAGAAGAAAGACATAGAGAGTCAGAAGTGGAGAGAGAGAGGGGGTGACAAGGGAGAGATGGAGAGAGAGTGTGTATGTTTTGGGTGAGATAAAGAGGCAAAGAAGGAGATATAGAGAGAATAGGGGAGAGAATGAGAGAGAAGGAGAGAGGGAGGTATATAGTAACAGAGTTGGAGGGTGAAGAGAGAGAGAGAGAGATGGGAGAGAAAGGGAGAGGGAGAGAGGATGAGAGAGAGGATGTGAAAGAGTGGAGAGGGGGAGAGAAAGAGAGAGGGAGGTAAGAAGAAAGAAATAGAGAGAGAAAGGTGGAGAGAGGGAGGGAGTGATAAGGAATATGGAGAGAGAGGGAGAGAGGACAATGGGAGGGAAGAGAGATAGAAGTGGGGGAGAGGGAGAAAAGGGGCAGAGAGAAAGAGAGAGAGGGAGAGGAGGAGGGAGGGATAGATAGATAGATTGGAGAAAGAGAGTGTATGTTTTGGGGGTGATATAGAGAGACAAGGGGAGATAGAGATATAGATGGAAGGTGAAGAGAGGGAAGAAGAGAGAGATGGAGGGAGGGAGGGAGGGAGGGCGATTGATAGATATGGAGTGAGAGAGTGTGTGTGTTTGGGGGGTGAGATAGAGAGACAAAGAAGGATAGATGGAGGGAGATATAAATATAGATGGAGGGGGGAAAGAGGGAAGAATATTTCTTGCACTAGATGCATTGATTTTAGTGTAGATGGTGATTTCTAATCCTATTTGATTTTTTGCACTAGATGCATTGATTTTAGTGTATATGTTGATTTCTAATGATATTTGATTGATTGCACTAGATGCATTGATTTCAATGTAGATGATTTATAATCCTATTTTATTGCTTGCACTAAATGCATTGATTTCAGTGTAGATGGTAATTTCAAATTCTATTTGATTGTTTGCACTAGATGCATTTATTTCAATGTAGATGTTGATTTTTAATAATATTTGATTGTTTTCATTAGATTCATTTATTTCAATGTAGATGATTTATAATCCTATTTGATTGCTTGCACTAAATGCATTGATTTCAGTGTATATGGTGATTTCTAGTCCTATTTGGTTGCTTGCACTAGATACATTGATTTCAATGTAGATGTCGGTTTTTAATCTTATTTGTTTATTTGCACTAGATGCATTTATTTGAGTGTAGATGTTGATTTCTAATCCTATTTGATTGCTTGTATTGGATGCATTGATTTTAGTGTAAATTTTGTTTTCTAATCTTATTTGATTGCTTGCATTAGATGCATTGATTTCAGTGTAGATGTTAATTTCCGATTTGATGTAATTGGACGAATGATGGTACATTAATTTTAAAGTGATTGGATTAACATTGTGCACTTATTTCAATGTAAGCACAAAAAATTATTGACAATGTACATTGGTTTTTGTGTTATAGTAATTCAACCTATTAATATTGGATCACAAGACAGACAAGGTAGGATGTTTACTACAACAAATCGAGCTAAATATTTAAATGGTTTACAATTTCAACTATCCTTTTCTCGTAATCGATATGAAAAGATGAGAAAAGTAACAAGGGTGACAATAAGAATAATAGAAGAAAATAGTTTGAGATTAATCACAACGGAAGATTATTTGTAACTGTCTATCATTCAACACTATTACATTGTCACTTTGCATTCAAAATTTTTATTTAATCATTTTTCATCATTAAAGTTATTAACAATAGGATGAAAATGTGAATTTGGTTACACTTTTGTGAGAACTACTAACAAAAAATTCATAATTGTACTTTTTCGGCCGAACTAATTAATTTTCGGCTTAAATATTTAATATTTTTTGGTCGAACTTGTTTTTTCAGCCGAACAACTAAATTTATTTTTCAGCCAAAAAATTGGTCATTTAAATTGACAAAAGTTGTGCAACAGAATTTTGGCTGGTGGGGGGAAAATCCGGCGACCAGATTTTTTAGCTGAACAAACTTTTTTAGCCGATTTTTTTTTCAACCAAAAAGTTTGTTTAGCCAAAAAACTTTTTTGACTAAAAAATTGTATATTTATGTCGATCGTGAGTCCTTCTCATACTCTTTGGTAGTTTTTCCGTAATACGTTTGTAGTTGTTTGACGATTCATTCGCAGTTTTTTTGGCAGTTGTTGCACTGAAGGAAGTTTTGAAGGTATAGCACGAGTCATTTCTTGGTTTTATTATTTTCTATTGATTTTTTCTGTCATGAATTCTTTTGGTGACTTGTGTCTGTTTTTTGTAGGACTATTGGCTGCTAGAAGAGGTCGTGTAGTTGGTTTGCACCGGAGGAATTTTGTCTCTCCCTCGTCCGATTGCACAACAACAAAAAACAAGGTTAGTTATATTCATGTTTCTACGACAACCTTTCCTCAACTTCAAACAATTAAATGAGTTTATGAAACAACTTGGCCAATTGTATTGTAACATCCCTTACAAACGGTGTTCCTACATGTTTATGTTACAAGCTAAGTCAAGTAATTATGTTCTTGAACCCCGAATTTTATGAATAGTACTCACCAGCTCTAGCTGACCCGAGACAATACCCGCTCCCAAATTCTCCATAGTGGGCTTTGCTCCCAGAACCAGTTCGGGAAGCCTTGTTGCCGCCATATACATAACCATCATTATTTCGCTCACCTCAGTAGGAACCATATCCATTACCAAAACCAGTTCCGAAAGAATTATCCACACCACTCCTGGTGTAACCTTCTCTGTATCAGGTAGTATTTGATCCACTAGCAGGTTTGTCATAAGCAGACTCTTTCTCAAAGAATATTCTCTCCCTTGCCTCCATGTTGCAGAGAAACAAACTCATTGTATGGATTTGTTATAATTGCATATTTCTTAACATCATATTGCAGGATTTTTTAATAGTTTCCTTCTGCATTATTACACTTTTATGAACAAACAACCCAATATGTGGTAAAATCATACTTTCATTAGAATGATCATGTCACTGGCATTACTATGAATTCAAATATAATTCCAGTGTATGGAGTATTCCCTTTATTCATTAATAAATATCTCTATCTACTTCAATCCTAGATTATTTCAATTCTTAAACTTATTTTAACTTAAATATGTTCACAAGCAACATAGTTGGACATTATGAAATTGAATATAGATTTACATCCAGGATCTCTATCATCCTGCGTTGTCAATTTGAATATATTAGTGTGTGGCTAGATTCTCCTAAAAATATGTAATTACACAGTGACAATCTCACCATAGTAGTAACTCAAGTGTGCAAAGTTTTCGAATTGAAATGTTTATAGTGAAAATAAATAAAAATTCTCACTGTGGCATGGACTACAGGGGCAAAGCCTCCATGGAAGGACATAATATGAATTTATGTAAATTCCAAAGACGAAAACTTTGAATAATGATTGTAATAATGAAGTTCAATGTGGACGAAGGCTCTAACTGACTTATAAAATATTCTGAAGAAGCCATGCCATAACATTACCATCATTATTGCTTCTCAAATCCTTAGGAACCTTTGGAAATATCTGTCGATTGGAAGGGAGTAAAGAAGAATCTTCTCTATGACTATTTGCAAAATAAAATTTACCAAAATAAGACCAATGCCTTACTGCGTAATAAATAAATAAAAATATAAATAAGACCAAAGGTATGGTAAATAAATAAAACCTCTTTTTATATTTACTCCATAAACCTCTTTATACTTATGGGACACTCAAAAAAGAGGTTTTATTTAGGCGAAGTCTATGGGCCAAATTATTATTAATACCATGCAAAAAAATATTATTAACCCTAATATTAATATTAAAAGATCAATATTAATATTATTATTAAATCTAATATTCATATTAATATTATTAAATTTAATAACTTTGGATTAATACAATATTAAATTTGTTGTATCATAATATATATCATGATATATATTAGCTCTAGATATATATGGGAGGGAAGAACAAAGACATAGAGTGATACGGGTGGAGAGATAGGGGGATGACAAGGGAGAGATGGAGATAAACTGGAGAGTGGAGAGGAGGAATGAAGAGAGAGATAGAGGAGAGGAGCGAGAGAGGTAGAGAAGGTTAAGAGAGGGAGAGGGAGACACAAAGATGGGGGGGGGAGAGAGAGAAGGAGAGAGGGAGGGAGATAGTGAGAGGATTGGAGGGGAGAGAGAGAGAGGGAGAGAGACGAGGGAAGAGAAAGGGAGGTAGGAGAGAAATGGAGAGAAAGGAAGGATGAGAGAGAGGAGGAGAGAGGGAGGGATAGAGAGATGGAGTTGGGGGGAGAGAGAGGGAAAGAAGAAGAAATACATAGAGAGTGAGAAGTGGAGAGAGAGAGGAGTGACAAGGGAGAGATGGAGAGAGAGTGTGTATGCTTATGGGTGAGACAAAGAGACAAATAAGGAGAGATGGAGAGGGGAGAGAAGGAGAGGGAGGGATATAGTAACATAGTTGGAGAGAGAGAGAGAGAGAGAGAGAGAGAGAGATTGGGGAAGAGAGAGGGAGGTAGGAGAGAAAGGGAGAGAGAGGAAGGATGAGAGATAGGACTTGAGAGAGAGGAGGAGAGGGGCAGGGATAGAGAGATGGAGTTGGAGGGGGAGAGAGGGAGGGAAGAAGAAAGACATAGAGAGTGAGAAGTGGAGAAAGAGAGGGGGTGACAAGGGAGAGATGGAGAGAGAGTGTGTATGTTTTAGGTGAGATAAAGAGGCAAAGAAGGAGAGATAGAGAGAATAGGGGAGAGAATGAGAAAGAAGGAGAGAGGAGGTATATAGTAACAAAGTTGGAGGGTGGAGAGAGAGAGAGAGAGATGGGAGAGAAAGGGAGAGGGAGAGAGGATGTGAAAGAGTGGAGAGGGGGAGAGAAAGAGAGAGGGAGGTAAGAAGAAATAAATAGAGAGAGAAAGGTGGAGAGAGAGAGAGGGATTGATAAGGAATATGGAGAGAGAGGGAGAGAGGAAAATGGGAGGGAAGAGAGATAGAAGTGGGGGAGAGGGAGAAAAGGGGAAGAGAGAAAGAGAGAGGGATAGGAGGAGGGAGGGATAGATAGATAGATTCGAGAAAGAGAGTGTATGTTTCGGGGTGATATAGAGAGACAACGGGAGATAGAGATATAGATGGAAGGTGAAGAAAGGGAATAAGAGAGAGATGGAGGGAGGGAGGGAAGGAGGGAGGGAGGGATTGATAGATATGGAGTGAGAGAGAGTGTGTGTTTGGGGGATGAGATAGAGAGACAAAGAAGGATAGATGGAGCGGGGAGAGAGGGAAGAATATTTCTTGCACTCAATGCATTGACTTTAGTGTAGATGGTGATTTCTAATCCTATTTGATTTTTTGCACTAGATGCATACATTTTAGTGTATATGTTGATTTCTAATGATATTTGATTGATTGCACTAGATGCATTGATTTCAATGTAGATGATTTATAATCCTATTTTATTGTTGCACTAAATGCATTGATTTTAGTGTACATGGTAATTTCTAATTCTATTTGATTGCTTGCACTAGATGCATTTATTTCAGTGTAGATGTTGATTTCTAATAATATTTGATTGTTTTCACTAGATCCATTTATTTCAATGTAGATGATTTGTAATCCTATTTGATTGCTTGCACTAAATGCATTGATTTCATTGTATATGGTGATTTCTAGTCCTATTTGGTTGCTTGCACTAGATACATTGATTTCAATGTAGATGTCGGTTTCTAATCTTATTTGTTTATTTGCACTATGTTAGTGTCAGTCTTTCCAGCCTTCCTCCAGTGATCAAATATGCTCTTACAAAGTGGTCTCAGAGTGTCAAGGTCAAATTTTGTCATTTCAAAGAGTCTTCAAGCAAAATTTGGTCACTAGGCATTAGATCTAGGGTTTGCTTTCACTTCTTCTAAAGTTGTCCAAATGTCGGTCCATGTCATCATTCAGTTGAGTCTATCATCATTCATAGGGTTTTCCTCACCATGTCAGGTTCCATCGGGTCATTTTACACCTTGTTCATGCTTCAGTTGCGCCTAGGAAAGGTTCATTTCCCTCTCCTAGGGTTTTGGAGGTAAATTCTCTTGGAGGGTCAAATCATCGGAAACATTTGTATCCTGATGTTCATACACCTTCCCCTATCATTAATGTACCTTATTAAACACTTCCCATCACTAAGATCCCCCAAATTCCTCATTTTCGCACAAACCCTAGTTTCTTGCTACAACCTGGCAATTTTCTAGGTTGGGCCTGTGTTTTGACCTTTTGGACCCCTTCCCCTCACTCAATTTTTGAGATTCCACTTTCCCCTGCTTCCTAACATCCCTCCCTACTTCCCAAAATTTCCTCAAGAATTTATAAGCTCCCTATCTCCTTCATTTTGCTTCATTTCTACCATTCCCTTGTTCCACACATCGGGATAGGTTTCACTCAAATGATGTTTCTGAGCAATCAAAGATAAATTTGGGAAAACTGAGAGAGGTTTTTGTCCACAACAGCCCAAGAAAGAAAAACCTCCTTCAATTTTTACACATGTGTTATGGTTTTAGAGAAATGTCAAAAATACAATCGCCTTGGGAGTTTGAAAGCAAAGGTAAAGAGAGCTTCAAGGAGGCAAAAAGTGGATGAAGGACTCTAGATATTGGCTGAGGCATCCTTGGCTGATCATTTCCCTTGATGAAGAACCTTCAGTCCAAATTTCAAGGAATTTGGAGAAAATTTTGTCAATTTTGAATTTTTGGCTCTAAAAACAGGTTTTTTGGCTCAACGCATAGCGCACCGTGCGCGACCCATAAGATTGGGAGGTCCAAATCACAAATGGTTTGCATTTTTGGATTTTTCATGATGAAATATACATGCTCAGCTATTTCCAAGGCATTTCATCAAGGTTTGGGTCCCCAAAAGGTCAAAAAACATGCAAAAAATGACCTCACTGCCCCTTTTTGGACACACAGGAAGCAGTCTTGGGCGAATGCACTTTTGGAGGGGCAAATGGACACCAAATTGGAAAATTCCACTTGGGTTGGAAAGTATACATCCAGACCTTTCCAACGAGCTATCGTGAGATCAATTTGGATGCCGGGAAGTGCCCCAAATTCAGGTGGAAAGGCGTGCGGCGCATAGGGCTCAGGCGCGCGGCGCATCAGGATTTTTTGCAAAGTTTTCATCTTCAGCTCAGGAAACGAAGCCAGTTTGACCAGTTTTGACTTGTGATGGGATTTTTCACCCTCCTTGATGTAATTAATGTAACTTTATGTTGACTTGACACTTATTTACCTATTCTAGATGATTCGTTCATAAAATAGCAAAAATTTAATGAATGAATTGGTTTCCTAGCTTATAGAGGCAAGTTGTTTTGACTGCCTAGATTGTAGTGCTTTATTTAGAATTGGTTGAAACAGCTCCTAGGATGATGAGATCGAACCATAGAGGCAAGGGAATGTGTTAGCTTGCCTATATTATGTATTTTCTTAGTCATTTTCAGGGTTGGACTCTTGGGAATAGCTTGATACACTACTATACATATTTTATCTGCAATTTTGGCAAAAGATAGACCAGGGTTTTGCAGCACTATTTGGGATTCATGTGGCCTTATGTGTTGATGGTGTGTTTCTCTCAGTACTTGTAAGTTGTGTATGTGTACCACTTTCCTTATTTAATCTTCTGCAATTAAACAAATGAAGTGTTAAGGTAGAATCCATAAATTTGCTATGCTCTGCCTTTAAGTTTGTTTAATTTTCCATGTTTTCTTCAGTTTAAGGAGAATCCTTGAGACTTCCTTGCTCTCCTTAGCTCCTCACCTGTCAGGTCTATTCATTCAATCACTTTAAAGGCATCAAAACAATCGCCTATCTTGCCCCAAGTAGACCTCTGCAAAAGTTGTGCCTCATCCCCGCACCCAAAATTGCCTTTCCCTTGAATTCAACAAAACTTCAAAAAATAAATTCCATAGTCCTTGTACTTCATACCTAGCCTAAAATTAGTCATCAATTCAGTCATCTCGAGCCTCTTTGATTACCTTTTGCCGAGATTGACCGGAGAGAGCCCTCTCTTGTCCTCGTAGGGCTAGCTACGAGGCTGAGCTTGGTTTGATGTTGCCTCGAGTTTTGCCTTCCTCAGCTTGAGACAAATTCGAACGCTAACACACTAGATGCATTTATTTGAGTGTAGATGTTGATTTCTAATCCTATTTGATTGCTTGCATTAGATGCATTGATTTTAGTGTAAATTTTGTTTTCTAATCTTATTTGATTGCTTGCATTAGATGCATTGATTTCAGTGTAGATGTTGATTTCTGATTTGATGTAACTGGATGAATGATGGTACATTAATGTTAAAGTGATTGGATTAACATTGTGCACTTATTTCATTGTAAGCACAAAAAATTATTGACAATGTACATTGATTTTTGTGTTATAGTAATTCAACCTATTAATATTGGATCACAAGACAGACAAGGTAAGATGTTTACTACAACAAATCGAGCTAAATATTTAAATGGTTTACAATTTCAACTATCCTTTTCACATAATTGATATGAAAAGATGAGAAAAGTAACAAGGGTGACAATAAGAATAGTAGAAGAAAATAGTTTGAGATTAATCACAATGGAAGATTATTTGTAATTGTCTATCATTCAGCACTATTACATTGTCACTTTGCATTCAAAATTTTAATGTAATCATTTTCATCATTAAAATTATTAACAATAGGGTGAAAATGTGAATTTGGGTTACACTTTTGTGAGAACTACTCGCAAAAAATTCATAATTGTAATTTTTCGGCCGAACTAATTAATTTTTCGGCTTAACTATTTAATATTTTTCAGTCGAACTTGTTTTTTTAGCCGAACAACTAAATTTATTTTTCAGCCAAAAAATTGGTCATTTAAACTGACAAAAGTTGTGCAACGAAATTTTGGCTGGTGGGGGGAAATCCGACGACCAAATTTTTAGCCAAACAAACTTTTTTAGCCGATTTTTTTTTCAACTGAAAAGTTTGTTCGGCCAAAAAACTTTTTCAACTGAGAATTTGTATATTTATGTCGATCGTGAGTCCTTGTCAGACTTTTTGGTAGTTTTTCCGTAATATGTTTGCAGTTTTTTTAACAGTTGTTTGACAGTTCATTCGGAGTTGTTTTGGCAGTTGTTGCACTGAAGGAATTTTTGAAGGTATAGCACGAGTCATTTTTTGGTTTTATTATTTTCTACTGATTTTTTCTGTCATGAATCCTTTTGGTGATTTGTGTTTGTTTTTTGTAGGACTATTGGCTTCCAGAAGAGGTCGTGTAGTTGGTTTGCGCTGGAGGAATTTTGTCTCTCCCTCGTCCGACTGCACAACAACAAAAAATAAGGTTAGTTATATTCATGTTTCTATGACAACCTTTCCTCAACCTCAAACAATTAAATGAGTTTATGAAACAACTTGGCCAATTGTATTGTAACATCCCTTACAAACGATGTTCCTACATGTTTATGTTACAAGCTGAGTCAAGTAATTATGTTCTTGAACCCCGAATTTTATGAATAGTACTCACCAACTCTAGCTGACTTGAGACAATACCCGCTCCCAACTTCTCCATAGTGGGCTTCGCTCCCAGAACCAGTGTGGGAAGCCTTGTTGTCGCCATATACATAACCATCATTGTTTCCCTCACCTCGATAGGAACCATAGCCATTACCAAAATCAGTTCCGAAAGAATTATCCGCACCACTCCTGGTGTAACCTTCTCCGTATCAGGTAGTATTTGATCCACTAGTAGGTTTGTCATAAGCATACTCTTTATCAAAGAATATTCCCTCCCTTGCCTCCATGTTGCAGAGTAACAAACTCATTGTATGGATTTGTTATAGTTGCATATTTCTTAACATCCTATTGCAGGATTTTTTAATAGTTTCCTCCTACATTATTACACTTTTTTGAACAAACAACCCAATATGTAGTAAAATCATGCTTTCATCAGAATGATCATGTCATTGGCATTACTATGAATTCAAATATAATTCCAGTGTATGGAGTATTCCCTTTATTCATTAATAAATCTCTCTATCTACTTCAAGCCTAGATTATTTCAATTCTTAAACTTATTTTAACTTAAATATGTTCACAAGCAACATAGTTGGACATTATGAAATTGAATATACATTTACATCCAGGATCTCGGTCGTCCTGCATTGTCAAGTTGAATATATTAGTGTGTGGCTAGATTCTCCTAAAAATATGTAATTACACAGTGACAATCTCACCATAGTAGTAACTAAAGTGTGCAAAGTTTTGAATTGGAATGTTTATAGGGAAAAAAAAAAACTTTTCTCACTGTGGCATGGACTACAGGGGCCAAGCCTCCATGGAAGGACATAATATGAATTTATGTAAATTCCAAAGACAAAAACTTTGAATAATGATTGTAATAATGAAGTTCAATATGAACGAAGGCTCTAAGTGACTTATAAAATATTCCGAAGAAGCCATGCCATAACTTACCATCATTATTGCTTCTCAAATCCTTAGGAACCTTTGGAAATATCTGTCAATTGGAAGGGAGTAAAGAAGAATCTTCTCTATGACTATTTGCAAAATAAAATTTACCAAAACCTCGGTCATGTAAACTCATAATATTTTTACACCATCAACCCTACACATTTTAAAGCATAAACCTTAATCCTTACATATTAGACCAAAGCTCCTGACTAAGCGATTTTATATAATTACGGTGAACAGGAAAATATATTATATTATGTGTCTTGATAGCTAGGCACGAATATTCGAGCTTTGCTGTTGTTCTTATACACACTTTTATACCAATACACATTCATTGGGGTATGTATAGTATATGCATAAGAATAATTATCTTCTTTCTTATGCGTCCTGCGAGTCTCAACGAGCAGAGTCAAAATGTATTATCTCTATTATCATGAATTTTCTATAAATATATAAAAGAGATGAAACGACACCTAACGTCTCCTTCTGTCCCATCATGTATTAGCCTGCGTTGATAGGGAGATACAATTTAGAAAATATTGAAAATTTAGCATAATTTTATTTAGTTTTAATTAAAATAGTATTGGAAAAATATATGGCATATGCTTCATGCATCTACATATGTAAATTTCCATATTAATGAAATTTACGGATTTTTCTAGTGGAAAAAAAAAAAGTATTGGAAAAATATAATGCAAAAGTTTTAAAAATATTAACTTAATTAAATGGAAATTTAATATTATTTGATTAATTATATTTTGACTTAATTAAGTGCAAAATTGATATTATTCAATTAATTATATTTTTGTTTCTAATATTGAAATTTGATTATGTTTTTGTCTCTTACATTGGGTTTAGTGGATAATTTTGATATTGCTTTAGTGCATATAATAAAGCATAGCGTTTGGAGTATTTTTTCCAATAAAACAAAAATATTATCTTTATATTATATTGTATCACCACAACACATAAACATGAATACAATTATCTCAAAATATATCGGTTTTACTAACCCAATGTACAGTGGACACTATTTAGTACTTGTCCATATATGATATTTTTATAATATATATTTATATATAATATTTACAAATTATAACAAAGAAAAAAACTTAAATTTAATATATCAATTATTATTTCCTTGATTATGGAAACAAAAAACTTTTTCACTTTAACAATCCTATCGACATGCTCTTTTAGGTATTGCATTCTTGCATCCTTTTTCTTGCCATTACAATGTTGTAAGCATCGAAGTGATGAGAAGGGGCACGGTCTTCATACAATTCACAACATAACTTTTATATTGAGTTTGTCATCCTTGGAGCGTTGTGTTGACAATCCTTCTATTGGCGCCTTACAATGCATTTCTTTCCATTTGTTGCAGGACTTTGAATTATTTGTTGTGCTAGATATTGTAACTCTCGACTTCATCATTATATGTCAACTCCTAAACAAAATGAGAGTCCTCTGGTCCATATTCAAGGAGAACATTTGAATATTTCTCCTCGGGAATGTCTCTTTGTTTTAACAGCTTCATTCCTAAGCATTCAATATAAAATTTAATGTTTCTCTTCTATCTAAAGGATTTACTTTTTCCATTCCACACCTTATTTATAAAACCTATTAGGACTTTGCATTACTTGTTGTGCTAGTACAATGAGAGGAGGTCACCCTTCATGGGTAAATTTTCATTATCTACAAACTATGCATAGAAATATGTTTACACCACATATTTCAAATTTCATCTCCAAGGTGATACTAGAGACCAGTGCTAACAATGTTCTCTCAAACTTTGTCTTTATGCAAGGAAAATTTAGGCAAACACACAACCAACTATGGTGATTGTTGAGCAACTGCTACAGAAATTGACACGGCCCTTATTGGCAGATCTAGGCATAATTTAAGAGCAACATTTGTCCACTAACCACTTTCATAGTAGTAGATGACTAATACACGTTGAGTCCTATGTAAAAACAAAGTATATTCATAGTTTATTGAGGTTGTGATGATATAGGTGGTTGTCTTAAGGCTGCAATATTCACTTGCTATCTCATTGTTTGTATGCAAGGAAAATTCATATTGGAAGCATAGGAGTCCAATCATCAAGAGCCCAATGTGAGTAGGCAGAATTTCTTGTTGCATAGTCTTGGGTATTAATTAAAATTGGAATTTTATTTCTCCACCATCTATAATCAATCTATTTTTGACTCTTTATCATTTTATTATATTTATTTTATCATACCTACTATATGTAGGTTACATCATGCTACTCCAAATTATTATAAATCATAATATTTGTTTCTTACTGATTTCAACTCTGATTTCAACTCTATAACAATTAATATATACATGTAGGATGAGGTACCTTTAATCTAGAAGAAAAAGTTCATGAAGTTTCACTCATTTCTAATTAATTTATGTCATCTTATTGAAGAGTAGCATTATGTTTTCTTATCCTAGTTGGCTCAAACCACATTCCCTAATATGATAGGAACCATAGGGGAAGGAACTATAAAAGTATTAGTCAAACAATATGACTTATTAATGATGACATAAATTAAAAGTTACAATAGGTTTTTTGGAAATCTTAATGTTCAATTGATGGTTTTAATAAATCTAATATTGGTGTGCAATATATTTGATAAATCGTAAATTGAAAAATGTTTTGTAGAATATCAAATTCTAGGCCCGATCTCTCTCGTATTTAATACTTATATATATTGTTGTTGCTCAAACTCTTGTGAAGGGAAAGTTGGTCCTATAGGAGAGAGCCAAGGTACAACTACTAGACAAGCCACCCACTATCATCTTCTTAGTTTAAGATGTCATGGACCTAAGGTGGGAAGCCCCATAACAGATATCTAAAGAAAATAAAAGAACTAAACATTAATATCATAGATACCAAAGGTAGCACGATGATAAAAATATTCATGATGAAAAACTATTCAAACCTAAATCACAATGAATCAAAGCAAAAGAGATAGGCTTGTAGTGAAGAGAGCATTTTTTCTTTCTTTTTTCTTGTTTCATATTTTTTATTTGGTTTTGTTCTTTTATGTAGTGATCAAGAATCCTATTAAAAAAACCTATTATAGCCCTTGCATAATACTAGTAATCATAAAGCCCTTACATAATATTAGTAACTGCAAAGAAGCAAAGATTGCACTCAAAATAACTCAAACAAGATATTTATTATTATTTGATCATTGCAAATGAGGAGAATCCCATATTATATATTGGATTCCTCATTGCTTCTAATGAGTTACAATAGTACTTAAACCACTTACACAAACTATGAAGAATATTACAATAAAGACAATATCTCCCTCAAAATGCTCATGAAAGGCATTTTTTTACAATATAATAATAAAAGTTCCCTTAAAATGGTTTACACTGAAATCCTCGGTGCATTAGGAGCATATTCTTCCTAAAATCACAAATTCAATAACCATATATGCAACTAGAATTAAGGAAAATGCCTTTAATAATTTCTCTCAATATTTTTTGAATTGAACTAAGGTGTCCAAGGTAGATAGATGATGTGGCATGATCAACAATCAACCCTTATTGCCTCATAGAAAAGTATTGAATGACTTATATAGAAGATGAAATCCCTTACAAATTAGTTGTTTATTGATTTGAATGTAGGTATAAACTTTTTAAATGTGGCAATTTTTGCAACAAAATCATACATAACATGATGGAAAATATCCATTGATAGGTTAACCTTTAGTATAGTCCAAACTTGATAAACATGACAATATATATATATATATATATATATATATATATATATATAATTTCAAGGATTGGTATTCTCATTATAAGTATAAGCTTCATTGAATAGTGAAGGAATCTCATTAGGCATGGAAGTACTAATAATTATTTTAGTCTTAGGGGTATGGAGAGTCATGGGAGTAACTATTAGAGGATTAGAGGCCCTAGCTTGGGTTGAAAAGCAAATTAATTTTTTATAATAAAAAATATTTTTCTCATCATCGAAAATCAATGTAGTGTAGCATGTGTTTGAATGTTATTCTTGTGCCTTCCGACATGAGAACATTTGTTAAGACATTTTCCCAATTGCATTGATTTGTAAACTACCATTAATATTCCCCTGGGGCAGTTCATCATAATAGATTGTGTAATATTCCATAATTCCATCACAACATATATTTATTTTTCATCATTCTCCCATAATCTAAGGCATTTTCAAAAACGAAATATATTCTTCATTTTATTGAATTTGTTTTTTACAGGGATCATAAAACCCATTAAACATGGTTGAAAAATGGACATTATGCATGAAGTTTCCTCTTATCCCAAATACATGAAAAGTCGTGATTACTTATGTGCTATACAATATTGCAACGAACAAAGTCCTCCAAAGGAAAAGGAATGTACCTAGAAGGACAACAAACAATGAAACATATTATATTGCATTGATAGAAGGCTTACGAAAAACTAGGGAGTATGGATCCAACAGAATTATAGTCTTCACCAATTTTAAACTTGTGTGCAACGAGATGAAAGGCATGTACCAAGTCAAAAAAGAGAAGTTAAAACAACTGCATGGAGAAGCAAAGAATATTGCTAGTCAATTCATATAATTTAGCATAAGTCATTGTGCAAATGTTAATAGGATGTCTAGTGATCTATTGTATGGGGCAATGCCAATTCAAGATTTGTGTGTGAAAGATGAATTGGTGTTAAGAAGCTCTCCATAAAAATTTATTAATCGACGTTGTAAGATATATTTGATATGTGTATGTTTTTTAGTTATAAATGTGGTGTTTTTAATGACCA
Organism: Pinus tabuliformis; assembly: GCA_031772625.1. Taxonomy (NCBI): domain Eukaryota; kingdom Viridiplantae; phylum Streptophyta; class Pinopsida; order Pinales; family Pinaceae; genus Pinus; species Pinus tabuliformis. Next base: position 868,322,353 of record CM062814.1, on the reverse strand, counting down.
TGTGTTTCTTTCAATACTATACTAAGTGTGCCCCCACTATGTAAGCACAACTTGGTGAACCTAACATGTTTTAGAAAATTTTGTATTTAATTCTCAAAATGTGCACTTCAACATTTGTGTTTTTAGTCTTGAGTATATTTGAAATGAAGAATTTACACCAAATAATTTTGAAGAAACCCTTGGATAGTTACATTTATTTGTCTTATTAATTTTCTGAATTCTTGATCTTTTTAAATAGTAATTTTAAAGATTTTTAAATGCATGAGGTAACTTGGTTTTTTTTAAAGATCATACTGCTATATATATATATATATATATATATATATAGAGAGAGAGAGAGAGAGAGAGAGAGAGAGAGAGAGAGAGAGTGTGACTTTCTATTCATGCCGACGAGATTGGTCATGGATTGAGGAGAGCATCAGATGAATTAGGGGAAAGCATCATAATCATGGTATATGTGTGTGTGTGCGTGTGTGTGCAAGTTCTTAAGTGATATTCCCAGAATCATATGTACATACATATTGAATTGATTTTTTTCAATTTAGATTATTAATTTATAATAAATTTCATCTTTTTTAGGAGCATCTCTCACTAGGTCGAAGAGAGTATCAGATCAATCAATGGAGGGCCATCATTCACATCATCGTGGTGTATATATCTATATCTATATCTATATCTATATCTATATATATATATATATATATATATATATATATATATATATATATATATATATATATACTTAAATGATAAATAGGTAGAATCATATGTACATACATATATTGAATAGATTTTTTTCAATTTAACTTAATTAATTTATAATTTCTATTTTTTTTAGAAGCATCTTTCACTAGGTCATCGTGTGAGGGTGGTCAACATTCTCTTGGTGGTCAACAAGATCAATCAACTCATGTACTTGGGCATGATGGTGCTCAACCATCCTCAGGTGGTCATGAATCTCAATCAGATCATCATGATCCTCATCATTTTGATAAATTATATAATTTATTTTATTTTTTTCATGTCAAAACAAATTTGTACATGTAAATGAATTGTATGTACATATACATGTATATGTCTATCTTGCATGTGTATAAATACATTGACATATTTTAATATTTATGTAATTATATTAAAAAGGGGGGTGAAAATGTTGATCGAAGTCAATGTAGGCGAAGCAAGGCGATTCAAGAAGAAGACCATACACCAACTACCACCTATCCATTTGATATTCTTTATGAGCTTCCTTGGGAAAAAACATCCAACAATGTATGTTACAGAGGTGCATAGCTCATTATTCAAAATTGAAGGAAGATCTTGGGAGTTTGGAGCTCCTTGCAAAGAGTCAGCAAAGCTTAGAGATAGTTGTGCACTCTCTAGTTCATTTCTTGATATTTACAAGAACCTTGGGCCAACAATTGATGTCTTTATAGATATGATTAGGTGTAGAAAGGAAACAGTGATCAGTCCTGATAAATGAGTTGAGGTAAGTAGGAGGGTTACAAAAGCAGATGCTAAATCTAGGTTTAATTTCAAAAAGGGCCGAAAAGAAAGATGTTCAAGGTGCAAAATTTCAAGCACCCTGAAATAGCCCACTATTTATATGGTAGGTTCCTTACAGCATATGGAAAGTTTCCATGGAATGAAGAGGTGCCACATTATTTCGAAAAAATATTTTACGCCAAATTATTTTTGTGTGAAACCTTATTATACTGACATTCTATCTGAATTTTATGTTACTAGGAGAGGTCATACATGTGAACGTAAGGGTGCATTAAGGGATACTAAATTTCCTCGTCCTCTACCACCTTTGGTACCTCAACCTCCATGTTTGGTAACTTTATGGTCAGAGATGGATGTCACTTCTCAGATTGGTCGAGAAGCAAGGGATGCCATTATAGACAACATACAGACTGCATTGACTAGAATTGATGTCGGTCTAAATCGACAAAGAGCACGAGTTGATGCATGTGTTAATTTTGTATATAAATCAGATGAGGAGATAAATAATATGAATATTGAAGAGGTTAAAGCATATGCAAAGGCTTGTCGTGATGGTTGGAAAGACCTAATTGGTCATGAGGAAGAGGGCATGGGATCAGTATGTGTTAATGTTTAGGGTGGATATTTTAATGTAATGTAATGTATGTGTTAATGTTGATTCACATACATTTTGTAAATTTTTTCAGATATAATCTAACACGAATGTATCATATGTTCACCATTTGCAGTTAAGTCATTTTTTGAACGAAAATTTTGATAATATCACGGTCCCGAGTTTAGGTTCAAATCAAGATATGTTGAGAGATGCTAATTTTTTTTTAAAGAGTTCATGTAAATACTATCAATTTACTTTTATTAGATCGGTATTGTGAAGACATATTTGTAAAAGAAATAATTACATATATAATTAAATGTTAACAAATTTCCATTCCATCTGGCATTTTCAACACATCGCCACTCTCTTCCTCCCTATTAGGAGATGTGTCAAATATTTGCTTGTCACAAGTATTGAATATTTCACCTTAGTTTTGTTATAAATTGAAGCAAGTTTCATTAAAAAATGGGATCTCTATCTTACAGTTTTAAAATTTTTGAATTTTAGGTTTATGGAGATAGTTTCCCTTCTTAGGGGACATTAGCGATGGAGTCATCTATGGCGGTAGGATCGTCTAGATAATTTGAAAAATTTGTTACATTTTTTTAATATTACGAGTTTATGCATTTTCATGTGCAATTTTTAATTTTTAATATATATGTACATGTATTATACAGGGCCTAAATGAGGGCGCAATGCAAGGGGGACACCATGAGGTATTGCATGGAATTTGAAACTTGAGTCAGTTACAAGGATTGGACCGTCTAGACAATTTGCAAAACTTGTTACTTGATTTTTTTAATATTGTGAGTTTATGCATTTTCATGTGCAATTTTAAATTCTTAATATATAAGTGTACATGTGTTGTAAAGGGCTTCCATGCAATGGAGGGGGAACACCACAGGGTATTGCATCGAATTTGAAACCTTTTATAATTTTGTTTTGATGATAAAATTCTCATTTAATTTTAAAACATTAAAATTTAATTTTAAAGTACACAATCTTATGTATATATGCATATTACACATGTTGTGCAAGGCACCGATGATTCTGATGATAGAACGAGGATGTTGGTAGATCATATATTTTAGCAAGATTATCTTTGATGCAAATTTTTATTTCACAGTCTTTTTATCATATTCACTTTTATCATGATATAAATTTTGGACATACTTAAAGTAAAACTCTTCATTATGAATTGATTTCTTTGATGCATATTTTTATTTGACAATTTTTTTATTATATTTACTTTTATAATGATATAATTTTTGGACATATTTTAAATAGAGCTATTTATTATGAATTGATCTTTAATATGTTAATTTTGGACTGTCTGCACATTTTGCATGATGATTCTTATAATGTTAGTCGAAGATAATATGGAACTAGCTTCAAATTCTTAGGTTTTGTGAAGTTGTTTAATGAATAGTAAAATTGCAAATTACAAAACATGGTACATTTTGCATTCATGAATCTTATCATGGTGTATATGTCTAAAACAATCATAACTTAAAATTGCATTATAAAATATGGTATACATTTTTCATTCATGAATAGATCATCATCTTGTATAGAAGAGCTACTATGGATGTGGGTTGATACTTAACTTTTAATATAAAGTTGTTCAAGACAAACATACTATAAAATTGCATTATAAAACATGGTACGTTTTGCATGATGCATGGTTTGATGCTTAAAGGTCTTATATTTAAGTTCATGAATATGAAGAAATGAAAGTAAATTTGCATTTAGTTGGTACATTTTGCAAGATGATTCTTATAATATTAGTAGATGATTCTTAGGTTTTGTTCAAAATTGTTTTGTCAAGTTGTTTAATGAATGGTAAAATTGCAAATTACAAAACATGGTACATTTTGCATTTAAATGAATCTTATAATGGTGTAGATGTCTAAAACAATCATATAACTTAAAATTGCATTATAAAACATGGTACATGTATAAATTTTTATTTCATGAACAGATTATCATCTTGTATAGAAGAGCTACTATGGATGTGGGTTGATACTTAACTTTTAATATAAAGTTTCTACCCAACTTTTGATACCCTATGTAAAAGTTACAGTTTCCCCATACCATCTTTTCAAGTGATATACGTTTCAAATTAAATGATAATTAGAACGCATGTCATTTTGGATTTCATTATTACCCACCAAAGTTCTCATGGATCAACCTTTGCTTGGTTGTTGTAGTTAACTTCCAACTTTTTGTTTGATGTAAGGTTTCAAGTTATAGTTTGTGAGTTTAATCAACAACAAACATTATTCAAAACATGTTACATTTTGCAAGCTGCATGGTTTTATGCTTAAAGGTTTTTCATTGAAGTTCATAAATATAGAGCAATGTTTGTAAATTTGAAAAATTACAAAAATTGCAAATTACAAAACATGGTACATTTTGCATTCATGAATCTTATAATCAATGTAGATGTTTAAAACAATCATATAACTTAAAATTGCATTATAAAACATCTAGTACATGTATACATTTTGCATTCATGAATAGATCATCATATTGTATAGAAGGGATATTGATACTTAACTTTTAATATAAAGTTGCTCAAAGCAAACATACTATAGTAAATTTGCATTTAGTTGGTACTTTGTATGGCTCACATATGTAGAGTTTTAGAACCCAACTTTTGATACCCTTTGTAATAGTTACAGTTTCCCCATACCAACTTTTCAAGTGATGTATGTTTCAAGTTAAATGATAAGTAGAATGCATGCCATTTTGGATTTCATTATTACCCACCAAAGTTCTCATGGATCAACCTTTGCTTGGTTGTTCTAGTTAACTTCCAACTCTTTGTTTGATGTAAGGTTTCAAGTTATAGTTTGTGAGTTTAATCAACAATAAACATTATTTAAAACATGTTACATTTTGCATGATGCATGGTTTGATGCTTAAAGGTTTTACATATAAGTTCATGAATATGAAGCAATGTTTGTAAATTTGCATTTAGTTGGTACATTTTGCATGATGATTCTTATAATGTTAGTAGAATATAATAAGGATTTGGGTTGATTCTTAGGTTTTGTGAAGTTGTTTTGTCAAGTTGTTTAATGAATAGTAAAATTGCAAATTACAAAACATGGTACATTTTGCATTCATGAATCTTATAATGGTGTAGATGTCTAAAACAATCATATAACTTAAAATTGCACATTATAAAACATGGTACATGTATACATTTTGCATTCATGAATAGATCATCATCTTGTATAGAAGAGCTACTATGGATGTGGGTTGATACTTAACTTTTAATATAAAGTTGTTCAATGCAAACATACTATAAAATTGCATTATAAAACATACATTCTAAATTACCTTCTTTGTCTTAAAGTCTACTTTCAGATACTAAATTGTATTTTTCATGAAATTTGAGAAAGCTTAGAGATTGAGAATTAAAAATTGCAATGTTGAATCAACTAAAGTTGCATTAATCTCAAAAGTTGCATTAAAGTAAATGAAATTTTCAAATATTAAATACTATGTGTGGAGCATGCATTGTTAGTTTTAATAGGTTTTGTATGCACTGCATGTATAGGACAAACACAATAAAATAAATTTTTTTATCTATCAATATGTACCGGAGATACAAAACATTTGAAATTGATGGTAATGCAATTTTAATAAAGTAAATTATGTTTTTGAAAAAAATAAAATCCAGACAAATCGACCTTAAGGGATCTACCCACCGGCCATACAAACAAGGCCTAACCCCAAGGAGGAGATTTGACCCCGTGATCTCCCAATTGACAAGGTACTTAACAACGAGAACTCGACCAATTGAGCTAACCCTTGGGGATAATAAATTAAATAATGTTACAAAGAGAGCAATAAAAATATTTGAAAATATAAAATGATGACATAAAAAAAGTGCAGTGCAAACATGATAGTTGTATAATCAACACCAAACAAGAAAATTGTGATATGCTACATCCTTACATTATAGTAGTATTTGGGATCTTGGAATTTCTTTTTAATTTAACAACAAAGCCACCATATTAATGAAAACAATTTTGTAATACTTAGTACTAGCTAAAATGGACAACTTAAGAGTGAAAAAAAAAGAAAGGCTAACAATCTACTTGAACTCTTTCTCAAAGATTAATGCAAGGAGAAGATATTGTTGGGCAGTTCAATTAAAAAAATTCTAATGGAACACCATCCTCAATGATCCGTTCATAGTCAGCTTTTGACATTCTCCATTTTTTAACTTTGGATTTTTTCTTGATTGAACTTCTATCAACTTTATGAGCGCTGCACACACCAAGTGACTATATTGATAACTTATAGCATCGGGTTGATAGTCTTGAAAGTAAACATGACTCTCGGTTTGATGAGTTTCTTGGAAAAAATATCCTTTCAGTATAATATATCCTCATTCATATATAAAACCGTTATCATCATAGTCCTTCAATAACTTCATCTTTTGTTCAGCACACCGCATCAAATAATACTTGATATTTTCTATGTTGTTAATGGGTGAAACTACATCAAAAGCATCTCCTGCACAATAAAAAAAAGGATTAAATTCATATCATAATTAACAAGAAATTATTTATCAACATGTACTTGATTTTATTATCTATTTAAATCTATATTTTAACTATTATCTAGATACTTATACACAATTATTTTAAAAACATGACACACACACACACACACATTGAAAGCAATTGAAATATTACCTTCTCTAACAAGATCAAAAACTCTATCACCTTAAGATGACACTATAGTCTCCTTTGATTCCATCTCTTTGAAGCTTGTAAGCAACATTTTCCCCTTTGTATTATGTTTTGTATTTTGCCAAGCTTTCACATACATATTGTTTTCACATACATCATTGAATTGTGTGTCCTATATGCAAATGAGACAAAAACAAGATTATTTTCTTCTATCAAATGCAAACACATTTCAGTACTCTTTTGTTTTAATTGAATGCAATTTTCGAGTCTCTTTTATTGTTTAAGCTTCATATGTAATCAATCCATATACATCTTGGACTCCAATATGCCCAAAAAACCTATAGTAAATTCAAACATGAATCTAAATATGTTTTTTTTCCCCTGGGAAAAAGTCATAATTTTCATTATGATTAAGAAAATTACATTTTGCAGATGCCGAAGCATATTCATATGCAGGCAGTTTCCTGTCGAGTTCATAATAACTGAAAAGAGTATAAACAAGATATCTCCACGCAGGGAGCAATTCAAAATAAGTCTAGCTGTGATCAAAATTGTGGCTGGCTCTTCGCAGAGAGCGATATATAACTGCTGAATATAAACAAAAAGATGTACTGATTCTTCTGTCTAACAGTGACTATCTACATGCTATAATAAACAAAACTGATAAAGTAAGGGCTTTATGGCCCATTTTCCATCTGTTCATCAAAAGGGCGATGATAATACTGATAAAAAGTGCCCTCATCTTCCTCTTGGATCCACCAATCTTCACCTACTATGTGCGCTGCCTCTTTGGAGAGCTGATCTGCAATGGTGTTTTGCTCCCTGTAGATGTGATGGCAAACAAAGGATTCAAAAGAAGTTGTCAATCTCTTTGCTTCATCAAGAATATGTCTTAAAGAAAAAGCATGACAATATGATGCATCATTGAGCCAATTACAAACAATTTTAGAGTCTCCAAATATCTGTAAGTGTCTGCAATTTTTTTGGATAACAAAATGGATGATGTGTTTGGCTGTGCTAAGCTCTGCGAAGTTATTAGTGCCTCTGCCAAGGTTGATTTGGAGTTTGTAACAATGCTTGTCATTAAGATGGAGTATGGCTCCCCCCCCGCATCCATCATCTTGAGCTGAGCCATCGAAATAAGCCCAAGGTTTGGTTTTGTCGATGGGCACAGGTCTGAGGGTTCTCGGTGGGGCGGGGTGGTCTTCTTCAGGTAGCATGTTGAGATCTGCGACCGTATGGAGAATGATAGAGGGCCAGTGAGGATCTTTGAGATTGAAGATTGTCTGATTCCGGGCGATCCAGATAGCCCAGCATGCCAGCAGTGGCAGATTTTTAGCCTTCCCTGTGTGCGCAAGGCACCAGTTAGACCATGCCTCAGGAAGGTTATTCCCGTGCCATTCTTTCAGGAGTGGGATATGTGAAGACAGTGATTGCCAAAAAGTTCGGGAAGAGCTGCATGAAAGAAACAAGTGTTCGGTGCTCTCTTCAGCATCATGACAGAGGTGGCAGCGGAAAGGTCCATAGAAGGACCGCTTCATGAGGTTGGAGCCAGTAGGTATTTTGTCAAATAGGATATTCCACATCAGAAGTCTCGTCCGAGGTGCAACCTTAAGCTTCCAGATCGCCTTCCAGGTAGATTGAATGTCTGGGGGCTTATAAGGTTCCATGAGCCTGAGATATCCCAGTTTTGGAGTATAAACACCATGTTTAGCATAAGCCCAGATAATCTCATCAGGTCCCTCAGTGAGTCTGATTTGCACTTGAGTGAGAGCAGCAGTATAATCCATCCATTCGTTAATCCATTGTTGTGGCAGATCTATTGCACGGGCGGTTAACCAAGCCTGCTGGAGGAAGGTGGAGTTGGCTTGATCACCAATGTGTTTGATATGAGTAATGCCTCTGTCATGGAGATGTCGGATGAGCTCTGCAGGTAATCTATGGGCGTTACCACATCCAACCCATGGGTCAACCCCAACCCGAACAGCATTCCCTTCCTTAATGCGCCAAGTGATTCCTTCTCGTAGCAGAGGTATGGTGTCTATTACAGCTTTCCAGATATTGGAAATTTGGTGATGATTTCCCTGTCTAGTGCAGAACCAATCTAATACGGATTGAGGCTTAATGTATTTTGCGTATGCCACCTGAGACCAGAGACTGTCTGATGTGATTAATCGCCATCCAAGCTTGGAAGCTAATGCCTTTGAGAAAATAGCCAGTCTCTTGATGCCCCAGCCACCCCATCTTTTAGGCTTGGTGATGGTGTCCCATTTTACCCAAGCAAAAAGTCGCCCAGGCTGGTGTCCTTTCCATAGGAATCTACAGCATATGCTTTGGAGCCTGTTCAGGATGCCTCTTGGTATCCAAGCAAGGGCCATCCAATAGACGGGTGTGGCTTCAATTACAGCTTTGATGAGTACTAATCTGCCTGCCCGCGAGAGGTATCGATGATACCAGACCTGAAGCCTCTTCTCCACTTTTGTAATAAGCCATAACCAATCAGTAATTCTGTAGCCAGAAGGTTTAAGTCGAAAACCAAGATATTTTATACCATCGGTTAGATTCAAGTTGACAAATGGAAAGCGCTGTGTGGCATAGGTGGTTTCATGAACTGAGCATCCAACCGATGTGATAGTAGACTTGTTATTGTTGATCTGCATTCCAGTGGCATGCTGAAATAGGAGGAAAGAGTTATGTAATGATGAGGAGTCCCCGATGCTGCCATTCAGGAAGATTAAAATATCATCAACGAATAATAGGTGTGTGAGGAAAAAATTGTCCACAATTTTGATGCCTGTAAGTTGGTGCCGATCTCTGGTGGATAAAATAATCCGACTCAACCCTTCCATAATCAGGAGAAACAGCAATGGTGAGAGAGGACATCCCTGCCTAAGTCCTCTCTCAGAAGTAAAGAAGGGTGTAGCTTCCCCATTTAGTAATACACTGTAAGATACATCAGTGATGCAGCTCATCGTCCATTTGATGAAATAATATGGGAATCCAAGATGAGTGAGTAGCAATCTAAGATACAGCCAGTTTGTTCTGTCGAAAGCCTTGGATAGGTCTACTTTGAGAATCATTCCCTTCTGCTTCTTGATCTGTAGGGAGTGTATGAGCTCTTGAGCAGTAGCAATGGCCTCATGGATCTGTCTATGATGCAAGAAAGCAAATTGCTCAGATGATATGTGCATAGAGAGGATGGGCTTTAGGCGGTTGGCAATAATCTTAGCTATAATCTTATAGAGGCAGTTGCAGAGAGATATGGGCCGAAAATCATCGAAAGAGTTCGGGTCATCGGTCTTAGGAATGAGGGCGATGAAGGTGGATTTGATAGCAAATGATATCCGACCTCTTTTCCTATTGTCCTCCACTATGTTCAAAAGGTCCTGGCCCAGAATATCAAAGAAGGCGATGTAGAATTCAATGGTCCATCCATCTGGGCCAGGGCTCTTGTCCTTTTTGAACCATTTCAGTGTAGCTTCCAGCTCTTCCATGGTCACCTCCTTCTGTATCTCTTCCGACATTTCCTGATCCACATATCTAGGAAATAGTTCCGCCACTCTCATGATTTCCAATATGTTTATGATTCCAGGTGCCTTGTATATACCCCTAAAGTGCTCATTGGCAAGTCTGGCCAAGTTCTGCTGGGATGTAATAGTTTGACCGCGATCATCCTTTAATTCCCAGATGGTATTGATTGCTTTACGACCATTGGCAAATTTGTGATAAAATCTGGTGTTGTTGTCTCCCTCAGTGAGCCAAATGGCCCTGCTCCTCAGTCTCCAGCTTTCTTCTCTTTCCTTCAAGATCTGTGAGCGCTTGGCGATAAGGAGGTTATACTGATCCTTGTGCTCCTGTGTAGTGAAGGTCCCAGCTATCGAATTTTCAAACTCAGCAATGACCCTTTCCGCCTCATTGAGAGTGAGGTTATCCTGGATTCTCTTCTGGTGGGCCCAGTTTTTAGTGATCTGCTTGAGTTCTGTAAGCTTCCTAACAAAACCAGTTGATAGTTCCTCATCTTCCCGGTTGGGATTGTTCTGCCAATATTCATGAACCAGCTGAATATATGAAGGATCTTGAAGCCAGGCTGCATTGAATTTGAATGGGCTCTTGATTTTGTGAGTGAGTCCATCTGCCTCCAGGAAGATAGGCCTGTGATCGGATAATCCGCCAGATCCTACCCATTGACGCGATCTGGGGATAATATTATATAAAGGTTCCTTTATGAGGAAACGATCGAGCCTCCTGGCCAAACTCTGATCTCCACTTCTATTATTTGACCAGGTATACTGAAGTCGAGCAGATGGGATGTCCACCCAATGGTGATCCTCCAAAAGGGAGGAGATGGTATCAGAGAGAGAATCGACTTGTGCCATGTGCCCCCAGGATTCACAGTGCCCCAGGGAAAAATTTAAGTCCCCTCCCAATATAATGTTATCCGCTTGAAAGAGCTCAGATCCAAGAAGGGTTCTCCAGAAGGTGGCACGATTGGAGCAAGGGCCATAGACATTGATGATGCGAAGATCCCTCTCTATAGTATGAGCAAAAATGTCGAGGCCTATGAAGCCCTTGCCTCCCCAAAAATTGCGAATTTCCATTGATCTATGGCAAACCCCTATAGCCAGGCCTCCGGATCTCCCTGATGCATCCAAAGCGTGGAAAGTCCAGTTGGGGAGCCAAGAGGTAAGGGAGTGAATGAGGGAATCCGCAGGACAGAGAGTTTCTTGTAAGAAAATAATATCCAGTTGAGCCGAGGTTAGCAGCCTCCTGAGCGCTAGTTTTTTGGTTGAACTAGCAAACCCTCGACAGTTGAAAGAGAGAATCTTCATGAGGGGGGGGGGGAGGGCCATCCTTTGCTCTAAGGGCCCCAAAAATTGTTTGTTGTCGCCCTAGAGCGACCTCCTCATCAGCAGTATGTCTCGCTTTAGTGATTCGGGAAGGACGACCTCGAGAGGTCTTATGAGAGGTAGGGGAACTGACAGAGTCGAGCCCGACTACATCTAGGCCTCGATCTTTAACCCGAGGGCGAAGGGAATAGCGAGGAGATGACTGGGTGGTAACCAGAGTCGATGTGATCAATGGAGGGGGAGCCAACGGAGGAGGGGGAGGAAGCGTGCACGTGAGGGATGATTGTGTGTGAATGAGTGATGCATTAGAAGCAACAAATGGAGGGGGATCAGAGCACAAGGGGGTACTTGATATATCTGATGATGTGCAGGATGCAAGTGTTGTCAAAGTGATAGGAGATAAGGACATACCCGTAGCCGCCGAGTCCACCGGAGGGGGCATCGGATGCTCAGGAGCTGTTGAAGATGAGGGCGGAGCAGAGGTGGCTGTAACAATGTCTGCAACTGCGTCCCCTGGCACTCCCTGGGGGCCATCATCCCTCTGGCCGCGCATGTGAATCTCTGGTGGCTGATCAGGTTGCTGAACCGGGGGTGCCGACTGAGCAGGATCAGTATACTCATCCTTTCCGTTCCTTTGCGCTTTCCGGAGGAGTGGGCAGTCCTTGTAGAGATGCCCAACTTTGTGGCACCTGCGACAACGGTAAGGAATGCCCTCATAATCAATTATCTTTCTGCGGGCCGTGTCTCTCCACTGGATAGTAATGTGTTCATAAAGACCGCCCCTGGTGTCCATGTTTATGAGGATCCTGGCATAAGCCATCATGCCTGTCTGGAGATAAGATTTGTCGTAGCCCATATATGTGCCGAGTGAATTACCAATGCGCTTGAATATTTCTTCAGACCAGTATTGAAGAGGAAGGCCTGGGAGCCGAATCCAAATAGGTCCGACCCCAATCTGCTCTGTCTCAGGATCAAACAAAGGGGTCCATCTCTTTAGGAGCACAGGCGCGTGCTCGAAGTGCCAATGTGTGGACAAAACCCAGTTAGTATGGTCAGCACGCGCGAATCTGAGTGCGAACCATCCTCTCACAAATGTCTGCACAAAAGGGATATCCAGGCCTCGGATGCCCAGGCCTTCAATCGTGCCGCCAAATAGCTGCGACCCCTGATGCGACCGACCAAGACCCGATCTGCAAAGTCCATCGCTTCGCCCCACTGTATGTCCTCTTCCAATCTGAGGAAGTAATCGTCCTCTCTAGATTTGAAACACTTAGATTTCCTTTTAGGGCCGCCAGGAGGGGGAGGGGGAGGGTTCAACGATGGTCCAGGGGCCGGAGCAGAGGCATGAAATGGAACCGAGAAATGTTGGGAGGCAGGGAAAACCGCAGGGATACCGAGACCGGCAACAGGAGGGGGGCCCGAAAGCGGGGGTACGGAGGTAAAACAACCGGAGGAGGGACCAGGATAACCCAAGGGGCCGGATGAGGATGGAAGCAGAGGAGGGTTGAGCGGTAAACGGGAATAAGTGCCGGCTGCATGAGGGTCTAAACCGGGGTTAGGGTTTAGGCAGTTAGAGACGAAACCGAGGGTTGCCGGCGAGAGAGGAGGCGTTGAGAGGGCCGGCCAGGTGGGAGGTTCGTCCGGGAGGACCACAGGTAGAGATCTAGACGATTCACCAAGCGTATACTGTGAGAAATTCTCGGAGAAGTCTTCGTAAAACATACCTTCTGAGCTGGCATTTGGGGTTCGCCAGATGGAGACCCCCTCCGTCGGGTCAGCGGAGTAATCAACGGCCTCCAGATCATCCATGGCCAGCTGCGTCTCGGAACGGCGAGAAACCTTGAAGAATCCCGGAGAAAAGGACAGGTTGCAGTTAACGGACCGATGAAGGGTGAAAATAAACCGCCACAGGAGAGACCGGAAGTCGTAGCTCAGGTAGAGTATATCCCCGCAAGGTGCGATGCAACCGGAAGGTGACAGTAAAACGGCGGAGAGGAGGACGGAGGTTGCGGTCGTGGTGAGGAAGAACGGAGTGCGGCGGGTTACAGCAGCTGCAGGGTTCACAGAAACCCTAACCTAACCCTGTTCGCGAAATAACCCTACCCGTCTCCATCAGAGCACCCTCAATCTCTCTTGGTGATGTTTTGTTATCTCGAATCTAAATATGTTATTTAAAATACAATTTATATATCAAAGATAATCATCGATCAATTATTTAAACTATATAATTTTTAAAAATTTTAAATTATAATATTAATAAAAATTATCATATATTAAAAATATATGAAAGTTAATGTATATGTACATACCTGAATACCTCCTTTGATGGGTTAGTCTCATGGCTTAGTGCAGTAATGCACCATTGAACAACTTTCTCATTTGAGGCAAGTCGGTCTATAGAGTGGTTCATTTGATATATTTGAAGTTCTTGTTTTATACATGCCCCTCCGCCATCATGTTCTCCTTTTCCATGACCAATCTCAAAGAAATTTCAACAATGTTTAATGTTTGTTTTCATATGAAGACGACACAACCAAAATAATGATCGTGAAGATTTGAATTGACATGGGCATGCATCTGACCATGTTCAATGTTCATTGAATTTTATTCCACAACCTTTCAATGAGTCATAAATCTTATGAAAGCAACGTTGTACAAAATGTGTATCATCTCTATGATCATCGTTGATATAAAAATAATATTCTTTAATAACATGTCGATTCTCACTGGTGCTTTTTATATGATCAACATTTTGTTCAACATGTTTACATAGAACATGGACAAGCATAGAAACTTTGTCACATTGATAATATTCACTCTATATTTCTTTTTTTGCAACAAATGTGTAATTTTCTACAAAATCTAGTCCCTGGTGGAAAAAATTCACGGGATTTTTTAAATTGTTGGTCCGACCATCAAGCTGTATTATGATGTTTGGTGTATTTATAAATTTCCTTCTCAAACTTCTTCAAAAACTCTATTACAGAAATTTCTTCTTGTTGTAAATCAATCCGTCTAGCACTTGTACTACTACTTGAACCAATCGATGTATGGATATATTCATATCTCTTCCAATTCACTTTTATGTTGGACAATGATTGATCATTCATATCAATAGAATATTTGTCATGAAACAAACTCCACAATGATCACATTTTTTACCACCAACACATTTCTTTTGGTAACATAATTCATGATTTTCTCTTTCACATAGAATTTTGGATATGAAATCATGGATAGTGGAAGGAGGAGGTGAATTTTTCCAAAACGTTTTAGCAAAATTAAAGAAGGTGTCATAATATAATTGAAATTCCATATGATAACGACAACAACAAGTGTTGTGTATACTGATAGGTTTAACATACCATGGTTTTTGTTGCACAAAAGTGCTCATTGAGAAATTAATTCCATGATTCTCTTCTATGAACTTATTGAATAAATCTATCTGAGTGGAGTCCAAGATATGTTTTGCATGTTCTTCATACTAATTTCTTGCTATTCTTCGTCGCATCACATCCCTTACTTTTGGTGAAACACGTGAATTTTTCATCCAATATTCATATATCATTTTTTAACATCTTCTCCAAATCTATATTTGTATGGCTTCCTACAAATAACTGTCCAACAAGCAAGCACATCATTTTCATCTATTTGCAATCAAATTTTCCTATGCTTGTGCAATATTTTTTCGTGAGGTCCCTAATGCTTTTGCCATAGATTTTACCAAACGATTTTCTTTAGTACTTGATGAAACCACTACCATTTGTCTTGCTCTACGTGCACCTAAATCACTATTGTTGTAGCTTCTTTTAATTTCTTCGATGTTAAGAGACCTCTCAAAAGTTGAGCTTGAACGATCACATTTTCATCTTTGAAGAACTTATCAATAATGAGCTTAACACCATATCGTATAAAATGGTCAGTTTTTTTATCTCCATATGTGACATTGTTGACACTTTCTAACATCTCATCATCGATATTGATCTCATCTATACATATGAGAATTTAACATAAATGAGTATAAATATACATTAAATAATTAAATTAAAAAATAGAGTTTTTGAAATTGAAATTAAAAAATATGCATAATTTCAATAATACATGACACATATATACATACCTAAGGGTGGTTCAACTTCTTCACTTGAATCTCTTTCAACATCTTCAACAACATCATCAATCATTGATTCATTTTCTTCTTCACTTTGTCTTTCAACATTTTCAATCTCATCATCAATGTTATGAGGAAAATCTCTCTCTATTTACATTGCAAAATATTTTTCAAATTAGTTCATCAAATAAAAATTAAATTCCACAATACACTATTAAATTTTAAATATCATTTATAATATCTACATTTACATACCTGGTTCAACTTCTTATTGAGATTGATTTTCCCTTTCAATATTTAAGTGTTCTTCCTTCTTTCTTTTGTAATAGTTTCTTGAGTATTTTCTATGAGCCTCAATGTCTCTAATTCAATCATATTTCCACTTGCAATTTCTTTGATTCCCCATGATAATTCAATATATGTAAATTTTTAAAAGCATGCCCAAAAAATTCACGTTCAAAATCCAACAAAAACACCTCACTTTCAAAATCTAGCCTTAAAAAATCACTTTCAAAATTCAACCCAAAAAACTCACTTTCAAAATTCAACTCAAAAAACTCACTTTAAAAATTCAGCCCAAAAAACTCACTTTAAAAATCCAGCCCAAAAAATTTATGTCCAAAAATTAGATTCAAAGAAGTTTGGTATTCAAAAGCTACACATGAAGAATGTGAGTGTGAAAATGACGTTTCGACCAAGTTTATTTATAGCATTCAACCAAAACAATTATATCATAGGGTTGCATCATTTCAATTTCACGGCCGATAGAAAATATGGATAGGTTTTTCAGCGAACCTTATTTTTTAATTTTCGATTGAAAAACTTTTTGCATTTATTTTGATGTCCATTCGCAACAAAAGTAATTTAGCCAATTTTTATTTTTTTTTCCCGCTGACATTTTTTTTTCGCTAAAAACTTGCAACTCTGCGACATCTTAGCTCTATTCACCTTTCTCCAAGTTCGAGATAGTTAAAATCCATCAAATATGGTGAATTTACTTTCAAAACCAATATCAGCATTCACAGAATTGAATCTACTTTTAGTAGATATAAATTTTATGGAATTTCATATATATTTGCTAATTTTAACTAATTTTCTAATAAAATGTGTGCAAAAAAAATTATGAATGTCATTATGATTCAGTGAAATCAAAATTTTGTATCTTCCAAAATACACCGTGAAAAAATATGGAAAATTTATGGTGCATTACGTTGGTCTGTCTTCTTTAATGGGTAGTTTTATATTTTTAATTTTTAACTAATATGTTAAGAAACATGGTGTTTTGTTAAACATCTTCAAAATCTGCAGTTTTTTCATATTGGTTCAATTCAAAAAATTCTAGTAATTATGATGTGCATCTATTGGTTTCATAAATATAGACATACCAAAGTAGAGTTTGTCTAGATTGTTGCAACACATTTTTTTTTTAAACACAAGGTTAACAAAGAATACACTGGGGCCAAAAAACTTGATTTTTTATGAATCCCTTGATTTTTAAAGAACACATAGTCAAACAATTGCTAAGTTGACATATCAAATGTGAATAAAAAAATTCTAAAAAATAAACAATAGAAAGCTAATAAAATTTCTGACAAGTTTTCTTTTTATTGTAAAATGAAATTCTAAACAAAAAAATTACTTTGGCTTGCCGAAAGTTGAAAAAATTCTAAAAATGATATTTTTTCTTAAAAAATGGCCAAAAGTGTAACCCAACTTCACATTTTCACCCATATCATCTCAACAAACTGAGGTAACTATCCAAATTTATAATTAAAATGACCAGATTATTCTCAGACATATTTAGCATATTTAAAATTATTATATTAATATTAGATGTATTTACATATTACCGATAAAATTAGTCATATCTTCGATATATTTTCTTTGGCCACACACAACTGAAGCCAGCCTAGATCCATCTTAACTTTGGATCTATCAAGCATCAAGAGAGATCAAACCTCTTGAGGTGAAAACCTTTCCTCAAGTTTCGCACTTAAAGAAGAGGTTTGCACCTCGAGAGATTTGGTCCCTCTCGGTGCTTGATAGAGCCGAAGTTAAGATGGATCTAGGTTGTTTTCTATTAATCAATTAAAATTGTATATGGTCTGTGGCTGGAAAAATAAAAACTATGTCAATGTGATGTATGTTGCACAACTTGGAAATGCAATTCTTAAATTCACTGCTAGTTGTCAAGTTATTTTTACTTTGAACTAGTTATGAAATTTAGCACCTTGTAAATGTTAATTTAATTACGCCAAGAGGAATTTCTCTCATGGATTGGGGTGGGTAGACACTATTCACCCCAACCAACGTCATTTTTGTCTACCTCCCTCTAACAAATATAACACATGGAATTAACTATCATGCATGAGGAATTAACTAAGGGAATGTCGATGCTCCAGGCCTACCTTCCCTAATGCAACTACACCAATGATTCAATATGGTGGAATCTCTCAATAGCATGCAACAACAATGTCTAACACACAATAATGACATCACTGTCATCTCTCAGGAAGGAGCCAACATGCCTTAGCCTACTCCTACTCAACCTTGGGAGGAACCAGATTGCTATGGCCCTATTCCAATCGTTAATGAAGATTCCTCTGAAGCCCAAGCGGGTAAGTAAATTTAGGCTCAATGCACACATATGTTGTTTTGACCTTGATACAGTGCATCAGGTTCCTCTTTTGAATTTCGATACCAGCCAATGTATCTGAGTCATCTCGAAGAGGAATATATTTTCTTTTGTCTTGGGTAGCTAGTCAAATGGATACCACTCAACTCTTGTTGAGTCGACGCCCCTCTTGCCTCTACTACACTTCCAGCCAAAGATAACAATGTTTCTTTCCCCATAAAGTTATAATCCCCCCAGAAGCTTCATAATTCTTGGTAGGAGCCTCTAAAGAAGCAGAGGAAGCTGAGGATCTGTGATATTGTTAATAACTCTACATAGGCACAATGTAGATCCAACCTGTAAAAACCAATTATGCTTGCCAATAGCTTCCCAGAAAGGCTTTACGAACACAGAAATCAATGAAATCAAAGGAGACAAGGTGGGAAAACCAAGAAAGAAATTAAGAAAGAGATTGTGGTTGCAAAACATTGTTATGGATATCGATAGTCACACCCAACAAATAAAGTTGGTCACATACCACAAATAATTTATAAATTTCACAATTATAGAAAATTGTATCAATATAAATAACTACATCCTTTGAACCTGCACTGATTCATTATCAGAATAGTTACTGCTCCAAATAAATGGGGGAAAGAGGGACTCAGGGAGTAAAGGAATTGAACTGAGTCATTGCTTTTATCACTCAAGTTGTCCCTTGGCTCCTTAAGGGATACGGCCGAGGTAACCACAAACCAATCTTTGGGCTACAGGTCCTAGCCTACCTGCAGTCAAAGAGGGCTCTCTCTTTAAAATTTAACTTTGTTTTGGGTTGATTTTAGGCTAGTTATGGTGTACATGGGTTTTGTTTTGATTTTGGTGGGAAGGATGATGTTTTCAAGTAGAGTTGGGATGCATAGTGTGAGAAATTCAAACCATTGGGCATGGAGTCATGGATTATGGCTTGCTGTTACGTTTTCTTGGTCACAAGAGGAATACAAAGCAGGATAGCTACACATAGAACAATATCAGGCTGGAATAAAGATGGAATGAAGGTCAGAGATGAAAGGCAACTAAGAATCTTTCATTAGCTAACAAAGAGGGAAGGTGGATGAAAGTTTGTCTAGGAGCAGTCAAGAATTCCTAAATAACAGTCATATGTGAAAGAAACAGGGTAAACATGATCATTTAAGTATGCATATTCATAACCATTTCTAAAGAAAACATATAGAAATAACAAGAACTGAGCATAGGGTGCAGTCAAGCAAAACCTAAGCTATTCTTTTTTCTTGCTATTTAGATGGTAACAAAATGGTGCATAAACATATGTAAATTGTAAACAGAGGTAGGAAAACACTTATTGAGCCATGTAGTAGCACATGAATTCCACAGTCACTCTTTGGCCATTAAATAACACAACAGTCAGTTCTTCATCCAAATCATTCCAGCAGTCTCTGATTACAGAGCTTCTCAAAAATACAGTGCAAGTCCAGAATGAGGATTATCAACCAACCAACCCTTTAAACAATGAATCAGGGTGGTTTATATAGAAAAAACATCCAAAAATATCTATTACAGCAGACCTAAAACATATATGAGGGAAATGAGTTTTTTAACCTAATCTTGTCTTGCAATTAATGCAAGAAAATATCTATTTAAGCTGCGCTGGAGGCAGCTGCATCAAAATGAGTTAATATGGTGTCCTTATGGCTTTGTGTTGTTCATTTAGCCATAACTGTGCTTTGGGCTTTGATCCCCTACTCTTGAGTGCTTTGATGTGCATTAACTATGATCTGAGAGCCTTAAATGGCTTCACCGCTTTCTTTGACTTTTGCTTGGGGGCCTTTAATGTTCACCTGCTTTGATATTGCCAATCTAATACTCTTTGCCGCCTCACTGATACTCTTTAATTTAATATGGGCTTTATCTTTCCTCTGATACTCTTTTACAGCTGAATCGGGCCACTTTCTCTCCCTTGATATGCTTGGAACTATCAAATTGCCCCTTTTCTGCCCTTTCAAGGCAAAAATCGTTGCTGCAAATGCTTTTCGTGGCCTCTAGAATGCTATTAGCGCTGGCCGATTGAATATGAACATATATGAAGAAATCCTGTTGCATCTCCCGAATTTTTGGGTTTTGCAGGTAGCCAAGCCATGAGAAGCCCTCCATTTTGATCAATTTTTCTTAGCGATGACGCTAATCGCGCATCAAAAACTGCCTCAGTTTTTCATTCCGGGCATCTTTTGCTGCAATTTTTGAGCTTCGCGCCTTTTTTGGTGATGACGTCAGCATGACGTCAACGGTGGGTCCCGGTACGACAGTGACGTGGCAGGGTGACGTGGCAGTACGACAGGGTGACGTGGCATAGGACACGGTGGCGGGGTAGGGACGGAGGCAGATGCGGTGGCAGTGACACGTAGCAGTGGGGGGTCGATGCAGAGGTGATGTAGCGCTGACGTGGCGCTGACGTTAGGGGCGGAGAGACAGAAGGCGGTTTGTGGTTTCATCGGACCGCCTTCTGTACGAGAGCAGTATTTATCAGAGGAGCTCCGATGCAATCAAGGGCAGACACGCGTCCATTGTACGGTGGGGAAACCGCTAGCCTATCGGAGGCTAACTGTTGATCATCGGGGTGGCTCCGAAATCGCCGAGAGCCGTCGGATCTGGGAGGGCGGATCGGAGGGCTGACGGAGTGCGGAGCTTATGGCAGGTTTGTGCGCGGGGCTCGCTGAATATTTTATCATTTATTTATGTGCAAGGGGGGTCAAAACTTTGGGTAATACAGGTTTTTGAGGCCTCGGAAGGGGTCTGATAACCTAAAAAAGGAATTTCACGCTTTGGAGGAGTTCAAAGGCACTTGAGAGGGGTTTTATGTGCTTTGATAAGGGTTTATGGCCAAAAAAGGGGTTTATGCCTTGGGAAAGGTAAAACACGGCCAAAGACAGATTTTATACATTTGGAGGGGAATTTTATGCATAGGAATGAATCCTAATGCATTTAGAAGATGGTTTGAGAGGAAACCGAGGGTTCTGGCTAAGTTTCAGGCAAACTTAGCAATTCCCAAGCATAGTCAAGGTTATATTTCAACTAGAGGGAGGGGATATGTACATAGGGGAGATATTTAACATATTTTTAATAGGGGAAGGGGAAAATAGATAGGGATTTACATAATAATGTTAGAAGTTAATATGAAAATGACAAGAAAGCGCTAAGTTTAGAGATCTTAGGCCACTTAAAAGGGAAAATTGACTTATAGAGTGAATAAGAGTACTCCTAAGCAAAGAAAACCTTTACTTAGGCCAATGATATGACAAATGATGAAACTTAAGAGATATCAAGCAGATCTTGACCTCTTTGGGAAGGTTAGTGAATGATTTGGGGGATAAGAAGAAGGGGGAGTTAGACATGCCTTGCTTGAGCTCCTCCAAATGAAAAAGTGCCTCATAATTGTGATCTGAATAGATATAACACTCGAAAACATGAAATGGATCACATAGCTTGATTCTGCAACCACAAAACTACTTACCCAGCCTACTTACCTAGCATTTTTTCTTCTTTTTGCATGGGTGCACTTAGACTTGCAGACCCTGATTTTCTTCTTTTCTTTTAACTGCCCTCCTATCTAAAATCAATGCTTATCTCTTCCAAGGGCCCAGATTAAGCAGTTGGGCTCCTTAATTTCTCTACCTAGCTACTGATCTGCCAAGCTTAAACTGTTTGGACAGATATTCATTCTCTATCTTCTAAAACAAGCAATTTAAACCTAGGGAAGCCAAGATTAAGCTGTTTGGCTTTCCCTTATCTATAAAACTCTTCAAAAATGGTATGATTCTTCAAAATGGAACTTCTTGGAAATATGGAACCTTGCAGCATGACAAGATGACATATTTGGCATGTAAAACAATCAATCATGAAATATGAAACCTATTGCAATAGGAGGCTAACAATTGCCACTCACCATTTTGGCATCATTATGGTCCATCTAGAGAGATTCATAAGTAGTAACGAGTTCAATGACCCGGGGATGAATATTATTACACATATCCCAATCGTTCACATGTTTCTCGTTGAGAGCCAAATCTCTCTTAGTGGCGTTTGACAAAAAATCATCAAATCCCATGGATATCTCATCTACCATCATATTCACAAACCTTAATACTAATACATCCATTGCATTCCATAAAAACCAAAAACAATAGTCAATGGAATGAATACTTGATGATAAATGTCCAATGGAAATGGAAGAAATGAGGGAGAATAAAGTGACGATTTCATTGAGACCACCATAAACATGTTTTTTTTGCATACTCTCCTCCCCATGGAATTTTAGATCTACTTGTCTCTAACATTGCATTTCCATTGCCATTAGGGATGTATCCTTCTCCACCATGACCAGATTCAATCTGTATATCTCTGGTAATTATATTGCTTATGGGTGGAATTGATTGATCCCCGTCCACCACTAGTAGAGACTCTTGCATACTGCGAGCAAAGCCTTCTAGTGCTCTTCCATCCATGTAAATGTGCTTTTCGTCACATCTCTAATTCTTTTCATCCATGGTCGATGAAATTCATTTGGAAATTAGTCATCCCTCCTATTTTACCTTCAATGATAATGTTTCTATGTAGAAAAGAAATGAAAAGATGAGAGAGAAGAAGGTCATTGATTGTGTGCCTTGGTGGTGATTTGCATGCATCCCATGTTGATGAGAGTAGTGAAACTGAAATTCAAATTGTGATGACATGGCACTGGATAAAATTGTAAATTTATTTAGTAGAAAAATATTTTAAGAAAGGCATGATACTTATATTAACTAATTAAAAAATATTGATAACAAAAATATGTTTTGATATCAACCATAAATATTAATAACGAAAAAATATTTAATATCGGTGGCTCACCTACTTGCCAATTTTGTTGCTTCTTCTGATCGCGTCTACGCCATTTCTTTAGGAGTTGTCTTTAGTGCGAATTTTTGGAAGTTTTTCTGGTGGGTTTTTCAGGTCTAATTTCTCTACAATCCGGTAGGAATTTATTGAAATCATAAGTTTGATGGGTAACACATGCACAATCGAAGTTCCCTCAAGGTTTTTGAAGGCGCTGAATCCATATATACAGTCAAAAAACCAGTTTAAATAACAAAAATCAAGATTTCACCTCAAATTCTTCCGCCAAATTCTGTCACCTAAAAATCCAAAAAATCACACTGAAAACAACTCCATTTCTTTATTTTAACCATTGATGTCATCGACCATGCCTTATTAGCTTAAAGAAACATTGTTAGATTAAAAATTAGCCTTTCCAGACCCAAATTAACTTGCAAACTCTTATGCAAGAAATAAATTTTGACTATGAATAAAATGGGGATCCATTTTCTTGGCAACAGCTGCTTTCACCTTCTCGGCAGGCACGCACAAAGATTTGTAATTGGCCTCAATTAAGAGGGTGTGTTTTCCATGAAATCATTAAACCAAGTGCATCTTTTTACCATCGTATGGACTCTATTTATAATGCTACACATTTGGACAGTAGCTATCATCCTGATCTGACGTGGGCTTAGGGTATTAAATCGTGCGCAGCTACACCCCATCAACGGACTAACATGGGCCTTCTTTTTCATCATGACTGTCGACTGGTCAACCAATATAAATGTGCAGGTCAAATTAACTCCTCTACAACGAAGACCGCGATTCGGAATTTGGTGGTTCAGAAATCAATCTTGACCATCAAGTAGCACAAGGGGAGAGTTTCTTTTCACATCCATCAACTTTTTTTTATTAACGTTCTTTTGTTTTTTTGCACCTCTCAATGTAATTGTTAATCTAAATCCTATGAATATTATATTTTCAAACCATATATATATATATATATATATATATATATATATATTAAAGATATTTATTCTTTAATATGTACATGACTAATCAATAAATTTACAATTCAATCATTTAATTTTTTTATTTTTTTATAACCTTGCTTTATGAGTAAACCTTTCCCAAATAAAATATACCAGCACAAAGCATTTCTATAAAAGAGTACAAATATTATATAACAAAAAATAATTTGGTTTATAGAAAAGAGTAAAAATATTATAGAAAAAATAATAATTTGGTTTATAATTACTTAAAGATTATGATATATACAACTTCATTGAAAATGTTATGCAAATTTTTAATGCAAGAAATTTTGATATTTTATTAATGTTTTCCATTAAAATTATATTGACAAATTGATTTATCAAATGAATAATAAAAATATTTTCATGATATAAAAATATTAACTAAGCTATTGTTTACCATTAGTGGTTAGAATTCGACTATTTCCTTCCCAACTCTTTGCAGAGCTTCTACTTCAAGTCCTTGCACAAACTCTTAGTGAATGACAAGTTTCATGCTCCTTGTTCGAACGTCATTGATTCACTAACGAACCTTCATGCCTACACCTTGGGTACTCTCCTTTCCCACGAACCCCCAAGCTACAATGAAGTTGTACAAGAGATGGATACGCTAGACAAGTGAAGGTGAGCTCTCAACTCAGGGGATTCCCACTTAATAGAACTTTACTCACACCAAAATGACAACATATCTATTTGTTTTCACTCAAACATAGCATTATTAGGATATTAGTCCAACAATATAGCGTGCGAAAAATGAGCTTCTCATAACAAGATTTTCCTTTTATGGAAGGCTTTAGTAGTGTCACTTGGCTCCTAATGCAAAAATAAGTATTTTCTTTAATTTAAATTTTGATTATTTATCCATCCACGTATCAAAAATTTACCAGGCCTCTCATATTTTTTTTTTCTTTTGAAAAGGACAATTTCTCTCATCCACAAATGTTTCCCTACTTTTTTCTCTTAGTTGTCTCTTGATTGCGATTTAAATTCTCTCTTTTTGAGGTTAAGTGTTTCATCAACTAGAGTCATCATGCATGTATCAGATTCTTGTCCCCAACCACCCACTACATTTTCTCAAGTTAAATCTTGGTTGAAGTTCTTTAATTATGCTTCAATTACATGGAGATTCTCTCATGAATTTATTTTTTCCCCATTTTTTAATTAGTCCTTTTTAATTTCATGCACACTTTCCCTTTATTATTGCAAATATGAATCACCCATTTATTTGTCTCTATTTTCCAAATTAAAGTTCATTCCTCCCCCATATTTTAGGGTATTTTAAATGTCCTGGGATTTTATTTTAATATGTAGATTTTCCTAAGTGGGAGGGTGATTATAAGGAATAATTCATTGATATTTAAGTTTATCTCTAGAAGTATATCATTATTTCCCCATCCCACCTTTCAATTAAGATTAAATTTAAATATTTTTTAATGGTTTCATTTATTTTACTATTTTAATTCATCAGCATGACCCTTAATTATTTTCAATTTCCTTATGTCAAGGGTTCTAAGTCGATTGTGCCCTTCAATAACTTCCTCAAAAATTTCCAAAGTTTCCACACCTCTTGCCTTTCATTCATCTTTGATTAAAAGATGGGAACATATGCACAATGATGGAGGCCATTGTTAACTCCTAGGTCATTTTCTATGGTGAGACTAATGATGTTAAAGATCAAGAATTCTACTTTGATGGACTTCCCTAAGTAAATTCTCATGAGTGACCAAATTTGTGGTCCAATCATCATGGCATCATTAACTTCAAGGTGAAGGTGTCCCAAAATTTTCCAATGCAAGTCAAGGTAGGAATTCTAGAGGGTAGAATTAAGGACATTGTCCCACCCATCCTAAGAAGTTCAATATGCTCTATACAACCCCATCACTCATGTGTAATTATTCAACCAAGCACCTGATATGTGCCTACAAACACTAACACATCATAAAAAATATTAGCATTTTATAATATTTGTAAATTAAACTCTAGCATCAATAATATCCTAAACCCTAAATCAATCCTTCATCTCACCTCTTATCCAAAATAACCCTTCCTTATGTTCAAGGTGTTACTAGCCATATTGCTAAGATCCCACAGAAAAAGAATCATCATACCTCTTTCAAACCCCAGACCACCCTTAGACAACTCTTTACATTTTTTAAAGACAAATTCGACCCCCTGGTTGGCCATAGAGTCTATGCAATCTCTTGCTCCTATGGAAAGTCTTACATAGGTAAAACTGGTAGATCCTTTAAGGCCCATATCAAGGAACACATGGTTGACAATATCCATAACCGAGTCTCCAAATCATCCATTGTCGAGCATTCTCACAATACCAAGCACCTCAACTTCTTTGAAAAAGTTAGAATTCTTGCATATGTGCCCTTCCACACTAGTTGTCTCATCAAGGAAGCCATTAAAGTAAAAAAGAACCCTAATAATTTTAACGAGAAGATGGTTTTAAACTTAGTCACTCATGGCAACCCATTATCCATTATCTCTCACATTCCCCTCTCTACCCCTAACTTATTCCTTTGGCTTCCCTTCCCCTTCTTGTTTTTTATCCCTTCCTTCCTTGTTTCCTTCCTTTTTATTCAACCTTCTTTTCTTTATTATTCTTTCTCTTCATCCCTAGCTTTATTTTAAATTATAGTAAAAAAATTATTATTAATAACCTTATTAACAATATTCTCTTTTGACATTATAATCATAATTTATTATTAGTAGTATTAATAACATTATCATCCATATTACTCGTTTGAAATTATTCTTTTTAGTCTTATTTATTATAATGATCATTAATTTTACATTAATTATATTTTTTCTAATATCTTAAGAATAATAATATAATATTACTAGCCACTACGCAAATCCCAATGTTTTCTTGTTGAGCTCATATGGCAATTGGTTCAAAAGGGGCTTCTTCGCCTCCTCAGGATGATGCGGTGGAATTTAAAGCTCTGTTAGCTTCTCTCAAGAAGAAACCGTAGATGAAAGAATCTCAGTCTTGATTCGTAAAGAAGGTTGAGAACAGACCTTTGGTGGCACTGCTCCCTAGATCTCATCAAAATTCCTTGGCATTCACAGATCAAGCTTTAGTAGGAAAATTTATTGGAACATGGCCATCACCCAAATCTATGGAGCAATGGCTAGACAAGACCTCGAAACAATGAAGAAATATAACATTAGTCTATATGCAACAATAGATTTTTCGCCTTCTTGTTTGAGTTCAAAGAAGAAATAGACGAAATTTTAAGGAACGAACCATATTTCTTTGAGGCAAGAGGAATGTCTCTGAAATCTGGGGAATTTGTTTTTCTGTTAGCGGAAAATGGGGCGAATTTGTAGGATGATGCTAGATTTGGTGCAAATTGTGGAGCAAATAGTGGAGAAACTAGGAGAGGTCATAACTTCTCAAGTTTTCGACCAAATTGGATGCAAATAGAGGTTAGGTAGCCATTTTTGGACATTATGGACTCATTGGAGCAGGTTTCAAAAGCATTTGAGCATTGTAAACACATGTTTTTACACTTTTGAGCATAATAGAGAGGCCCAAGTCGTTGGAAGCTAGACCAAGGAGACGTAACCCAAGAGGGGTGAACCCTTTCATTATGTTCCTGTTGTGATGTGTTTTTGGTGATGTTATGTACATGTTTATGTTGTTGTTTAGTCTCTTCTTTATGTTAAAATTTCTCATAAAATTAACATAAAAACTCATTTTTCACTTGCAAAATCCATGAATCCTAAAGCACAAAGAAAGCATTTTGTTTCTAGTCTGAGGAGGATCTTAGCACAACAATCTAATATTATAAATCAGATCATTTTGGTATCAGAGCACTAGGTTTTCTTTGTGAAAGAAATATTTAACTGTTTGCAAGTTTATGTCATTCTTACAAGGTTAAAACTCAAAAGAGGAGAAGGGAAGCTAGTTGGAAGCCCTGAAGTTGGGTCAAGGGGAAGGAGAGCAAGGTTGCCACAATCTCCAATGCCAGTTCAGCCTCAAGTTGCAGTTGAGACTCCAAAGAGCATGACTCATGAAGGAGAACCTACAAACATGACAAAAGATGAGAAGACCTTCATAAATGCTTTCTTTGATATGACAGAGATGGTGAAGGTCCTCTATGAAGAGAGGAATACCAGGCTACAAGGGGAAAGTTCCAAACCTCCCAAAGGAGAAGGTTCTTCAAGAGGAGGTAATGGAAATGGAGGCAAAACCCCACCCTTTCCACCCCCTTTTTCATCTTCTTCTTCACAAGCATCTTCACCCGCTTCCACTAACACAACCCTTACTCATACTCATCATCATACTTCAAAAGGAACTGGTAAATCACCTTTTTTAAAACTTGATGTTAAATTTGAGCTACCCATGTATAGTGGTGAAGTGAATGCAGAGAAGCTTGATAATTGGATTTGATAGTTGGAGGTCTATTGTAGAATTCAAAACCTTCAAGAGGATGACATAAAGATTCAGTTGGCTTCCTTGAGAATGGAGGGTGCAACACTAGTATGGTGGGAATCAAAGACCCAAGAGGAGATAAAAAAACACGTAAGATCTCAAATTCTTGGATTGATTTCATTGCTACAATCAAAAGAAAATTCTACCCTCTAGCGTATATGCATAAATCCATCATGAATTGGCAAAACTTTAGACAGCTTAAAGGTCAAAATGTGCAAGATTAAACCCAAGAATTCAGAAAAAGGTCTTTAATGTTAGGTGTAGATTTGCAATCACATGACACATTGTTGAAGTACATAGGGGGTTTACATAGTTACCTTGGGCATACTATCTTAAAGTTTAATCCCAATAATCTATATGATGTGTGTGTGCAAGCTACTCATCTTGAAGCAAGAGGGAAAAACAATCAAGAAGAAGGTAGTAAAAATCCATTTAAGAGTAAAGGAAAAGAAAAGGGTTTCAAAGGGAAGGGAAAGAAAAATTCATCTATCAAAAAAGAAGGAGAGAAAGTAACATGCAAACATTGTTCCAGAGAGGGTCACGATGAAGCTCATTGTTGGAAGCTTCATCTTGAAATGAAACCAAAAAAAATCAACAACAAGGGAAAACAAAAGACAACTGCAACCACTCAACAGGATTTGGGATTCGATTCAGGTGATGAAACTAAAATCACAGCCATGGGTATAAAAGGAAAAGAATCCATTGCTAGCACTAGTTCTTCAAACTCACAAAATGAAACTCCAAATGAAAATAGGAGAATAGAACTTTTTCACATAAGGGTGATCTCAAAACATAACAAGATTGATACACTTTTTTATAGTGGCTCTCAAGCCAATCTTATCTCTGAAAACATTGTCAAAAGTTTAAACTTGGAAACCATTCCACATCATAAACCATATCCACTTGGATGGGTGTGTGACAATGCACAATTGCAGGTTACTAGAAAGTGTAAACTGAAATTCGCCATTACTGCAAATTTCATAGATGAAGTGGAGCTTGATGTTGTGCCATTAGATATATGTGGCATAGTTTTGGGCAACCCGTACCTTTATGATAGAAAATATATCTTCCATAGACATGAACGAAAAATACCATTTGTTCAAAGATAGAGTAGAATATATTGTGAGAGCCCATAGCAAGAAATTAAATCTTTCACTTGTTAATGCGGGGCAGATGAAAAGACTAGTGAATTCAAGCAAGAATTTTGTGCTTCTAATGATCAAACCCAAGAATGATGTTGATAATGAAGCTTTTAAAGGTTGTGATTCAAAATTGAAATCTGAATTGGTTGATGTAGTTAACCAATATGATGAGATGTTTCAGGAACCAACGGGATTACATCCCAAGAGAGGAATCCAACAAGAGATACAATTGCAGGAAGATTGTCCTCTTCCTAACATTGGCATGTACAAGATGTCAGTGATGGAAAGTGCAGAAATTAAGAAGCAAATTTAAGAGTTGTTGAATAAAGGGATCATTAGACCATCTTCCTTGCCATGTGGTTCACCTATTGTCTTGGTGCCAAAGAAGGATGGAACATGGTGCATGTGTGTGGACTTCCATGCATTGAACAAAATTACGGTAAAGAATCATTACCCACTGCCTAGAATAGATTATTTACTTGATCAATTGAAAGATGCAAAGTATTTTACTAAGTTGGACTTAAGGAGTGGCTACCATCAAATTAGAATAGCTGAAGGAGACATTTGGAAGACAACATTCAAAACAAAACAAGGTTTGTTTGAATGGCTAGTTATGCCTTTTGGTTTATGTAATTCTCTTGCTACATTCATGCGTGTGATGAATGATGTGTTGAGGCCATTTCTTGATGAGTTTGTTATAGTATACTTAGATGACATCTTAATTTTCAGTAAATCTCGTGATGAACATGTCATGCATGTAAGAAAAGTACTTGATGTCTTGAAAAAATAACAGTTGTATCTTAAGATGTCAAAGTGTGAGTTTGGAAAAACTTCTTTAGTTTACTTGGGTCATATTGTTGGAGGAGGTGAGTTGAAAATAGATCCCTCCAAGGTTGATGTCATTTTGAATTGGCCAAGGCCCAAGACAGTTACTGAGGTAAGAATTTTTTTGGGAGCAACCCAATATTGGAGGAAATTCATTGCTAATTTTTCTCTTATAGCATCTCCTTTGCATGCATTGACAAGTGTGAAAAAGGTTTTTCAGTGGGGAGGCAAACAGCAAAAGGCCTTTGATGCATTGAAGGAAAAGATCAGTTCAGCTCCAATACTTGCACTTCCAGACTTGAGACAGTCATTTGAGATTCAAACTGATGCTAGTGACTACACCATGGGTGCAACCCTCTTGCAACATGGTAAGCTTATCTGTTTTCATTCGGAAATTTTCAATGTTACAGTGATTAACTATCCTACATATGACAAGGAATTGTATGAATTGGTGCAAAGTGTGGAAAAAGGAAACACTACTTGATGGGTAAGGAAACAATCATTCACATTGATCATCAACCATTGCAATACTTGTAATCTCAATCAAAGTTGCAGTAATCAAGGCACTTCCGATGGATGGGTTTTATTCAACAATTCCACTTGGTAATTAGGTATAAGAAAGGTATGTACAATAAAGTTGATGATATGCTTTCCAGGCCTATTGTTAGTGCAACTACTTTACTCAAGCATAATTTTTTTTGACATGAAAGTTATATTGAGAAATATACATTAGATAATGACTTTCAACATGTTTATGCAAGCTTGAGTCAAGGTAACCAGGCAGAGGAATTGGATTATCATTTTCATGATAACTTGTTGTACCGTCTTGGCAAACTTTGTCTTCCACAGGGAAAAAGAGTTAACATCATAAGAGAGGCAGATACTTCTCTTATTGCTGGTCATTTTGGTGTAAGCAAGATGATGGCACATCTATAGAGGTATTGTTATTGGCCTCGTATGCTTGAAAGTGCGTCTCGTTGTATTAAGGGATGTTCATTATGTGCAATCAGTAAGCCTAGAAATAGGAAGTTAGGATTGTACACACCACTTCCAGTTCCTTCACGACTGTGGGAGAGTGTTTCTATGGATTTTGTAGGAGGTTGTCAAAAATAGGTCATGAGTATGTTCAGCAAAATGTGTATTTTGATGCCATGTAAAAAGAAAGTTACAGCTGAACAAACTGATCAATTATTCTTTTAGAATGTATGGATGCATTTTGGATTGCCCACATCCATTGTTAGTGATCGAGATTCTCGTTTTGTTGGGAATTTTTTGTCAAGCTTGTGAGGATTCATGGACACCAAATTGAAAAAGAGTACAACTTTTCATCCACAAACAAATGGTCAAAAAGAGGTGGTGAATAGAATAGTGATACATCTTCTTTGTGGGTATTGCAGCAAGCATCCTAAGTTGTGGGATGAAAATTTGCACTATATTCAACATGCTTACAACTGGCCAAGCACTCTTCAACTCAAACATCGCCATTTGAGGCATGTTTGGGATAATTACATAAATCTCCTTTGGATTTTAATTTTGGAAAATATGTTGCTATTGATGATCATAGAGACATAGACAAAGCAAGAAAGTTCATTGAACAAATCCAATTGGTACACCAAAAGGTTCAAGAACAGCTTGAAAAGAGCTAACGCAAGTACAAAGCAAGGCACAACAAGCATCGTGAAGATCACAAGTTCCAAGTCGGTGATGAAGTTTTGCTTCACATTAGCAAAGAGAGGCTCCAAGGAGAAGGTAAAAATCTAAAACCAATTAGATATGCTCCATTCAAAATTTTGGAAAAGATTGGTAACAATGCCTTCAGGTTGGATTTTCCTTCATATATGCAAATTTATGTTGTTGTTAATGTTGAGAATTTAAGGTTGTATGAGCCTCCTTTGATTGAAGATCAAGGAGAGAATATTCAAATTCCATCTATTGAAGACTTTTCTCCATAATTCCTTGATGAGCTTCAGCAAGACACTATACTTGACAGAAGAACAAGGACATCAAAAAGGGGAAGTATCGATTATCTTTGAGTGGGGCTCAAGGGTACAAATCCTTCAAAATAAAAATGGATAGAGATTGGAAAGGTGAGGGAACTGTACCCTCACCTGCTAGACAACTGAAAGTGATCTTTTGGGGTCCAAAAGGCTTCCAATGGGGAGGAGTGATCAGGTGCTCAGAAATCAAAGTTGTCAGAATGGTATGGAGCTTGAACGATCGCGTAGTTCTCATCATCCTGAATTTTGCAGAACTCATTTTGAGTGAAACAGACACCATATGCTCCCAGAAACGCGATTTGTCCACTTTGTTAAATAGGTAAAAATTTTGCAAGTGGCTGACTAGGATGCTGACTGAGCATCCATACAACCTAGGTGGAAAAATGAATATTCTCAAAATATTCCTATAATATTCTCAGAATATTCTGTTGAGCTGGCGAGGTCTTATTGGTCCAATTGTCTGGGTTCGGGCCAATCAGGCCAATCAAAATTTTGTATGGAAGACAAGTTAGAGGCTAGGCTCAACCCCATGACCTCACATTCAACAGCACCAAGAACTAACCATTACACCCGCACATCATGACTTAACATATAATGGGTTTGGCTATATGATAAATTTAACTAACCGCCAGGTTAGGGGGCGGGCAGACTTAACCGCCCTCCATGTGAATAGTTATTCGCCTACCCGTAAATGGTTATGTGATGATCACCGCCACCGGCGGACAAGCAACCATGTGACCACTCCTCAAACCGCCTGCAAACAGTTACATTAACTACCAGAGGGAGGGGGCCAGTGCCGAGGCCAGCCCCTGGGCGCATGGCCTCCATATGACCCATATTTTGGTTCTAAGGCCTCAGTGGCCAAATTAATGATCCTACAAATCCACCCAAAATCTAGGGAATTTGTTGGTCTGTTAGCAGAAAATGGGGCGAATTTGTAGGATGATGTCGGATTTGGTGCAAATTATGGAGCGAATAGTGGAGAAACTAGGAGAGGTCATAACTTCTCCAGTTTTCGACCAAATTGGATGAAAAAAGAGGCTAGGTAGCCATTTTTGGACATTCCAGACTCATTGGAGCAGGTTTCATAAGCATTTGAGCATTGTAAACCCATATTTTTACACTTTTGAGCATAATAGAGAGGCCTAAGCCATTGGAAGTTGGATCAAGGAAACGTATCCCACGAGGGGTGAACTCGTTCATCATGTTCCTATTGTGATGTGTTTTTGGTGATGTTCTGTACATGTTTATGCTGTTGTTCAATCTCTTATTTTTGTTAAAATTTCTCATAAAATTAACATAAAAACTCATTTTTCACTTGCAAAATTCATGAATCCTTAAGCACAATGAAAGTGTTTTGTTTCTAATCTGAGGAGGATCTTAGTATAGCAATCTAATATTCTAAATAAGATGAATGGCACACAGACAATATAGTAGGAGGATATTTCAACACAATCCTCTTCTATTCAGAGAAGTGAGGAGGTAATTTTGTTAGAGATATTTTTAGGGAAAGAATGGAAGATCTGGTAAGCGAATGGGATATTTTCAATATAGTGCAAAAAAAAGGAAAATATGCATGGTCTAATAGACAGAGTGTTGAAAATTGATAGATGAGAGAGAAATTTCCCCATTGGAGAATCCCAACAAACCCTAAAGAGACCCCTCTTCCACTTGGGAAAAATAAAATTTGCACATGGAAAAATATTATTATTAATGTTGGTCCAAGTCAACATCATTTAGATAAGTCAACCTAGAGAGAAAAAATCAACCTTCTAACTACCATATAAATACAAGTTCGTTGACTTCACTTAGAGGAATCGCATCACACATCACATCATTCATTCATTGAATCATACACTTATGAAATTGAAGGTATGAGTTGACACATGTGAAGGAGAGAGAGAGGAGTTCTTTTGACCAATGTTGACTTTCTATTTTGGGCATTCTTTGACCAGTGTGAATTGGGATACTTTGACTTGGT
Source organism: Pinus tabuliformis (assembly GCA_031772625.1). Classification (NCBI taxonomy): domain Eukaryota; kingdom Viridiplantae; phylum Streptophyta; class Pinopsida; order Pinales; family Pinaceae; genus Pinus; species Pinus tabuliformis. The sequence continues at coordinate 868,287,679 of CM062814.1, read as the reverse complement.
TTTCCTAAATTCTTATCTATTTTGGAAGGTCGCATTGAATGATTTGTTGACCGCACTATTTTGGGAACTTGACCATCTTTGGCTACAAATATGAGGTAGGATTTGACCGCAGGTTGATTGTCGAATTTGACTGAATTGCAGGAAGGATTTTGGATCTGTTTTGACGGAGTTTGACTAAGGAAATAAGGCCACATTCTTTATTGGGTTGACCGAAATTTTCTGAGCATTTTTTACCATTAACTTTGACTAGTTAGGGTTGTCGTTGATTGTTATTGACTGTACTTAACAGGGCTGAAAATTGTAGGACTGGTACTTTGACCATATTTGACTTTATATCTCCTCATTGATTGGTTATTGAGTTGTTGACTTGGATAGTCAAGGATTTGACCTTTGACCTGTTGATGGATGTACTTGTCTATATATCTCTATTGAAAAATTGATTATCTAATAGAATAAGAATCTAGTTGGGGTTTCTCCCTTGTGAGTTTTTTCCTTGGTCTTTGAACTAAATATTTGTGTCTCACTGATCTTGGTTGTCTTCTACTATGCATATTATTTACTGATATATCTACAATTGCTTATTGTTATTAGGTGATTGAAAATAAATTGGAAAAGTGAATTTTATTGAAAGAATATTGCTTAAGTGATTGTTATATCATAGAACATTGTGAAAAATTAACATGGTATTAGATTTGAGGTGAAAACAAGCCTAAGGAGATAGGAGAAATCAACCCTTGAAGACATCTTATTTTTTGTTGAACATCATTTAACTAGGTCAAGATATCTACCTCATACTTCAAGATTGAGGAGAATTTGAATGGCTCCTCCAACTTTGTTTCTTTAAGGGCTTGATTGGATTTGATTTTGAATTAAGATGATGCTATGTAATATGTGAAGGCACGGTACCTGAGCCTTCAAAGAATGCAATTTCTATTGTCAAGTCCAAATACAAGAAATGTGAGATAAAATTTAAGAAAATCATTATTGACTCTTTGAAGGATCATTTGATTGCATATGTGTCAAATATGAAGAGGTCCAAGGAAATGTATGATAAGATGATTGGGATGCATGAAGTCAACAACTGGATCCATATCATCACTTTATCAACTCAGGGACATCAAGATGACTAAATGTGAGACCATTCAACCACACTTCATGAGGACATCTAAAGTCAAGGATCAAATTTAGTCTATTGGTGAAATTATACCTGATAGAGAGATGGTGTTAGTCACACTCGGAGGCCTTCCTATGTATTGGGAAACATTTATCACAACCATTAGAAACAATGAAAATCTCCCTACATTTGATGATCTCTTAGGCCAGTGCACTCATGAGGAGTCCAAGATGATCTCTAGAGGAAGAATTCCAAAGCATGAAGAATAATAACTTAGTACATTTTCTTCCCAAGCCAAGAAGAAGAAAGAGAAAGGAAGGCCCTCGAATTGGAAGTCAAAGAAGATAGGTCAAGGATTCAAGAAATAAAATAGAGTATTCAAGAAGGACATGTCCAAGATCCAATGCTACAATTTCCGCAAGCATGGCTGCTATGTTGGATATTTTCTGGAAGAAATAAGTGATCCAGTGAACATATTTGATCAAATCCTAGAAGAGAGGAGGACCCCCTGCCCAAGAAGGGACTCATTGTGCTCCCAAGAGATCAATGAATTCAAGGTATGATAATAATACAATTGAGACTCAATCTGAATAATTTCTTATTTATACTCTTTCTAGTTTCTCTCCTCCAAATTCTTTTGATAGTGGATTAGTAGATAGTGGGGCTTATAGGCACTTCACTAGTTATCATGAATTCATCTCAAACATGGTTGAAAGGGAATCTAATTTGAAGATTATTCTTGGAGATAATGCTACATATCTTGTTAAAGGGACTGGGTATGTTACATTTCATTTGGAGTTTGGTCAAACTATACATCTACAATATGTTTAGTATATGATAGGATTGAAAAAGAATCTTGTATATATATCTTCCTTATAGGACAAAGGAATAAGAGTTGCTTTCATAAATGGAAAGGTCCTTGCTTGGCCAAGAAATTCTAGCTTGAATAATGCCTTCACCTTGGGATCTAGAATTGAAAGCCTTTACAAAGTCAATTGAAGTCCAATCCAAGATTGGTCCATGATAATACTCATCAATGTGAGTTGTGGCATTGAAGATTCACTCACCTTTACTACAAATATTTGCCTAATGTGAGAAAATTGGTTTCTTGGATGCCTGAGATACGACTAGATCATGATGGATTTTTTCAAGGATGTGCAAATGGAAAACATGTGAAGGGAACATTCCCTTCTAGTAGCAGCAGGTTTAAACTTATACATATGATATTTGTGGACCCATGCCTATGACCTTTCTTGGTGGCTATTTGTACTATATAATATTTGTGAATGACTTTTACCGCAAGGCATGGATTTTATTCTTAAAGAACAAGGACCAAGAATTTGAAATTATTAGGGACTTCAAGGCATTGGTGGAAAATCAAACCAGAAAGAAGATCAAAATATTGAGGACTAACAATGGAGGAGAATGTTGGCATTATGATGCATGTGGTGTACTTGATGGCAACCCACTTGTAGCAGAACAACTCACTTGTATATGGTAACTAGATGAATCTATAGAAGAGATATCAGATGTGATAGAATGCATGACAGTTGTGACAAAATGCAGGGCAGTTCAAAGGAATAAGTTCATAAGTAATGTACAATGGCAAGTCTCTCAGATGACAGTTCACAGTGCAACAGGTTAACAACAAAGAATTACAGATCAGACTACAAAGAATGAAGAAGGAGAGGTATACGCAGTTTCACCTTGACCAAGCTGCGTATACACGCAGGTTCACTGAACACAAGTAGCATATACGTACACACGCACTTTCACAAAAGGAAAAGCGTGTATATCTTGGAAAACTGAGTTTTTGGTCCAAGGTATTGACCCTAGGTATTTGGTCCAAGGTATTGGTCCTAAGTGGTTTTTGATCCATGGTATTGAGAAAGGCCTAAAACTATATAAGGAGGAGAAGATCATTAGGCCAAGGTGTGCAAGAATTGAATATCTGATGAAGTGTGAGATCTAGTATGCAGGTTATCGGCTTATGGTGTTTTGTTTGATCTGAACCAAGGATGAACCTTAGCGGTTGATGAGGGATAAGATCTAATGATGGATCGGGATCTTAAGGCTTGAAATGAATTATCATTATATGGTTTGATCATGTATAGTCTAGATCTGAATACTGATGCATGTGTTGTTCTGTAAATGTTATGATCTGGGTATGACTGAAGTCTGGAATAGCTACAAAATTATGAACTAAGATTTACAGACATATACACTGGTTGGATTTGATAAAAGCGCGTATACACGCAAGTTCAACACATCGAAGTAGTGTACACATTATGTAATATGATATTTGAAGTTACAGGTGGATCTAACTGTTGTTGCATAATTATGGGTTCTACTTTGTGTTCTGGTGACTGTAGTTTGATGACAGTATATTGAATGTTTAGATTGACTGATTGTGATTTGCTTCAGTGACGATGGGCTTTCAGTGATTCAGTTGTGTGTGATTTAGATATTTATGACTGAGTTTCAATGAGTGGTTAATGTAGATGTATTTGATGGTTATAGTGTAGTGGTGATTGTTTTTGAGCTTCACTGTTGATAATGGGTCCAGTATGAAAATTAGATGAAACGAGGCCTTCATGTGTATTGTTGTGTACCAGGAGCATCCAGTTTGAAAATTTATGAAACATGGTCCCTGGAGGAAGAGAGAATGTTGTAGCCTTCTGTAGGTCAGCACCTACGTACTATTAAGCATATCAGCTAGTACAAGAGCTAGGGGGTTGTAGCTCCCTTCCAGTAAAAGCTGGAAAATGAGAGAAGGTAGTAACCTTCTGTAGGTAGAAGCCTATGTACTGGTATGAGTCTGCACTAGTACAATGTTGTAAACAGATTTTCTTATTATTAAAAGAAGACAGAGATGACATCAACAGGTGGTTTTCACCCACATTGGGTTTCCACCTTAAATCTTGGTGTTCATGTGTGTTTCTTATGTGTGATGGTTCATTTTGTTATTAACTGCACATGGTTACTGTTTAATGTTTAATAAAGTACTGATGCACAGATTAAATATCAACATATGATGAATTAATTGAATCATACGTTTGCTGGACATACGCTGGTCTCCTTAATCACAGTTGTGTGTACACGCGGGTTACCTTCATTGAAGTAGCGTACATAAATTTGAGTATGAAAAGAAAAATATTATTGACTTGACTAATATTGATTCACCCCCCCCCCCCCTCCTCTCAGTATTATTTCCAACAAAGAATTCACTTCAAATTAATTCATTGATTTTTGCAAGGAATTTGGAATTAAGAAGGATACCATCATACCTTATAACCTTGAGCAAAATGGTGTAGATGAAAGGAGGAACATGGCTACATGGAAGAAGCCAAATCTATGTTGCATGATCAAAATTTTCCAATGTTTCTATGGGGAGAAGCTACAAACATTGTTATCTATGTTCAAAATAGAACTCATCATCGAGTCTTAGGTGACAAGACTCCTGAAGAATCCTTCATAGGTATGAAGTCGAGGTTGGACACTTGAGGATCTTTGGCTACCTCATTTACTTTCATGTGTCGAAGGAGAAGAGGACTAAGCTAGAAGCTTCAAGAAAGAGAGGTACTTTTTTGGCTATTGTGAAATTTCTAAAGCTTATAGAATATATGTACTTGGTCAAAGTAACATAAAGTTTAGCAGGGATGTGGAATTTGATGAAGATGTCGCTCTTGGAAAAACAAGGGACACTCCTCACCCTACCATTGTTGAAAATAAGGATGATGCCATGGATGTACAAGAAAAGCCTATGCCCGAGTTTGAGATTGATTTTGTTGATGAACCCATGGATCCTTTGGATCCCCCTCCATGTGATCCTTCCTCTACTAGAAAGAGACCATTATGGATTTTAGGGATCTGTGGCTTGAATCTTTTGAATCATTGACCAGAGAATCCACAGTTTTATCATTTTTGAACCAACGTTTCAAATCCCAAATGGGATCCATCTTCAGGATGAGAGAATGATGATGACAGAAGAGCAGTGGAGGAATAATAAATAGTGATGAGGTGCAGTAGATTTACATTTTCTCAAAAACTGTCAGGATAACAAGACCTCATCACTATTTATTATTCCTCCGCTGCTCTTCTGTCATCATCATTCTCTCATCCTGAAGATGGATCCCATTTGGGATTTGAAACGTTGGTTCAAAAATGATAAAACTGTGGATTCTCCGGTCAATGATTCAAAAGATTCAAGCCACAGATCCCTAAAATCCATAATCTTGTCCCAGTACGGAGGGGATACTTGGAGTGATATCCTTTTACTCGAAAAATCGAGAGTGAGGATAGCAAGAAGAGCAGCAGATTTACATTTTCTCAAAAACTGTCGGGATAACAAGACCTCATCACTATTTATTATTCCTCCGCTGCTCTTCTGTCATTATCATTCTCTCATCCTGAAGATGGATCCCATTTGGGATTTGAAACGTTGGTTCAAAAATGATAAAACTGTGGATTCTCCGGTCAATGATTCAAAAGATTCAAGCCACAGATCCCTAAAATCCATAATCTTGTCCCAGTACGGAGGGGATACTTGGAGTGATATCCTTTTACTCGAAAAATCAAGAGTGAGGATAGCAAGAAGAGCAGCAGATTTACATTTTCTCAAAAACTGTCGGGATAACAAGACCTCATCACTATTTATTATTCCTCCGCTGCTCTTCTGTCATCATCATTCTCTCATCCTGAAGATGGATCCCATTTGGGATTTGAAACGTTGGTTCAAAAATGATAAAACTGTGGATTCTCCGGTCAATGATTCAAAAGATTCAAGCCACAGATCCCTAAAATCCATAATCTTGTCCCAGTACGGAGGGGATACTTGGAGTGATATCCTTTTACTCAAAAAATCGAGAGTGAGGATAGCAAGAAGAGCAGCAGATTTACATTTTCTCAAAAACTGTCGGGATAACAAGACCTCATCACTATTTATTATTCCTCCGCTGCTCTTCTGTCATCATCATTCTATCATCCTGAAGATGGATCCCATTTGGGATTTGAAACGTTGGTTCAAAAATGATAAAACTGTGGATTCTCCAGTCAATGATTCAAAAGATTCAAGCCACAGATCCATAAAATCCATAATCTTGTCCCAGTACGGAGGGGATACTTGGAGTGATATCCTTTTACTCGAAAAATCGAGAGTGAGGATAGCAAGAAGAGCAGCAGATTTACATTTTCTCAAAAACTGTCGGGATAACAAGACCTCATCACTATTTATTATTCCTCCGCTGCTCTTCTGTCATCATCATTCTCTCATCCTGAAGATGGATCCCATTTGGGATTTGAAACGTTGGTTCAAAAATGATAAAACTGTGGATTCTCCGGTCAATGATTCAAAAGATTCAAGCCACAGATCCCTAAAATCCATAATCTTGTCCCAGTACGGAGGGGATACTTGGAGTGATATCCTTTTACTCGAAAAATCGAGAGTGAGGATAGCAAGAAGAGCAGCAGATTTACATTTTCTCAAAAACTGTCGGGATAACAAGACCTCATCACTATTTATTATTCCTCCGCTGCTCTTCTGTCATCATCATTCTCTCATCCTGAAGATGGATCCCATTTGGGATTTGAAACGTTGGTTCAAAAATGATAAAACTGTGGATTCTCCGGTCAATGATTCAAAAGATTCAAGCCACAGATCCCTAAAATCCATAATCTTGTCCCAGTACGGAGGGGATACTTGGAGTGATATCCTTTTACTCGAAAAATCGAGAGTGAGGATAACAAGAAGAGCAGCAGATTTACATTTTCTCAAAAACTGTCGGGATAACAAGACCTCATCACTATTTATTATTCCTCCGCTGCTCTTCTGTCATCATCATTCTCTCATCCTGAAGATGGATCCCATTTGGGATTTGAAACGTTGGTTCAAAAATGATAAAACTGTGGATTCTCCGGTCAATGATTCAAAAGATTCAAGCCACAGATCCCTAAAATCCATAATCTTGTCCCAGTACGAAGGGGATACTTGGAGTGATATCATTTTACTCGAAAAATCGAGAATGAGGATAGCAAGAAGAGCAGCAGATTTACATTTTCTCAAAAACTGTCGGGATAACAAGACCTCATCACTATTTATTATTCCTCCGCTGCTCTTCTGTCATCATCATTCTCTCATCCTGAAGATGGATCCCATTTGGGATTTGAAACGTTGGTTCAAAAATGATAAAACTGTGGATTCTCCGGTCAATGATTCAAAAGATTCAAGCCACAGATCCCTAAAATCCATAATCTTGTCCCAGTACGGAGGGGATACTTGGAGTGATATCATTTTACTCGAAAAATCGAGAGTGAGGATAGCAAGAAGAGCAGCAGATTTACATTTTCTCAAAAACTGTCGGGATAACAAGACCTCATCACTATTTATTATTCCTCCGCTGCTCTTCTGTCATCATCATTCTCTCATCCTGAAGATGGATCCCATTTGGGATTTGAAACGTTGGTTCAAAAATGATAAAACTGTGGATTCTCCGGTCAATGATTCAAAAGATTCAAGCCACAGATCCCTAAAATCCATAATCTTGTCCCAGTACGGAGGGGATACTTGGAGTGATATCATTTTACTCGAAAAATCGAGAGTGAGGATAGCAAGAAGAGCAGCAGATTTACATTTTCTCAAAAACTGTCGGGATAACAAGACCTCATCACTATTTATTATTCCTCCGCTGCTCTTCTGTCATCATCATTCTCTCATCCTGAAGATGGATCCCATTTGGGATTTGAAACGTTGGTTCAAAAATGATAAAACTGTGGATTCTCCGGTCAATGATTCAAAAGATTCAAGCCACAGATCCCTAAAATCCATAATCTTGTCCCATTATGGAGGGGATACTTGGAGTGATATCCTTTTACTCGAAAAATCGAGAGTGAGGATAGCAAGAAGAGCAGCAGATTTACATTTTCTCAAAAACTGTCGGGATAACAAGACCTCATCACTATTTATTATTCCTCTGTTGCGCTTCTGTCATCATCATTCTCTCATCCTGAAGATGGATCCCATTTGGGATTTGAAACGTTGGTTCAAAAATGATAAAACTGTGGATTCTCCGGTCAATGATTCAAAAGATTCAAGCCACAGATCCCTAAAATCCATAATCTTGTCCCAGTACGGAGGGGATACTTGGAGTGATATCCTTTTACTCGAAAAATCGAGAGTGAGGATAGCAAGAAGAGCAGCAGATTTACATTTTCTCAAAAACTGTCGGGATAACAAGACCTCATCACTATTTATTATTCCTCCGCTGCTCTTCTGTCATCATCATTCTCTCATCCTGAAGATGGATCCCATTTGGGATTTGAAACGTTGGTTCAAAAATGATAAAACTGTGGATTCTCCGGTCAATGATTCAAAAGATTCAAGCCACAGATCCCTAAAATCCATAATCTTGTCCCAGTACGGAGGGGATACTTGGAGTGATATCCTTTTACTCGAAAAATCGAGAGTGAGGATAGCAAGAAGAGCAACAGATTTACATTTTCTCAAAAACTGTCGGGATAACAAGACCTCATCACTATTTATTATTCCTCCGCTGCTCTTCTGTCATCATCATTCTCTCATCCTGAAGATGGATCCCATTTGGGATTTGAAACGTTGGTTCAAAAATGATAAAACTGTGGATTCTCCGGTCAATGATTCAAGAGACCATTATGTCTTCATGACACTTTATAGGATGTTGAGAGACATGTTTCCTTGAGGGGAACCTTCAAAGAGAGCAAGAAGCCATGTTGATACTAGGGATACATTGTAGCTATGAGAAACATTATACAGGATGAACCATTCACTTTTGAATAATCTGTGAAGGAACAAGTTTGGAATGATTTTATGGTTGAGGAATATGGTTCCATCATGAAGAATGATGTATTGAAGTGGTTCTAATACCGGAAGGTAAACCTGTTGTGACTTCAAAGTGGATCTACAAAATTAAGCATGATGTTGATGGAAGTGTTGAAAAGTGGAAGGAAAGATTCATAGCTAGAGGTTTCTCCCATAAAGAGGGAGAGGACTATGATGATAGTTTTGTACCGATTTCCTGAAATACTACCATCTGATCTATCATTTCTCTAGCTACTATCCAAGGATGGACACTTCACCAGATGGAAGTGAAGACTTTATTTCTACATGGAATTCTCAAGGAAGAGGTATGCTTGGAGCAAGCAAAGGGATTTGAGAAGCATGACAAGAAGACTCATGTGTGTACACTGAAGAAATCCCTTTATGGATTAAAGCAAGCCCGTAGGGCTTGGTATGCCTGTATTGATAGATATCTGATGAAGCTTGGATTTATTAGAAGCAATGTTGATCTGAATCTCTACAACAAATTTGACCAAGGTATGCCTTTGATTTTAGTGTTATATGTTGATGATTTATTCTTAATAGGTGGAGAACTTCTTATTCTCTAGTGTAATAGGGAGCTATCCTTTGAGTTTGAGATGAAATACCTTAGATTGATGCACTACTTCTTGGGCTTAGATGTGTGGCAAAGACCTGATGAAATTTTCCTTTCTCGAGAAAAATATGTTGTTAAGTTGTTGAAAATATTTGGTATGGTGGAGTGAAAGTCTATGGCCACTCCGATGGAAATAAAAATTAAGAAAATTTGTGGTGAAGTTGTTAGAGATAACTTGGTAAATCCCTCTGAGTATCGAAAATTGAATGGGGCATTGATGTTCTTAGTGAACACTATACCAAGCATTTGTTTTGTTGTCAACACTTTGAGCCAATTTATGGTGGAGCCATTACATGCACACTAGGTTGTTTCTAAACATGTGTTGAGATACTTGCATGGGACTATCAATCATGGATTGAGATATACTTCTGGCAAGTTGAGATTTCATGGGTATACTGATGTTGATTGGGCTAGTAGCATTGTTGATACAACGAGTGCATATGGGTGTTGTTTTAGCCTGGGGTTTGCCATGATATCGTGGATGAGAAAGAAGCATAAGTTTGTCACCCTTAGCATGAAAACTTTGTTGCTAGCATGGCTAACTATGAGGCATTGTGGTTGAGGAAACTCTTTGGAGAGTTGTTTGAGTAGCTACTTGATACGACCGTGATATATTGTGACAATAAGATTGGGATCTGACTTTCCTAGAATCTCGTGTTTCATGACAGGTCTAAGCACATTAAGATTAGATATCACTATATATATGATATGGTGCACAAAGGAGCAGAGAGGCTCCATCAAATTTTGACTAATGAGAAGATAGTTGACATTCTGACCAAGCCTTTGTCAAAAGGGAAGTTCTTTGTCTTTAGAGAGCAGCATGGACTGGTGGATTTGACCCTTCCGAGAAGGGGCCATAGTTGATCACAAACATTGATCTTTGGGGCCTCCTTAGGGCGTGGGGTACTCCTTGGAGCTATAGGTTTGGAGGATCCTTATCATTTTTTATAATTTATCTCCCCTATTCAAGTTCAGGACTTAACAAAGTACATACCCTAGCATGCATCCTACCCACAAGACGAGCTTGTTGGATTTCCACTCATTTGGCCAATGAGTAAGGATACATAGGTTTGGAGGATATTTAACTATGGCAGACATGTCTAGTAAATTAATCTCCCTAAGTGTGGGATGAATGGTGTTCAACCACTTGATCATTGAAGATCATGATGGATACGACGTAAGGTTTGGAGGATCTTTACTACTTGTGGTAAATCGATCTCCCCTATGGTCTATGAGGATCAACTGGTGGACAAAGAGTTTGGAGAATCTTTACCAAGGAATGGTAAATCGATCTCCCCCATTTCCATTGTTATATGGTTCAGAGGATCTTTACCAAGGGGTGTTAAATTAATCTTCCTTATTTTCATTGTTATAGGGTTTGGAGGATCTTTATCCTAGTGGTAAATTTATCTCCCCTATGATTATTCTTCTTCTTGAGATAAAGACATCATTTTTCAGTTATGATGAGCTAAGATGAGTAGAGAGAAGATGAGATGTGATGAAACGATGATGATACATGTACATCCGATATGAGACTTATGATCTAGATGGAAATTCCTCCCTAGCTAAAAGGGAGTGTTGAAAATTGATAGCCGAGGAAATAATTTCCCCATTGGGGAAGCCCAACAAACCCTAAAGAGACCCATATTCCACTTGGGAAAAAATAAATTTTCACATGGAAAAATATTATTATTAATGTTGGTCCTTGTCAACATGATTTTGAAAAGTCTACCAAGAAAGAAAAATTCAACCTCCTAACTCCCATATAAATACAATTTCATTGACTTCACTTGGAGGCATCACATCACACATCACATTAGTCATTCATTGGCGTGTGCACTTCTTAAATTGTAGGGCAAAGTTCACCCGTGCGAAGGAGAGAGAGGATTCTTTTTACCATAGTGACTTTATGTTTTGGGAATTCTTTGATGAACGTTGACTTGGGCTACTTTGACTTGATTTGACTTAATTATGGTATGTTTTGGAAGGATGCATTTACTGATGTGTTGACCGAATTGTTCTAGTCACTTTGACCATCTTTGACCATAGATCTGAGCTAGGGTTTGACTATAGGTTGACTGTGGACTTTGATTGAATTGCAAGAAGGGTTTTGAATCTGTTTTAACTAAGGAAAAAAATGTTACATTCTTTGTTTGGTTGAACGAAATTTTCTAAGCACTGTTGACTGTTGACTTAGATTGGTTAGGGCTATTATTGAATGTTGTTGACTATACTTGACAAGGCCGAAAATTGTAGGACTGGTACTTTGACCAAATTTGACTTTATCTCTCATCATTGATTGGTTTTTGAATTGTTGACTTGGATAGTCAAGGCCTTGACCTTTTACTTGTTGATGGATGTACTTGGACTATGTATCTCTGTTGAACAATTGATTATCTAATAGAAGAAGAATCTGGTTCGGTTTTCCCCCTTGTGGGGATTTTCCCTAGTCTTTGACCTAAATCTTTGTGTCTCATTGATCTTAGTTGTATTCTATTGTGCATATTGTTTACGGATGCTAACTACAATTGCTTATTGTTATTGGGTGATTGAAAATAAATTGGAAAAGTGAATTCTATTGAAAGAAAAAATTTCTTAAGTGATTTTTACAGCATGACATTGTGAAAATTTAACATAGAGTGGAGCAGGACATATTGTAGCATGGTTGGACTAGTTCTTTCTACACAATAATTATTTGATAAAAGGAATACATTGTGTTTCTTCTATCCTAGCACAAGGAGATTTGGAACATCGGTTGATATTGCAAGAGATAGAACCCTTGGAAGACTTGGGTTTGATATCGTTATGATACAACCCAAGATGGCTAATAGAAGGGGTATATGATTTAATAAAGCATGTTTGGATGACTCCAGTGACATGATCACCCTCCTGTGTGTGGGAGATCCAGTTAATAGTTGTCAAGTAGGCCCTTCGACGTTGGGAAAAAGAGAAATAAAAATCCCTAGGTTAGAAAAGGTTCGTGTTGATACAACAATTAGAACAACACCAAAACATGATTGACAACGACATTGTGGAGGATTGGAATATTGAAAAGGAAAGGGAATTAAGAAAAAATATACTCCTTGAATAGACAAGAGGAGTAGTACCAGAGATTAAAGTTGTGAAGCGCATGGTTGAAAACTAGTGATCAAAACATAACTTTCTTCCAAAATTACACTAAGACTCAGGAAATAAGAAATCAAGTAATAGAAATAACTCGAAAAGGTAAACATAAAATCTCATCATTTTCTAATATAAAAGATGAAGCTTTCTCGTACTTCCAATATCTTTATACTAAAGGAAAATAAATTGAGACAAACAAAGAAATGGATTTCCTTTCATTTATTCTAAAAATTGTTTCAAACCTTGAAAACCAACAACTAATAAAGGGAATAGATGAAGATGAAGTAATTTAGGCAATATGGTCCCTAGATCCTGACAAAGCCCCGAGACAAGACTTCTTTACAATAAGATTATATATATAATTTTGGACGTTGATTAAAAAGGACCTTATGTGAATGCTAAATCAGATTAGAAACAATGATAAATTGGGTGGAAGTATAAACTCCTCCTTCCTAGCTCTGATCCCTAAAGAGTTGAAGCCAGTAAACTTCTCCCGCTTCAGACCCATATCAATTTTCAATGCAACATATAAAATCCTTATGAAAGTAATATAAAATAGATTGAACAAGATCTTGTCGACAATAATTTCAAAAAACCAAGGAGGTTTCATGTAATAACGCCAAATATTAAAAAATGTTGTTGTGGTGTAGAAAGAAATCCACTCCAACAAAGAGAGTGGGGAGCCAGATATTGTTATCAAATTCGATATAGCCAACGTGTATGATCAGGTAAGGCATTCCTTCTTATTTACAACTATGGAAAAACTAGGATTTAACACTGAATTCATTAGGTGGATAAGCACTTGTATAGGTTACCTTTGGATAATGCCATTATTAAATGGAAAACCTACTCTATACTTTGTGGCCACCAAGATTTTAAGGCAAGGGTGTCCTCTTTCCCTTTTTTATACATTATGGTTGATGAAAGTATGAGTATAAATTTAGAACATGTAATAATGGAAGGTTGTTTGATGGGTCTCAACATCACAAGGAATATCAAGGAAGTCAATCATTGACAATTTGTTGATGACACTCTCTTGTTAGGAGCATAAAAAAATATTACAAAACAATTTAAAGGATTATTATCCTCATTAGAGTAAATATTAGCCTAAAAGTGGCCTCCTAAAGAAATATAATAAAATAATAGTTAAAATAATAAAATAAGAGTTATGAATTTTGGAGGGAAAATAACATAAATACTTCTTACTTGTATTTTTGTCTTATCTCCTCATAGGTTTACCCAAATTCCAAGTGTAAACACTCGTTGGATGTGGAATTAAATTCGAAATCGAACGAGCACCCATTATGCATACTTTTGAGAAGACACACATTGATAAAAAATTGAAGATACATTGAAAAAGCGTGGTGAGTACATTTTTTTAATGTATCTTCAATTTTTATCAATGTGGGTCTTCTCAAAAATATGCATAATGGGTACTCGTTGGATGTGGAATTTAATTCCGCATCCAATGAGTGTCTACACTTGAAATTTGGGTAAACCTATAAGGAGATAAGCTAAAAATACAAGTAAAAAAAGTAGTTTTTCTTCTTTTCCCTCCAAAATATTTACATGTACCTCTTTTTAAATTTAAAGGATTTTGATTGGTTTACATATTATGACATGGAAATTACGTGAAAATTTCATGGGCACTTTTAGGCTGAAATTTCCTCTATCCTACTTGGATCTTTCAGGTCACCTGGTAAATAAAAGGGAGAGCCAGTTGTATGGGTGGAATTTCTCTAAAACCAATTTGAGAGAGATCTCCAACTCATTCGAATTTTTTGTTGAAATTGGGTAGAAATTTTGAAGTATCTAGGAGTCCTCGTTTCAATGGGAGCATCGAATATGGAAGATTGGGACAAAATCCTTCAAAAGTTTAAAAAAGATATAGGCATGGGGATCACAATGGCTTAATACAATGGGTCGAACAATACTAATTAAGTCTACCCCATCCTCATCATCGATCTACTTGTGCTCTGGAATTCTTTCCCCCAAGAGTGCAATCAATTAGATAGGTGCCTTAATCAGAAAAATTCTTGGCAAGGGGGTAAACAAAATGAGAAAACGTTCCATCTTGTTCACTAGAACATTACTTGGATTCCCACAATATATGTAGGACTAGCGATCAAAGATCCATATCTAATGAATCTTTTGTTAGGGGCCAAAGTTGTTTGGTGTCTCTTATCTGACTATAAGGAGTGATGGAACAAGCCGTCCTATGAAAATAATTTCATAAGAATAGACTCCTCGAGGACAGAAAGGTAGACTAGAAAGGGATGGGATCCAAGATATGGAAGCTATGCAAAGAGGCGACTCCAATATTACTAGAGAATCTAAGTTGGTGAATTGACAATGGAGCGTGGATAAATATATGGAAGGACAATATCTCTCTAGATGGGCCTTTGGGTGATCAAGAATGAATCAATGAATTGACAATTTGGATGAAGTGCAAAGGATGCATAAGACAATGGGATATACAAGGTCATGGGAAGGATGGACATGCCCAAGTTTTCCAATAAATATCCCATTATAATGGGATAAATTGGCCCTTTTACTAAAAGCATTAGTGCCTATATTTATAATGTCTAAATATTAGTGCTCTTAGGAGATCATTCCTCAACAAAAATATACCATTAAATGAGGGTATGAGCTGTTAGTGGAAAGGTTGCCACACACTGCCCCTAACAAGTTGTGGAAGAAAATATGGCAGAGGGATAGGCTCCCTAACGTTAATAACTTGTGTTGGGTGTTGGTTCATGGGAAAATCTAGATAGCTGAGAATCTCAAAAAAATGAATATTCAAGGTCCATCAATACATGTTCTTTGTAAGGTTGTCGAAGAATACATTCCCTATCTATTCAGGGATTGTCCCTTCTCCTTGGTGGTTTGGTAGGAAACATTTGCAAATGTAACTTACATTGATATAATTATGGAAACCTAGGTCAATATGTTTGAAAATTGGAGGAATAAAGTCTCCTAACCAAGAAAAGTCACATCTTTATCAACTCTATGTTGGGAATCCATCCCAAAATATATTTTGTAGTTAATTTGGTTTTCCCGAAACAAATAATTTTTTAAAGGGGAACAAAAAATCCCCACGGCAAGTAAAGTAACAAATATTTTATTTGAAGCCATCACAACTCATTGATATAAAGAGTCTGAGTTGGAAGGATTATCTCCACTTGAAAAAAAATGGGTTAAAGTAGGCACACCACCATATCATGTTAGCAACTTCAATCATCAACCAATTGTTAAATATAATTTCTGTATCAGAAAAGACCCATCTAATTTTAAAAAATGGTGAATGAGTAAAGCACAATATTCTTTGTTTTTCGATAGAGCCTTCTAAGTCAATCCAAGGGTGGAATGAGTGGGAGGGGTTATCTTTTGCCTCGATGATCAAAAAGAGGTACAATTCGCCTTGGGATTTGGAATCTCAACCAATAACCAAGATGAATATCTAGCACAATGGAAGGATTAGAACTGGTGATAGAGAGAATAATTTCCAATATATTGGTGTTTGGTGATTCAATGATCGTGATTCGACATGTTCGGAAATATAGGGAAAATATAATACCACCACCCCTCCCATCCTCCAAAGGATTTTTTTGTAAACTCAAACTTTTGGATATATAAAATTTTATCATGTGTACAAGCATCTAAATTCAGAGGTTGGCACTTTGGAAATTAGGGAAGAATATTGGAACAAGGGTTAATGGAGAAGGATCAAAACATAGTAACTTACCTTCCTTTACCATGAAGCACATAGAACATTACCCTCTCTACAAAAATGAAGTTATCAACTCCTACAACTAAGGAATTTGTCCAAGGATTAATATGGGATTAATAATATCTTACCCATCATTTAGTGAAGACCCATCATTAAGGTACCTAATGAGATCATTATTCTAAAAACAATTGAGATAATAATGGTGGCCCATTTATGGTTCACAATCACATTGTCTAATGTAGGAGTACCATAGATTAAATGGCATTAACACCAGGCTTATTTACATAGTGCTAAGAAAAAACAAGTGGATGTAGGTTCAATTATCAATAGATGGAGAATGGGGGATACATGTGCTCAATTAGTCTTTTCATACTAGAATGGCATTAAAATATTTCCCCCCCTATATTGCTTATCACTCATGATATCGAATCGAGGAAATTTGTAGTGTTAGTGCCATGGATTTGGAAAAAATGCAATTAAATCTTAATGGACAACGATTCAGAAAAGGGGGCAAATTAATATTCCTTGGTGATGTTTATAACAGGAACATAAATGGTTCATTAATTCAAGAGCTAGACAGAGAGACAAGGAGATTCACAATAATTGGTGTAATTCGACGTGCGACATTGCATTGAGGAGAATGAATGGCAGATATTGAGATTATGTCTCTCAAACAAGTGCAAGAGAAGATGAACCAACTTCTGGAACAAATATTAGAAGTGATGGAAGGTTTGTTGAAAGTTATCACGTAGTGGAAAGACCTGGAAGAAAAGGAGAGACTGGCACACTTAGCACTAATGGATGAGAAATATGAACTGATGCAAAGGAAGTATGAAAAAATGCTATTAGAAATTTAAATTGAGTTAACAACCATGGGATTAGATTAGTAGAGTGGAGGAAAATCTTAGCAGTGGAGCAATGGGTAACTTGGTAGAGTTAGAGATTAGAGAGGAACCAGAAAATAAAAGAACCAAAAGAGCACTTGTTCAAGAGAAATAGGTCAGGGACGTTGATGCTGAGAAGTAGGTAGATGCTACTGAGGCAGGGTCGTTAAATGCCAGGTAAATTCTTCTATTTTGAAATTTTTTGATTCATTGCAAATATAAGTTGTTGCTAGGAATTTTCTATAAGGATGATGGTAGACATATATTTAGAATAACTAGTAAAAAATGTCAAAGTCAAATTATATCTATTGTTTGGACTAGTGAAAAAAATGTCACTATGGAATATGATGATTTTTGTGAGGGTATTGGCTTGGAAATTAAATTATGTTTATAATATAAAATCTCTACCTGTTTCTTAAAAAAAAAGAATAATAATATAATATTAATTTCCATACATTAATGAATATTATTTCTTATTTTATCTTTCTATTATCATTATTAATAATATTAATAACTTTCATAATAACAATAATAATATTATTGGATTTCCAAAAATGTCGAGGCCTTTCAAGACAAAAAATCCATTCCATTCAAGGTTGCTACATAGATTTCAGTTATGTTTCCTTGATTTCTGACATGGACTCTCCTCTTCGCCCTCAAATCATTTTAGAAGAAGCCATCAATTTCTCTTTTCCTTGGGCATATTTCGATGGTTCCTCTCTTGTTGGAGGAGCCTATGGGGGCAACGTTGTTCTTCATCTGTCATACAACCACTCTTTTATGTTGAAAAGTGGACTACGTCAAGGTACAAACAATTTTGTTGAGCTTATGATCTTGAAATTTCTTTTGTTGTTTGCCATTGAAAAATAAGTTATTCGTATACAAATATTTAAAGATTCAAAAATAGTCATAAATTAGTTCAACGGAATTGCTAGATGTCACATGCACACACTTAGCCCCATTCTGGAGGAGATAAATTATTTAAAGCAATCTTTTAATTAAATCTTTGTTTTCCACATTTACAGGGAAAGAAATAGGACTATCAATGCTTTGTCTAAGGAGGTTGTTACACAGGATTTGGGCACATGACACATCACAGAGTGCACAAATGAACAGGAGCAAGGATTCTGCAATCGACCTTTTATAGATGGAATATTCGTTGGGCTTATTACTACTTATATTTATCTTCTTCTTTATGTTTAAACTTCTATGCTAAATTCTCAACACAATCTACAATGATTTCTTTTTTTAGGACAATTGATATGTTGCACACTGCTTATGTATTTATTTTTTGTATATGTTCAGATGTATATATGAGGACAATCAATCTAAACATAGACAATATTTTTTGGTACAACCACATGTGGTTGAGGTTTTGAGTTCTTTCTATGCACATTCATAATGTAATTTTCACATCTAATGAAATTTATGATTTTTTCTTCGGGAAAAATAATAATAATAATAAATAAAAATAAAAAACAATCATATATGTATGAAATAAAAATTCTCCACTCTCTTATCTAATCTCTCCTCTATTTATAACCCTAAGTTAATAGTTAATTTATGTTAATCCTAACAATAATTTTAATGTTATTAATTTTAATAATTTCTAAAATATATATATATATATATATATATATATATATATATATATCACCAACAATATTAACTTTACCTTAGCATTGATTTTAATATTATTAGCTCACTAATTTCATTTTTGATTATAATATTAATAACAATGTTATTCCAAATTTTATATTTTAAATCTTAGATTTAATATTAAAATGTATTAAATTAATTTACAGAATTGTTATTTAATAATATTAACCAAGTAATATTCTTTGGATTGAATATTCATTAAAAAAAAAAAGAATTGTTTTTTCAATAATACTTATTAACAATATTTTTTTTAAAGGAATGACTATGAAATTTATATTAAAACAATCTGGTTTGCAGGCCAAAGCTTGTTACATATTTCTCTTTGATTTCTTTGTTTGCATCCAAAATGATCCAAAAAAGATTGTATCTTAAACACTCATCAGTACATACTTCTATTTAAAAAAGGCTAAGCTTATACACCCTCCAAAAACTTCCTAGAATTTCTATGTATTTGCAAAACTATCAATCCACTCCTTTGGGGATTTGTGCTTTCAACACTATATAAATAATTGGTTGATTTCCTAGTTTTTTTATTCTGCTCAAATTTCCTTTCCCAAACAATTTTCTTAGGTGGTCTCCCTGTCCCTTTCTTGTTTCTTTCTTCCTTATGGCTACTTCCCTTAACCTCCTAGATAAGGGATTGGGTCATGTTTTGAGTGGTGACCTCTATGGTGGTTGGACCCTTGGTAGCGTTTCCTAGAACATCAACAAGTGGTTGTTCCTTTTGAGACTTATTAGGAGTAGACCTTGTAACGATAGGATCATAGTATTTTGTCAAGAACCATTCTTTCTCATGCTCATTTATTACCCCATCCTCCTGCTCCACCATTGGTGTTTCTTTGTGTTGGCCAATTCACATTGTTTGATTATGGAATTTGATATGTTGGCATTGATGTCAACCAGAATAACATTGAGGAAGAGATATTTGTAGCCATGTTTTAGGTAACAAATGGGATCAAAGCCTACATCATACCTAATCGACTGGAAAGTGATCTGAAAGTGCTTTCCAACAGTATGTGGAAGTCCAGAAATGTCCATTGGGATCAAAAGTTATTGATAAACGAAGTAAAGGAGCTTGGAGTCCTTTAAAGCAGGTCAAATATTGGGAGCCAAATTTTGGACGACCGAATATCGGAAGCAGGGAGACATCAAGACCTTGGCAATCTATTTAAAAGAAACCTGAAAGGAGCAATTGAATGTTGGAGCCTATTTTTGTAGGTTTGGAACCTCAAGAGCCTAGATATTTCAGAACCCAAAATATTAGAGCAGGTCATATCTAAATATCAAAAGTTGGAGGCCATCGGAACATTGGAAGTCGAAGCACATCGAGACCTAATATCAAAACTTTAGACCAGAGGGAATTTCAAATTTCAAAAATCGGAATTTCATAAGGCCTTAATAAGGCAATTCTTTGTAAGCATCGAGGTTACAAGGAAGAGGAATTAACAAAGGAAATCTTTGAAAAACCAAGGATCAATGGACCCTTTCTCTCTCTTCCAATTGGACACATGGTAGCAGTTGATTGGCCCTAGGGATTTGACATGAAAGATGATGTCAACATGATGTGGTTTTATGGTGGACACGTAGCAGTTTGATTCTGGATTTTTGGTGGCCTAATGTGACACGTGACACTGCTAAGGAGGCGCCACATGGGGTGATGACGATAGCATGACATCATCTCGAAGGTCAGCATTTTAGAGGAAGAATACATCGTAAATACGTTATAAAATATTTTTGGAAAATTTATGATGGAAGCGCCTATGATGGTGATTGGGGTATATTGGAGGCAAAGAATTTCGTAACTCTTTAATAAATGCAATTTAAAAAAGGTTACGATACATAATATCTCTGATGTATTGGCACCTAGATGAGAAGCTAAAGGAACCAAGGGTGGAAGGGAAAAATACAGAGGGAGAAAGGCCCTCGACAGGAGCCTGAAGGCCTTAGCACCTAAGTGTTATGCCCTTGGTCATAGATAGGAAGGAAATGCGATAAAGGGCTAAGCACAGGGAGCTAAAAGAAATCGAGACTCTTTGCAATTTTGTAAGTTATGTTCAATAAAATTTATGATATGCAGGAGCTCCAATATAACACTACAATGATATGTGAAGTAGTCGGTCACAGCCCCCGATCCCATGGAGAAAGAACAAGTGATAAGGGATAAGCGCCAAGGGGCTAAAGGCATCAGAATTTTGATTTCATAACATTATTTTTGTATGAGTTATGATAACTTATGGCTCTAATACTATAGTACAGAGTGAAAGGATGAATGGGTCAGTAACTAGAGTGTAAATGGGAGCCAAAGGAGTTGGTTGATGGAGTAATGGCCACTGTCAAATATCGTTGGGACAAGGCAGCGAGGACCACAACATGTAGGAGTAGATAATGGATTATGTCTCAAGAAGAAGCAAGGGGTCATTTCTCTTGTTTGCATGCTTCAACAAATTTAAATAAGAAAAGAACCATGTTGGAGTACATTCTATGCTTTGTGATCAATTTAATAAGCACGAGCAGCCTTGTCAGAAAGCACAGGTGGACTGAGATTAAATTCTCAGCATGGAGAATCACACATAGAGTTGGTGAAGCACTCAGCCCATCCTAATGTTTAATATAACAACATAACTCATGCAGTAGATGCAACAATAGTATGGATGTTTCTGTTAAAGCCTCAAAAAACGCTATAACAACATGGGGGATGACCACCCGGTTCGGACCTTAAAGCAACTCCTTTTCCATTTGGAATGGTGGTTCCGACTGGTTCAACTAGGTCCAGTTACCTTCTCTCAATCTCCAATGGCTTTAAAATATGATTTTTATTCACCAATGGAGAAGAGACCTCAGATCAACCTTCTTGCTAATCAGGGAAGAAAGTGATCCTTAAGCTGATTTGGGGCTCAGCCAATGCACTACTAAAGTTTGCCTCTTTGGGAAGAGGACTTAAAAGAATGTAGAAATTAATTTAAATGCAAACTTATTCTAAGATGCAAGCGAAATGAACTATTTTAATTCTATTTCAATTAGGCAGATATAGATCTAACCCAACCAAGAGCAAAATATTTAATGTATTGGGATTTAAATATGTCTGGCTTATAATGAATATCAAGCTAATGAAATAGTTCAATTAAATGACATTATGAATACCACACACATCCTATTGAGACCTCTTAACTGAAATAATCAATCAACAGCACTCAGGAAGAAGTTCTTAGAATGATTTTGATCATTTAATCAGTAACTTGAATTATTAAACAATAATATGCGGAATAAGTTCTCAACATATCACTATTCAATAAATCAGTTTTATAAGACAGATTTCTGAGTAAATAGTTACTCAGAAATCAGAATTTAATCCATAAGAGTAGAGATAAATAATAACATAAAATTGAGACAAATTACTCATATCGACAAAAGTGCACAAATATGAAAGTAAATTGAGACATTCGTGTCATCATAAAATAAAACCAACATTTAAAATAATAGTATTCAAAATATCAATTTATTGAATCCATTTCTCTAGTTTCGATCTCTAATAGTCCTTTACAATGCCTGAGCTTCTGCTTTCAAAAGCAGAACTACAATAGTGCAAACTCTGTTCATTATACATAACTCAGAATGTAAAAGGAAAACCTCAATAATCTCTAGATCTGAGATTCCACTCCTCCCACCTACAACTCTAAATCCCTATTACAGAAGTGCTTTTAGAATTCCATAATTGCAGAGGAGAGTAGCCCTTTGTACATTCTGCAATCTACCATTTATAATATTTTCAAAGGTATTTTTGAGAGGAAAGTTTGTTGAAGAAAAATATGTCTAATCAATTTTATTTGCTCAAAATTCTCATTTTTAATTGTTGGAGCATTCTCATTGATTGAGATCTTTTTCTCCATATCTCTTCTATTGTTTTCCTGCAAAAAAAGATCAAAGTAAATTAAGTTGCAACAATAAAATCAAAATGTCATTTCTGACATTAAAACAAATCCAATCAAATGCAATTAATTAAATAATTGAAAATAAAATATAAGCTTTCTATTACTATTTGGGATGGTTTAATTGGCCAAGGATATCATTGACGAATGGATCTGCATTCAGAAAAAGCTTGGACAAATGAAAATGCAGAAAATAAAACTCAGAAAATTGATTTTGTTTTAAAAATTCAGAGGTTGATCTTCTACCTAATTTTTGACCCAATAAATGACCAAATTTGTTAGTGAAACCTCTTCAAAAATGTTCTCCTTGATTTTATCTTTCCAATGAGCTGTCATAGGCCTCATCTGGCCAAGTAAAACTCAATTTATGAGCCTCCAAAGTTGATGAGTCAAATCTGGCATAATTCTGGAATTTCTATTTCTAGACTAAAAATTCAAAATTTTAATTAAAAGATTTAATCCTAAATTAAACTCTAAATATCTGATAATTAATACTAATTTAATGATTAATCATAAATTAAACTAATTAATTAATAAAATATTTATTAATTAATCTTAACCTAACTAATTAAAATATTAATTATTTATTAACTAATATGAATCTAATTAATAATTAATTTTAATTAAATTAAATTAATTATATTATATATTAATTAATTTAATTAATATAAAATTAAATATTCAATATAAAATTTTATTTTAATATTTAAAGTACTCTATTACTCCACTATTTCACTCATGTATGAGTGACAACTCAAAACAAAACATAAGTTTTATGAAGACTATGGTCAATGCCCCAAGCCCTTTGACTCTTTCACAATCGCAAATCGAGAGGTGAGGTTATCACGGTTTAAAAAAAAAATACATCCATTGGAAACGCAAGATGCGATATTCCAATGCTATATAATAATTTTTTTTTTATTATATATATATATATATTTTATATATTAAATTTTAATTTAATTTAATTAATTATGTTTTATATAATAATTAATTTAAAATTTAATATTAAATATTAATTTTTTGTTTTGGTTTGATTTCGATGATGTTTAATTAAATTATGAAATTACCTAAGGCATAATTTGTCTATCTAAGCTACAAACACTTTGACATTTTAGGTTTTCGATATTAGTAATTTATTTGAAAATTGGAGTAAATTATTAAAATCTCGATGCTTCATAATTTGGCTGTATAAGTAAAAAAAATAAAAAATGTTACTAATAACTCACTAGGTGTTAATATTTAAAATAAATGCATTATTGAACTAATTTAATTACAAAAGTGGAATATTGTACATTTTACGCATTTTTTAACCCAGGCGACATAATTGATTAGACTTCAAAAGAATGTCATTTACAAACCAATTGACCAAATGAGGCGAAACAAGTATCAATGAAAAAGTTATAAAAATCGATTTTAACAAAGCAATCAAAACAAGAATCTAAAGAAAATGAAAAATTGAAATAACCGTGAGGTAATTAACTTAATAAAAATCCTAAAAAGCATTTAGCCAAAAAAATTATAGAAAAAGGTCCCCATTATTTGAAGTGAACAAGTCAAAAATGGGGGAGTTGTGTTTTACCACAACAATAGCGACATACGGGAGAAGAACCAATTATCTCTATTTGATATGAATGAGATTTTCCTCAAATCAAAGTAAAAATAATTAAAGAAGAGAAAATTATTTTTTGGAATGTTTGACTAGGTTCATTAATCTGAATAAAAGCAAGAATCATCATATTGTAATTTTTCTTAAAATTCCTCATAAATTAAAATATTTCAAAACTCACCCGGATGCGGGTGACACTTGGATTCATCCGAACACATGCAATGGGGGGCAGCTGTGGTCTTAAGATCGTCTGGCCGGACGGTCTATTAACTCGCCCCTGCCAAGCATTAACGCAGTTTGCGGTGGAGAGGATGGCTCTGCAGAAGAGGGATGGCCTCACGCGAGGCGAATTGATTGTCCTGTACGCAGTTCTATGGAGTTTTGGCTCCATTGCCGCCAGATCGTTCAGTTCCACGTCCTATAAAATGAAGCGCATGAATCAGTTCAGTGATTTGAGGCATTGTTATGTTCAGTTGTCTGGGTGTAAGATTGAGCCGAATGCTGGCGGAAGGGGTAGGGGCCATAGCCTAACCTCTGTTCCATTCGCGTGTTCTGGGCACTCTGTTCCGACTGCGTGTTCTGGGCATCCGCTGGAGGAAGGCTCAGTTAGGCACCAAAATTGGGTAATTGTTATTAAGGAGAACCGGTTAGATAATTACATTCCTGATTTTTCACTGTTTTTTGCTTGCAAAGTGTGCTCTCCAGGGATAATGGCGCCACGACAAAGGGGAGTCCCGAGGCGTGGAGGGGTATGGGGAATTCGCGGCAGGCAAGAGGCCCAGGCAATTCAGCCAGTGGCCATGTTGGAGCCTCAGTCCTCTCCCTCTGAAGAGTCCGACCAGTTGGACAGTCAAGTCCACACTTCTCGTTGCACCTTTCGCTGCCGGAGAAATCAGACCCGTCACTCATTGCTTATCACAGTCATTGCAACAGAGGAGGAGGACGACTCGTCCAGTCAGGAAGACCTGACAGGGAGCCGGAGCAATTGAACCCTGCTCGGGTACCAGTAATGGGGGAAAATATTGATAATGAAATTGCTGTTGATGTCACTCTGATGGAGCCTCCTCCGGGATTGAGATCGCCTCAGCAACCAACTCAAGGTTTGTCTCAGCATCCGGCTCATGGCTCGCATCAGCATCCCGCTTACTCCGGCAATCAGCTCACCAACAGTCTGGAGCCGAATGAGGAAACTTACAAGCCCGGAATTGAACAAGGTGAGCCTCCAAGGGCTTAGTTCATGTTTCCTCTGATGCTTAATGAAAATGTTTTGGAATTTTGAGGGGACTCATTCTGGTTTAGAAGGGTCCAGCCGTCGGTTTCATAGTAGGGAGCCCTCAAGAAATCTCAGCACTCCCAGTATTCTGAAGAATATGGACTTCCCACCACAGTTTGGTACGTTGGTTTCTGCAGCAAGCCACACTGGAAAGGCAAACTTCTCAAATCAAATGCTGCTCTTTTGCATGGTCTTTTATGTAAGCCAGAAGTCCATCAGATATAGCTTTGTTATGCTCTCTGTTACTTTCTCCATATATGTAATCCAGGTTGCCTTGAGCACCTGTAGTCTTCTCTGATAGAGGATGCTCCTCTGCATCTTCAGAGGCCTTGGCCTCTTTGTAAATAATTTTCTTTTTCTTAATACAATAGATCAGCCTTTATCCAGAAAAAAAAAAAAAATTTCAAAACTCTATATCAGTCTTTAATTAGTTGTAGAGATAAAGTAGGGGTCACTTTACAGCTTAGCTTTTAAAATATACTCATTTGTCACAGGTAGAGCCACTGCTGCCAGCAAACATCTATAGTCTCGACAAGGTTACTTTTTAATCATCAATAATTCATAATTCCATCTATTTGAGAATTATTGATCTAGAGATAAATCCATTTATATATGTTTCTTTTTTTTGTATTTTGTATTTTGTATTTTTTAGTTCTTAAAAGCCATTGTCCTGGTTTGGTAGTCAGATAGTTGACAATGCCATTCACTGGTTATAATTGGACTAAACAAGTTGGCTCGTGATGAGACCCCTTGTCTTATAATTGTTTGCAATCATAAGCCATTACCCTAGTTTCATTATTCATCGGAGAATCCACAGTAAGAACGATTTTCTGCCAACGTTTTGAATCCCAACCGGGATCCATCATCAGGACAACATGAATGCTTTGATAGAAGAAGAGCAGACTGTTAGGGCTTAAATAGAGATGAGGAGGGAAAAGAAGGGGAGGTCGGCTGTCATTTTTTTTTTTTTTTTAGATGTCGGCTCCTCCATAATTAATTAATTTTTATTATATTTATTTATTTTTTTTTTTTTTTTTTTTTTTTTTATTTTTTATATTATTAAATAACAATTATTAATAAGAACTATTAATTATATATTATTAAATTAATTAAATTATTATAATTATTTAATTATTTATTTTATTAATATTAATTAAATAATTATTACTTAACCATTATTATTGTAATATCAAATAATGTATATAGTTTTCCAATTTATTATTTATTATTATTATATTTTTTTTAATTAATAATTTATTATTAATTAATATTTATTAATTAATAATTAATTATATTAATAAATATTATAATAAAGTTTTTATTAATATAGTGATTAATTAAATTAATTGTTTATTATTATTAATTATTATTAGCTATTATTAGTTAATATGATTGATTATCATTACTTAATATAATTAATTATTATTAATTAATATAATTAATTACTAAATTAATATAATTTATTATGATATTAATTATATGATTAATATGAAATGATTATAGTTGTTTATTTTAATTTATTATTTATTTAAAATAATAATTAATTATATTAATTTTTATTAATGTAATAATTAATATAATGATTAATAAATATAGTAATTAATTATATAGATTATTTATTACTTATTAATTTTGTTAATTATTATTAGTTAATTTAATTGATTATTATTACTTGATATCATTAATTAATATTAATTAATATAATTAATTCTTATATTAATATAATTTAATGTTATATTAATTAATATGATTATAACTATAATGTAAATAATTATTATATTAATTATTATTAATTAATATGATTAATTATTATTAATGATTATTAATATAATAATTAATTATATTAATGTAATAATTAATTATAATGATTATTATTGACAAATTAATAATAATGACAGCCGACCT
This sequence comes from Pinus tabuliformis, assembly GCA_031772625.1. Lineage (NCBI taxonomy): Eukaryota > Viridiplantae > Streptophyta > Pinopsida > Pinales > Pinaceae > Pinus > Pinus tabuliformis. The sequence goes on along the minus strand of CM062814.1, from coordinate 868,259,991 downwards.
CCCCTTCTTTTCCCTCCTAAAAAAAAAAAAATGACAGCCGACCTCCCCTTCTTTTCCCTCCTCATCTCTATTTAAGCCCTAACAGTCTGCTCTTCTTCTATCAAAGCATTCATGTTGTCCTGATGATAGATCCCGGTTGGGATTCGAAACGTTGGCAGAAAATCGTTCTTACTGTGGATTCTCCGATGAATAATGAAATAACAAACCACAGAGGTCTTAAATCCAGAATTACCCTAGTTTGTTTAGCAGTGTTGGTAATGTCAGCTTATTTTTTCCCTATGATCATAGTAAGCAAGTTCATGATGAGACTTCTTATCTTTTAAGTTTAAATATATTTTTGGATTACACTCTAGAAAAATAAGACTTTTTTGGACATGGAGAATTATTGACCCCTTAAGAGTTTATAATGACAATTTCAGAGTTAAAGGTGTTTTGCTGTAAAATGTGTTTACTTGGTTAAAAACAACTTTTCTTGACTGATAATAGAACTTTGAAAGATCCTAATAAAATATTGAAATCTCAAAATAATTACAATTTTGATGAAAAAGAAATTTCTCAGATTTTATGATACTTTGTCAACTTCTTTGTTTTGTAATCTCTTCCTTAAGTATGTCTAGCTTTATAATAAGAAAAACAAACTTTATTAAGAGTTTTTTAAGAAAAAGCTAATAGTAGACTATTAACAATTTTTCCCTATGTATGCCGACCATTATTAGGTAATAAGAAGGCCTTCCATATAAATCATGGCAGAGTCACCAAAATTAAAATTGAAAACCAAAGGAAAAGAATTCTTAAGCTAAAGTGAGAAAAAACATCAGTAAATAAAAATAAAAATAAAGAAATTTAAAAGTGGAAAGGAAAATCCAAATTTTGACAGATAAACTCTAACAAGAATGTTTATACCAATGTCTCAACAAAATGAAGTAAAGGAAAATAATCACATAATCATTCCTTCTTTTGTCGAGTTTCAGATAAATTATACCTTGCAGGGTTGTAAATGTTTTAGGCTTTTTAAACAACAGTGATGAGAAAATTCAGCCACAATGAAAAATTTCTATCTAATGTCAATCTTTTTGTTTCAAAGCATCATCTTAATCATTTTCTAATAAAAAGACTGCTTTAAAGAAACAGATTAAAGGTTCAGAAACTTCTTAGTGTAGCTGTTTTCAACGAAGATTATCATTGCTTCTCAGAAGCAAACTAAGAAAAGAGTATAGGACTTCCAAAATATGATTTGGCGGATGATTGAAAGCTTTTATGAAGAGCTGCAAAACATATTTATATATCAATAGAATTTAAAAACAAAAATGAAACTAAAATAACGAAATGGGAATTAATGAAAGTAGGTATATGAATCTTACCATTGAATAATTGCTTTTGATCTTACCTGAAAGGTATAATTTCTTTAAAACTAGTTGACTTCTTATTTTAGTTAACCTTAAAAACATGAAGAAGTCAAACTAATCAAAATCCTATAGCCCAAAATCATTATTTATTTTATTTAAACTAAAGCAAGCAGTAAAATGTAAAAATGGTTTGTTTTATGTTCAAGGGAATCAAAATTAAAACAAAAGCATCAAAAATGAGAATGAGAATATGTAGTGATGAATGTTCTCAAAATATTATAAGTTTCATATAAACTCCATGAATTTATAAATTGTTTAGAATTAATGAACTTTAAATGTGAGGATAGAGAGGTCTTTGAATTTCATATTAATTATGGAATTATATATTTAAAACTGAAATATATGAGAAATCGAAATGATTTAAATATGTTGTAAATTTATCATTAATTTCTTTAGTACCACAGTGGTTACCCAAGATTGCTTTTAAAGCATTTCATACAACATAATTCCTTATCGAATGATTCACATTGCATGTTTCTTCACTATGCTTAGAATTCAATCCGCAAACTTTCACCTTTGCTGCTATGCCATATATTGATTAAATGTTAATGGCATAGAGACATGCATTAGATTCTATCGCATCAGAAGTTGCAATGGAAAATTGGCGATATGAGAACATGTGATGAGAATATATGCGATGAGATAGAGCGATCACAATATTGAAGAAATGTCATATCGAAGATCGGGGAATAGTCATGTCGCAAATTTCACATCACACATCGCACATCGTGATTTGTACTTTGCACATCGCACATCGCAAATTCGGAATTGTGATATGAGCATTAATAAAAATGCGATGAAGCAATTACGATATCGGCATATCGGAACATTAGAAAGTAGTCATGTCGGAAATGCCAATATGATTCTTGCAATAGTGAGAATGTGATGGATGGCATGGTTCTCGGCGATCGGCAAACTTTAAGTACAGGATGTAATACAATATGATTCTTGCGATGTCGATATGCGATGAAGAATGGACCCAATAAATTTATTATGCCATTTAATATCATATCGGATCCAAGACATCGATACTTTTAAAATTATGACTTTACCATTATTACGATTAATCGGACGTGATATTTCTTATGAACTTGATTTAACTTTCATATCGGATCCAAAATTATGTGTACATCACAATATTGGTAAAGTCGATTATCGGAGATCAGTGATTCAAGATAATGGAAGTATATTCAACTAAAAACCTCTGATATGCGAAATGTGATATGGAATTTTATGAGAAAATGAGTGAGGTAACACATCGAAGGTCTTGCATTGTTGATCAAATGCTTGTGATATGGATGATGCAATATCGGAATGAAATAATTGACGAAGATGAATGGGATGGGAATATTGCAAATATATTCACTGTGATATCAACAATATGAAAATCAAGTTGAAATGTTTCTGATATGAATCCTGTGATACTGTTTTAAATTTCAATTGAGTTTTCTAATGACTGAAAGAAAAGTTAAAGAATACTCAAATTCTAATGAATTACAAATAAGATTTCCCTGAACCTGTTGCAAATTTGAAATGGGTTTGCTGCTTACTTCAAGTTTTGAAAACAAATGAAAACTTGCAAATGAAACAAAACAAAAAATAAACTAAGGAAAAGAGAAACTAATAATAAATGAAAATGAACTTATAAATGCGTACCTGGAAGGAAATTCTCTGTAGCTTTTACCTCATGAATCTGCAAATTGCTCCTTCGATTTATCAAAATTCTAACTTTGTTCAAAATCATCTCATTATTTATTTTAAATTAGAGTGGACAATCAAGTTGAAGGAAATCAATTATTCATGTTCAAAAAATTGAAATTCATAGAATCCATCAGGAACGAAAAAGAGAATATGCTCCCTTTTGAACTGTAACAGCAATTTATTACCTCTACTCATTCCAAATTAACTTGAGAAAAATTTGTATTGTTATAGTCACTGTTAATAATTACTTTAGTAAATAAATATGATGCGTATTGCAACATCAGATAATAAACTAAAGATCAGAATGGGATAAAGTCACTCTTGTGAAAGAATATCAACACATATTTGAATGTGTGCACACAGCAAAATGGACACCCTTAAGGTCATTTTAAGAAATTTCACGAAAGATAATATGAACTTCATGTGATTACAGCAAAAGGTTAGACTGACTAATAATGATTGAATTGGAATTAAGCTTATAATAGACAGTCATACATATCATGGTATAATGAAATCATGAAGCTTTATATCATCAACACCTTTAACAAATAAATTTCAGAAGAAAATCTTATAAAGACATTTCGAAATGGAGAAAAGTGGCTTTGAGGTGATTAGTGCCAAGTACAAACTCAATTGAATTTAGTCAAGACATTATTCAAAATAAACAGAGTAGAGGTATTGCTGCAATAAATTTTGATTTAAAAATGGGAAGTAAGAATTAGAAATTTTCTTATGAGAGGCAAATATTCCCCTGAACATGTGTATGATATGAGAAGGCTTGATTGCTTTGCTTTATTTTTCGTCTGCAGAACTATTAAGAATAAATTAACTACATAAAACAAACTAAATTAATTAATTCTACTTCTATTCTAACCATATACATGAAAATAACTAAGTATAGTCATATTTTCAGTGTAACCATTCTCTTATTTTAATTCCTGCATATATGTACAGTTCAAATGTTAGTAATAAAAATACAAATATAATTGAACTAAGAAAATTAAATATGTAATCAAAATGTACAGTTATTATTAGCAGCGTATTTACAATCACCTTCTTTTGAAATGTCTTTTCCAACTGAATTCCAATTGGATCATCAAAACCTGAATGGGTTCCCATTAAGGATTGAAAAATGTTTAAAAGAGGAGATGACGGGCCAGATTGTGGATATGAGCTTTTAGATTCAAAGGCTTGGAAAAAATTGTTAGTGTTATTTACAAATGTTAAATTATTAACAATCTTCATTGAATCTCGGATGCGGGTGTACACAATGGATGACATGAAGGCAGAAGAACAGGCCGGTAAGTGGCATTGCCACATAGCCACCCGTAGGCTCGCACACAGAGTATTAAACTCGTCTTACAACAATAGTAAAGGCCATTCAATGCGGCACTCGAACCAATTCACCAGTACCATCCCACCTCAGCTTTGCATCATGGAAACCTCAGGTAATATTCGGCCCACCTCCTCTGTTTTTTCCCCTCCCTGTGAATTGCAATTGCCCTCTGGTCGTAGTGGAGCCAAGCACACGCACTGCAACAGGCATGCATTGCCATATTCTCTGCTGCATAGAATTTGGAATAGCCAACCATTACTCTCAGAGTCTAATATGCAACCTGACTCTCGCTTCTGAGCCCTCTGAGCCTTCTGCCTCTCACTTCTGCTCAGTACCGACTTCTCACAGGCAGTCCCTTCCACCCCACACCAATATGCCTCGACTGCGCCAGCGAATGCGTAGCAGGAGGGGCAGCAGCAGAGGTAGATTGCTCCATCCTCCACCATCAACAGTCTCTGACTCCTCTTCCCCCTTGTCTAACTACATCTCAGCTCGTTATCCTGGTACACACAGTGTCAGAAGCCGCACTCACGTTGTTCGCACCCAACCCACGTAAACCGGTCCACAAGCTTCAGCTCCCCCTCCCAGCTCTCAGCATTCCAACCATTCGGCCCAATTCACTTACCATTGCTCTTTGAATCGACCTACTATCACGACCACCATTATAGTCACATTTCAGGAGGAGCCTTCCAGTGATGAAGGACGTCCCACCTGCGCTTCGGAGAAGAGTGACACTGCTCAAGGCGAGCCACTTGCAGCAGAGCCAAATCGTGACACTCTGGTGAAGGAAAACACGGGTGAGCAGCCAAAAGACGAGGAGGACCTCGATGCCTACAGATGTCTGATTATTGAAGAACACCCATCAGCTTCAAATGACACCTAAAACAACACGCGTCTTCAGGATTCAGGTTCCCAGATACCAAGTCTATGGATTTACTTTTGCATTTTTGAGCAAAATAGCTAGTTTTGCAATTGAATTCAATAGAATATCACTTTCTGTTCATATGCTGGTTTCCCCTGTGAGGGCAGCAAATTTATTTTGGATTGGACTGGTTTCTCACTTCTGGGTAGTCTTCATTCAGTTTCTGTTGCAATATGCCATAAACCTTGGCTAAGTACTGCAGAGGCCTGAGCCTCCTTGTATCATTTTGTTACAGTAATAGATTTTAGATTTATTTAAGAAAAAAACAATCTTCCTTGAAGGAAAACTTTCCAAATAGTTTTTAAATAGACCAAAAAATGAATGGAAATTTGTTAAATAAAATGGAAAATTGTTAATTGGATTAGATTGTTGGTTGAGTTGTGAAAATGCATTCCCTTGTTGATACTGCCTTTGAGAAGAAAGACACAATTGATAAGAGATGAACAACGATTGAAATTGAAATATTAATAGCTTTTGATGTTCATGATTATAATATGAAACTTCAATTTCCCAATAGGGCAATGCATCGAGTGTTCACTATTAAAGTGCTCAATATGCCAACATAAAGTATCAAAAATCTGAAAAATAAAATCAGCAATAAAATCTGATTTTAAACAAAATAAATGAAAAAGAAAAAATAAAATGAAATCATTAATGGTACAACTAATGTTGCACAATTGGGATTGTTTTGAAATAATTTTTTTTTCACAAGGATTGCCCAAAATTATGGAATTTGAATAATTGCCAATTCCAACTTGTGAATTAGAATGAGAATTATGATTATGAGTAGGCATGAGAGCTTGATCATGATATGAATCATAAATTGGAATGTTTTCTCGAATAGTGAAATCATGAAGATAATTTGTTGCTCTAAAATGAGGATTTTTTAGTTGGAATAATTTCTAAATTGAAATGTTCCTCATTCTTAGATATTATTTGAATTTTATCATGAATATAGAAATCAATATCCTTAATGTCAGAGTAATTATCATAAACAACTTCACTATATTTTCTAGAATTCCCTTCGATCTCGTCCAATATATCAAAACAAGGAGGAATAAAAATTTCATGTTCATTAATGGCAAAAGAATGATCAATAATTGTTTCTCTATCTTGACAAGAACGTATTGGTAATTCATTTAGATCATCCTTTTTATTTTCTGAAATATCATTAATACTAGGAAGGGAAAAATATCACGATAAAGGGAAAAATTACCATCATTAAAAATATCACGATAAAGGGAAAAATGTGAATCTAAAATAATGCAATTAAAAATGTCTCTATCTGAGAACTTTTGTACATTATGCTCGTTGTAAATTTCAAATTGTAGATCATTCCTTTGTCTACTCCCGCTTTCTTAAAGAAAGTTGTTTTGCTACTTTGATTTCAGCATTTGTTCATCATGGAAAAATTCAAAAATTTGTACAGCATTTTGCATTTTATTATTTACTTTGATCGCTGCTTGCACTTGTTGATTTGCGATCTGATTTTCTGAATTTATTACAGAGTAATTTTCAGATTTCAAGATAGCTCTTTCTCCAAAATTGTTGTTGTTTTCTTGCATTTGGATAGAAATATTTTCCAAGTTTTGTGAGACCACTTCATCATAATTTATTTGCACATCCATATTGGAACTCTCATTTATATTGGAAGGGGATGAAACAAAACTTGAACTAATTTCATATGGATTGGAAATGAGAGGAAGAGAACAAATATATTCAAACCAATCTAGTGATTCTTCTTTAATAGGTTTATCTTCGACTTTAAATCTTAAACAATTCAAATAAAATCAAATATTAAAATCTCTAACAGACTCTTTTTCAAATCTTCGCAAATATTCAATTTCATTACATACCTGTTCATAATCATAGCCATCAAATTTTCAAATAAAAATTGTAACAAATTGATCCCAGTTGTGGATTGAGGCAACTGGAAGAGTTTTACACCAGTTTCTGGCTTTTGCCGCGAATGTGAGAGTAAAAATTCTGTATAAAATGCCTTCATCAATTCCTTGAAAATGATCATTTGAAATATTTTGAATAAATTGAAATACATGATTAAAAGCAGAAGAATTTCTCTTACCATTAAACTTTACCTGAGACAAGAGTCTTACCACTTCAGATGGAGTATTGGAAGATGCACGTTCAAGGATACAATTCAAAATTGGAAGTTTAAGAGGAGCCATCGTGATTTAAATAAAATGTTAAAATTGAAAAGACTCCAATGGACAACAAGTTTCAGGCTCTCTTTCTAGCGCCAAAATGTTGAAACCTCAAAAATCGCTGCAACAACATGGAGGATGACGACCCGCTCTGGACCTTAAAGCAGCTCTTTTTCCGTTTGGAATGGTGGTTCCGACTAGTTCAATTAGGTCCAGTTACCTTCTCTCAATATCCAATGGTTTTAAAATATGACTTTCATTCATCAATGGAGAAGAGACATCAGATCAACCTTCTTACTGATCAGAGAAGAAAGTGATCTTTAAGCTGATTTGGGGCTCAATCAATCCACTACTAAAGTTTGTCTCTTTGGAAGAGGACTTAAAAGAATGCAAAAATTAATCTAAATGCAAACTTATTCTAAGATGCAAGCGAAATGAACTATCTTAATCATATCTCAATTAGGCAGATATAGATCTAACCCAACCAAGACCGAGATATTGAAAGTATTGGGATTTAAATATGTCTGGCTTATAATGAATATCAAGCTAATGAAACAGTTCAATTAACTAACATTATGAATACCACACACATCCTATTGAGACCTCTTAACTGAAATAATCAATCAACAACACTCAGGAAGAAGTTCTCAGAATGATTTTGATCATTTAATCAGTAACTTGAATTATTAAACAATAATATCTGGAAGAAGTTCTTAGCATATCACTATTCAACAAATCAGTTTTATAAGACAGATTTCTGAGTAAATAGTTACTCAAAAATCAAAATTTAATCCATAAGAGTAGAAATAAATAATGACATAAAAATTACTCATATCGACAAAAGTGCACAAATATGAAAGTAAATTGAGACATTCGTGTCATCATAAAATGAAACCAGCATTTAAACTAATAGTATTCAAAATACCAATTTATTGAATACATTTCTCCAGCGCCGTTCTCTAATAGTCCTTTACAATGCATGAGCTTCTGCTTTCAAAATCAGAGCTACAATAGTGTAAACTCTGTTCATTATACATAACTCAGAATGTAAAACAAAAACCTCAATAATCTCTAGATCTGAGATTCCACTCCTCCCACCTACAACTCTAAATCCATATTACAGAAGTTCTTTTAGAATTCCAGAATTGCAGAGGAGAGAAGCCCTTTGTACATTCTGCAATCTGCCATTTATAATATTTCCATAAGTATTTTTGAGATGAAAGTTTGTTGAAGAAAAATATGTCCAATCAATTTTATTTGCTCAAAATTCTCATTTTTAATTGCTGGAGCATTCTCATTGATTGAGATCTTTTTCTCCATATCTCTTTCACTATTTTCCTGCAAAAAAAAAAAAACAAAATAAATTAAGATGCAATAATAAAATCAAAATGTAATTTCTGGCATTAAAACAAATCCAATCAAATGCAATTAATTAAATAATTGAAAATAAAATATAAGCTTTCTATTGCTGCCTGAGATGGTTTAATTGGCCAATGATATCATTGACGAATGGATCTACATTCAAAAAAGACTTGGACAAATAAAAATGCAGAAAATAAAACTTAGAAAATTGATTTTGTTTTAAAAATTCGAAACTTGATCTTCTACCTAATTTTTGACCCAATAAATAACCAAATCTGTTATGAAACCTCCTCAGAAATGTTTTCCTTGATTTTATCTATCCAATGAGCCGCCCTAGGCCTCATTTGGCTAAGTAAAACTCAATCTATGAGCCTCCAAAGTTGATGAGTCAAATTTGGCATAATTTTGGAATTTCTGTCGCTGAGCTAAAAAATCAAAATTTTAATTAAAAAATTTAATCATAAATTAAACTCTAAAAATCTGATAATTAATAATAATTTAATAGTTCATCATAAATTAAACTAATTAATTAATAAAATATTTATTAATTAATCTTAATCTAACTAATTAAAATATTGATTATTTATTAACTAATATGAATCTAATTAATAATTAATTCTAATTTAATTAAATTAATTAATTTAATTAACATAAAATTAAATATTCAGTATTAAATTTTATTTTAATATTTAAACTACTCTATTACTCCACTATTTCACTCACGTATGGGTGACAACTCAAAACAAAACATAAGTTTTATAAAAAATATGGTCCATGCCCCGAGCCCTTTGACTCCTTCGCAATCGCAGATCGGCTAGTGAAGGTCATCGCGGTTTTAAAAAAATACATCCATTAGAAACGCGAGATGCAATGTAATAATTTTTTTTATTTTATTTTATATATATATATATATATATATTAAATTTTAATTTAATTAAATTAATGATGTTTTATATAATAATTAATTTAAAATTTAATATTAAATATCAATTTTTTTTGTTATGATTTGATTTTGATGATGTTTAATTAAATTATGAAATTACTTAAGGCATAATTTGCCTATCTAAGCTACAATCACTTTGATATTTTGGGTTTTCGAGATTAGCAATTTATTTGAAAATTGGAGTAAATTACTAAAATCTCGATGCTTCATAATTTCGCTGTATAAGTAAAAAAAAAAAAAAAAACGTTACTAATAATTAACTAGGGGTTAATATTTAAAATAAATGCATTATTGAACTAATTTAATTACAAAAGTGGAATATTGTACATTTTACGCATTTTTTAACCCAGACGACATAATTGATTAGACTTCAAAAGAGTGCAATTTACAAACCAGTTGACCAAATGAGGCGAAACAAGTATCAATGGAAAGCTTATAAAAAATCAATTTTAACAAAGCAATTAAAACAAAAATCTAAAGAAAATGAAAAATTAAGATAATCGTGGGGTAATTAACTTAATAAAAATCTTAAAAAGCGTTTAGCCAAAAAATTTATAGAAAGGGTCCCCATTATTTGAAATGAACAAATAAAAAATGGGGGGTTGTGTTTTACCACAACAATTTCATACAGAGGTACACTCGGGTAGTGTGGAAACTGACAACAAAGACAACATTGAGTAGATTGTATCAGAGGAACAAAACCAATGATTTCCAATGAGTGGGAAAGATAGCATTTTTTATGTGCTGAAGAGAATAGAGATGAGCGTATGAGAGTTTTGCAACTGGATCAAGTTGTTGGACTGTAGTAGAGTGTTGCAGAGAGACTGTGGAACAGAAGGCCAAGAGATCCTATGGAAAAGTAGAGCACCAAGAGCATAAGCATGTTTCTGCAATGAACTAGATTGGTATTTCTATGTATATGTATTTGCCTATGTTTTCAGTTTGAAAATTGTATGAAAGGTAGAACAATGGCTAGAGCAGGTAGTGGCATGCATTCATAAGAGGTTGGTTCCTCTTGGAAAATAGGCGCTTACTATCCTAAGGGGGTCAGTGCCTTTTGTAAGTGGGTGCTCACAAAAAAACTAATGTAATTAAATAGGTACTTAATTTACATCATAACAACAAATAGATTGGTGGTTTTTCCCCTTTGGGTTTCCACATAAAAATACCAGTGTCAATAGGTGTATTTTTCTCATGTGATGGATTGTATGTACATATGAATATCTCATCTTGTTGCTCATTTGTATTATGTATGAATTTTCTCATAAGTAACATACATTAGAGAAAAGAACTAAAGACATATTCAAAAAAGGTTTTAAGACACTCATTATTAATGATTCACCTCTCCCTCTCAGTAATTCCTTATTCCAACAATTGGTATCGGAGTCAAGTTCCTTTAGGAACAATCTAACCACTATAAGATAGATCCACAAGGAATTATGTCTAAGCAAGAGATTCAAGAGACTTACTCAAGAAGAATACTAGTATTTGATGGGATAAACTATGCCTTCTGGAAAGTTAGGATGGAAGCCTATCTTATGTCCCTAGGAGTAGAGGTTTGAAGCTCTTTACTAATAGATTATGATGTCCCTGATGTCACTCCTACTGATGCAAATGGTAAAAAAATGTATGAAAATAATGCTAAAGCCAAGAATGACATTCTCTTTGGCCTTAGTCAATTTGAACTCGTAAAGGTTATGCACTATAAGTATGCCAAGGAATTTTGGGTGAAGCTCAATCAAAATCGTGAAGGAGATAACAAAGTAAAGTAAGCCAAACTTCAAACTTTCAAAATGAGGTTTGAAAGTTTAAAAATGAGTGAAGAAGAAATCATAGTAGAATGCTTCCTCAGAGTTGATGAAGTAACCAACATGATTAGAGGACTTGGTGAATAAGTCAAGGAAGATATGATTATTCAAAAAGTCTTAAGATCCCTACCCATGATATTTAATGCCAAAGTCTCAGCTATTGAAGAAATGGCTAAAATAAAGGATCTCAAGATGGACCAGTTGCTTGGTACTCCCACAACCTATGAGATGAGATTAGGAATAGAGAAGTATGAACCCAAGGAGTAAGCATTCAAAGTTTCCAAGAAGTTCAAGAAGCACAAAGATCATTAAGACTCCTCCAATTATGAATATGATCAGGAGCTGACTCAATTTTCTGTGAAACTAAAGTGTGGCTTATCAAAGTATAAAGGGAATTTTCCCTTTAAATTCTTTGACTATGGAAGAGGTGGACATTTTTCATCCAAATTCCCTTACAAGGAAAGGACAGAAAAGGAAGATGATAAAAAATTTAGAAAAAAATCCCAAAGACAACAAAATAAGAAGTTCTTCGAAAAAAGGGGATTTATTCCAAAGAGGATAGCTCAGCACCAGAATCAGACAATGATGACTCTTCATAAACAATTTCAGATGAGTATTTACTAATGGAATTTGATGTGAACTCTAAGAAACAAAATATTACTGACTCTGAAGAGGAAGAAGAAGAAGTAGGAGTAGTGGACTTTGAAGGGGAACTCATCAATGCTCTTGATGAGTTAAAGAAGGCTAGGAAAAAGAATAGGAAACTAAAAGAATGACTGCATCGTGCTGAAGAAGATATGTACAACTCAAACATTGAAGAGTTTGTTTATAAAAAATAAAAACTTGAAGAAGCCATTAAAAGCAAAGATAGTTTAGCCCTTCTACTAGAAGAAAAACAGGGAACATGTGAGAGACTAGAAGAAGAGAATAGGCATTTAAAACAAGATTTTTCAAGGTATAGAAGGAAAAAATCACAAAAACATGAAAAAATGAAACTTTTTCCTTGAAAGTCAAATTAGAAGAAGCTAAGCAAAAGGAAGAAGTTCTTCGTGATTTGATCCATGAATGTGAAGAAAATTGGCAGGGTTTTGAGGCAGAGGTCGTCTCCCTAAGAACGGATCTTGAGAGAGTGGAGACTAAGAAAGGTTTGAAAAATCTGCAAAAGGAACAAGAAATATATATCATATTCTAAACAATCAAAGGTCTTCAGGAAACAAAACAAGTATGGGATACTCAAGAACACAAGAATCCTATATGGGAAAGATAAACTTTAGGTCCGCAGGATTTGAGGAACCGTGGAGCTATGCAAAGAAGCTTAAATAAAGAATCAATGAAGACAAAAGGGCAACAAGGAAAAGAGTATATCATCACTGGATAATAACTCCATCCACCCCAAAGAGCCACACCAACAAAGAATGAATCAATTAGCCAAACAAAAGAGGTACCTACATGAACAAACTCATAAACCTTCCAACAACATGTACACTTATTTATTTTATGGTTATTGTTATAAGTGTCACATATTTGGACATAATTTTTTTGATTGTAGAGGATTAAAGCTGAAAGAGATGAAAATCCTATATATAATAAGAATCAGAATTTTAGATCTCAAAACTCTCCTCTTAGATATCGAATGCCTTCTCTCCCCTATTAAGTGATGTTGAGTGTTTCAAATGTAATAATTTTCGGCACAAAACAAGTGAGTGCTGAAGTAGGTTTGACTACCTATCTAAGTCCCATAATATTCGATAGGAAACTTTTCAAAAGGACAAGGAGAATTGGAAATGAAAAATTGAAAAGAGCATGCAATGTGGACTTGCTCTATCTTCACATAATTAAGAGAACATATTGTATGTGGATAGTGGTTGTTCCAAGCATATGAATAAGGATAAGATTAAATTTATGTTGCTAAAATAAAAATACAAAGGGAACAATGTCACTTTCGACAAAATTTCCCCAACAAGAATTAAGGGTAAAGGCATAGTCAATCTGGATTAAAATACAAAATCTCAAAATGTGTTGTACGTGGAAGGTCTCAAGCACAACTTGCTTAGTGTAAGCCAGATGTGTGATAATGGCTATGATGTGATTTTTCAATCCAAGGACTATGAGATCCAAAATGAGAAAGATGGAAAGTTGGTGGGAAAAGGAATCAAAACTCACAACAATGTATATGTCTTTGATGACTCGAGAGTAAACTGTTATTTAAGACAAATGAAGGAAGCACAGTTGTGGCACAGGAGATTTGGTAATATGAATTTTGATAGTTTGATAAGAGTCATCGAGCTGGGAGCAATAAAAGGTTTTCCAAGACTGTTAAGGCCTAATAATTCAATCTACAAAACATGTCAATTTGGTAATCACAATAGAACTCATTTAAAGTCAAAATAGTTCACTTCATCTAGACCATTGGAGTTGATTCACACAGATATATGCAGCCTAACTAGAGTAAAAACCCTAAGAGGAGAAAGGTATTTTATGCTTCTCATTGATGATTTTACAAAGGCCACTTGCATCATGCTCTTAAAACAAAAATCATAAGCATTTAAGCATTTAAAAACATTTAAAGATCAAGTGGAAAATGAGAAATATTTAAAGATCAAATGCTTAAGATCAAATAAAGGAGAATACACTTCAAGAGTGTTTGAAGAATTATGTGAAGAGCATGGAATTAGAAAGAAATATTTTGTGGCTACAACATAATGGAGTAGTTAAGAGAAAGAACAAAACAATCCAGGAAATGGCTAGAGCTATGATGGATGGAGTAGATGTATCCCACAACTTCTGGGGAGAAGCAGCACAAGCAATTGTATACCTATCAAATAGAACACAAATAAGGGCTAATGGTTATAAAACTCCCTATGAGTTGTGAAAGGGAAGACTTGCACCAGTTAAACACTTCAAGATGTTTGGGAGAAAGTGCTTTATCAAAAGGAATGAAAGAAATCTAGGAAAGTTTGATTCACATGTTGATGAGGGTATATTACTCAAGTATTTTGCTTGAAGTAAAGATTACAAGTGTTATAATAAACAGAAAAAGAGGGTTGAGGATTGCACTGATGTTGTAGTACATGAAATAACTTCACATCCTAAGTCCTACAAATGAAACATGAACTCAGATGGTGAAGAAATTTTAGACATTAGGCCCTCAGATCAAGATGAAACAACTCCAAATAATGAAGACATGGAAATGAGCACAACTCCAAGGCCCAAAACACCCTCCAAGTATGTACAAAAATAACATCCTGAGAGTCAAATTCTTCGCTATCATATACTTAGTGTTCAAACCAGGAGGAAACTTGTTGGCAGTTCAAGTTGTGCAAATCTTGCTCTGTTGTCTCAAATTAAGCCTAAAAATCTCAGCCAGGCAAGTGAGGACAAGTTCTAGGTGAGAGCTATGAAATAAGTACTTGATCAAATTGAGAATAATGACAATTGGGAGCTTGTTCCAAGACCCAAAGAGAAAAATGTCATTGGAACAAAATGGGTTTTTAAAAAAAAGGTAAATGAGTAGGGTCAAGTAATTAGGAACAAGACTTGTTTGATCTGAAAAGGGTATGCCCAAATAGAGGGGTAGATTTCAAGGAAACCTTTGCACCAATAGTGATACTGGAAGCTATCAGAATGTTTCTTGCCTTTTCCAGTCATAAAAATATCAAGTTATATCAAATGGATGTGAAGTCTTCCTTTCTCAATGGAGATCTAGAAGAAGAGGTTTATATTGAGTAGCTAGAAGGATTCACGCTCACCGAAGATAAAGAGTTTGTGTGAAAACTGAAAAAGGCCTTATATGGACTCAAATAGGCTCTGAGAGCTTGGTATGCAAGACTAGATCAATACCTTCAACAACAAGGCTTTAAGAAAGGTACTGTAGAAAACAATTTATACATAAAGTTTGAAGGTGATCATCTACTAATTGTAGTAGTATATATGGATGCCATAATCTTTGGCAGTGACATGGAAAAATTGGGACATCAATTTGCATACTGTATGCAGACAGAGTTTGAGATATCCATGATCCAAGATTTGTCTTTCTTCTTGGGATTTCAAATTTCTTAGTCTCAAAATGGAGTGTTTATCTTCTAATCCAAGTACCTACGAGAAACTCTGAAGAAGTTTGGGTTGGAAGATTGCAAGCCAGTTAGCACACCTATGGTTACAGGATGCAAATTGTGCAAAGAAGATGAGACACCACTAGTAAATCAGACTAAATACAGATCCATGATAGGAAGATTGTTGTATCTCACAGCTTCGTGACCAGATATCATGCAAGTGGTGGGACTTGTGGCTAGATTTCAAGCTTTCCCTCATGAAATTCATGTCATCTTTGTCAAAAGGATCTTCAAATATCATCAAGGGTCAATGGATTATGGATTGTGGTATGCTAAAATCTGAGAATTTAAGTTGAAGGCCTACATTGATGTTGATTGGGAATGCAGTATTGATGATAGGAAAAGAACCTCACGTGCAACATTCTTTTTGAGAAATTTCTTAGTGCCATGGGAGAGCAAGAAATAATCCTCCATTTCTTTATCAACTGCTCAAGCATAGCATATTGCAGTTGCCACTTGTTGCTCGCAAATTATATGGATGAAGCATACCTTGAAGGATATTAAAGTAGAGTTGACTAATCATATTCCAATCATGTGTGATAATACAAGTGTCATCAGTATCTCTAATAATCCTATCATGCATTACAAGACCAAGCACATCCTTATCGAGTTCCATTTTTTAAGGGAATAGGTTGCAGCCAATGTTGATAGACTTGAATATGTGCCCACTAAAGACCAACTTGTAGATATATTTACTAAGCCACTGACAAGAGAACCCTTTGAATATCTCAGGCAATAGATAGGAGTTGTGACTCCTCCTCCCAAATGACTCAATTTTGGTGTGCGTTGGCAGCTACTCAGCATGTGGGATCAATGGAAGAGTAGGATGCAGTGGTTTAGGGGGGTATTCAAGGACATCCTTTCCCATTGATGCCAAATGGGTAGAAGAATAGTGGATCCACTGAGAATAACAACAGTAAATAATACCATGCGTGGTTTCAAGGGGAGCTTATGTTGTTGCCATCAATGCCAAAGGGGGAGATTATTGGCCAATTGACATTGTCTAATAATGACATTTGGTATGTTGGAATTTATGTCAACCGGACTAACATTGAGGAAAAGATATTTGCAGCCATGTTTTAGTTAACATATGGGCTCAAAGCCTACATCAGACCTGCTCCACTGGAAATTTCTTTGAAATAGCTTTCCAACGGTATGTGGAAGTCCATAAATGGCCATCGGGATCAAAAGTTATTGATAGTCGAAGTAAAGGAGCTTGGAGTCCTTTGAAGTAGGTCAAATATCGGGAGCCAAATTTCGGAAGGATGAATATTGAAAGTAGGGAGCCATCGAGACCTTGGAAGTCTATTTAAAAGAAACCTGAAAGGAGCAACTGAATATCGAAGTTGATTTTCAAAGGTTTGGAACCTTGGGAGCCTAGATATTTTGAAGCCAAAATATTAGAGCAGGTCATATCGAAATGTCGGAAGCTGGACGTCATCGGAACATCAGAGGTTGGAGAACATCGGGACCCGATATCGAAACCTCAGAGCATAGTGAATTTCAGAATTTCGGAAATCAGAATTTTGTAAGGCCTTAATAAGGCAATTCTTTGAAAGCGTCGAGGTTGTGAGGAAGAGGAATTAACAAAGGAAATCATTCAAAAACCAAGGACCGATGGACCCTTTCTCTCTCCTCCAATTGGACACATGCTAGCAGTTGATTGGCCCTCGGGAGTTGACATGGAACATGATGTCAGCATGATGTGGTTGTACAATGGACACATAGCAGTTTGATTTGGGATTTTCAGTGGCCTAATGCGACATGTGTCACCACTAAGGAGGTGCCACGTAGACTGATGATGACATCATGACATCATCTCAGAGGTCAGCATTTCAGCAGAAGAAGACATTGTAACTCTGTTATAAAATATTTTTGGAAAAATTATGATGGAAGGGGCTCCAATGGTGATTGGTGTTTGGTCACGAGGAAACCAATAGAACCAAGGGTTTAAAGTGATTCCTAGCACCTAAAGTGCTATGGAGCATATAGGACATGGAGGATTTTGTAACTCTTTTATAAATGAAATTTAAAAAAAATTATGATATAGAAAATCTCTGATGTATTGGTGCCTAGACGAGAAGCTAAAGGAACCAAGGGCATAAGAGAAAAATACTCAGTGAGAAAGGCCCCCAGGAGGAGCCTAAAGGCCTTAACACCTAAGTGTTATACCCATGGTTACCACTATGAAGGAAATGTGATAAAGGGATAAGCAGAGGGAGCTAAAAGAAATCATGACTTTGAAATTTCGTAAGGTCTTTCTAATAAAAGTTACGGTATGCCGGGGCTCTGATATAACAATACAGTGGTATGTAAAGCCGTCGATCACATCCCCTGGTTCCATGGTGAAAGAACAAGTGATAAGGGCTAAGTGCTAAGGGGGTAAATGCATAAAAATTGTGTGATTTCGTAAGATTATTTTTATATGAGTTACAATAAGTTATGGCTCTAATACTGCAATACAGAGTGAATGGATGAATGGGTTAGAAGCTAGAGAGTAAATGCAAGCCAAAGGAGTTGGTTGATGGAGTAAAGGCCACTGTCAAATATCGTTGGGTCAAGGCAGCAAGGACCACAACATGTAGGAGTAGATAATGGATTTTGTCTCAAGCAGAAGTAAGGGATCATTGCTCTTTTTTTCATGCTTCAACGAATTTAAGGAAGAACAAGGCCATGTTGGAGTACATTCTGAGATTTGTGATTAATTTAATAAGCATGGGGAGCCTTTCTAGAAATCATAGGTGGATTGAGATTAAATTCTCAGCATGAAGGATAACACAAAGAGTTAGTGAATCACTCAAGAGCCCATCCTAACGTTTAATACAACGAAAAAACTCAAGCAGTAGAAGAAACAAAAATATGGAGGTGCCATATAGAGGTACACTCGGGTAGTGTGGAAACTGGCAGCAGAGACAACATTGAGTAGAGTGCAGCAGAGGAACAAAACTAGTGATTTCCATAGAGCTGACTGGGGAATATAGTAGTATTGCATGTGCTAAAGAGAGTAGATCTGAGCGCATGAGAGTTGTGTAATTGGAGCAAGTTGTTCGACTATAGTAGAGTGCTGCAAAGAGACTATGGAACATAAGGCCGAGAGATTTTGTGGAAAAGTAGAGGACCAAAAATAGGAGCATGTTTTTGTAGTGAATCAAATTGGCATTTCTCTATATATGTATTTGCTTATGTTTTCAGTTTGAAAATTGTATGAAAGGTAGAACTATGGCTAAAGCAAGTGGTGGCTTGCATTCATAAGAGGTTGGTGCGTCTTGGCAAGTAAGTGCTTTCTATCCTAAGTGGGTCGGTGCCTCCTTTGAGTGGGTGCTCACAAATAAATTGATGTAATTAAGTAGGTGTTTAATTTAGATCATAACAATAAACAAATTGGTGGTTTTTTCCCTTCGGGTTTCCACGACAAAATATCAATTTCAATATGTGTATTTTACTCATGTGATGGATTTTATGTACATATGAATGTCTCATCTTGCTGCTCATTTATATTATGTATAAATGTTCTCATAAGTAATATATAGTAGAGGAAATAACTAAATATTCATAAAAAGTTTTAATAACCTCATTATTACTAATTCACCCCCCCGCCCTCAGTAATTCCTTATTCCAACACTTTGCCTGAATTTTGCTTAATGAGATAGGGTTTATGGTGTCCTCTTTGGAACCTTTATGGTTCTGTAAAATACTAAAAGTTTTTGTTGATGTGGATGTCCCACCTTTATTCTAGATAGTTTGAACCTTATCCCCTAAGGATTTTCCCTTATTTCCTCCCCTTCTTTATGTTTGCCATTATTCACCTTGATCAATGATAAATTTTGGCCCTTTACTCACTAGTACCATTTTACAATCGCTTGCGAAGTGATCGCATTCATGGAAAAATATACACTTGAAAGGGATTTACCCGTAGTCAAGATTTTAGCAATGCATACAATCTCCCAGCGTGAGATTGATCTCATAGGGAAAACCCTTTTCCATATCAACCTCCACAAAAAATTTAGCATGGGAAAATTGAGAACCTGTGGGCTCATACTGATCCGTATATTTTCCAATCCCACTTCCAATTTCTCTTAAGAAGTGATCACTCCAACAAGAGAGTGGCAGTCACAGGATCTTCACCCATACCAAGATTGCATTTGGAATATCTTCATCCAGATTAAAACCCATAGACCACTTATTTAAATACACCCCTCTTGAACCAAAAAAATATGGACCATTTCTAAATACTACATCACTATCTTCTTTAAGTTCAAATGAGAAAGAGAAAAACCCATTCCCATAGGCATAAAGTCTAGTGTTAGATTTCATCATTTTTCTCTAAGTTTTCTCAATCCATCCTTCCATTGAATAGGGAGATAGCCACATCCCCATAAATTTTGCAACTAGGGCCCTTTTTGAGAAATTCAACATTGTGCAATGAACCCCCACATGTAGGGTTACCAAAGGGATTGAATTTTATTTCTGAATGAAATTTGTTTTCACATCCTTGTTTTTGGGCCTATTCGATAGGGTCACCACAAGGGAGGGGGAGGGGTAGGAGTCCCCCCCAAGTCTACCATCCTGTGCAAATCAAAACAATCTAGGGTTCTAGGAAAAAATTCAATACATATTAACAATATTATCAATATTAATAATACTTAATTCATAATACCTTTTTAATATTATTATTATTAATAAATTATTATCTATGGGAATAATAAACTTTCACTTTTTATTTATATTTTTTCCTATTTTCCTAGTGTCCCTTTCTAAACGTCTCTTTCCCTACAACACCATTATTTATAGGCCAGTTCTCTCTTCACCTTCAACATATGTTTTTTGCTTCTTACACCTGATGATGGGTGAAGTGTTCACCTAAAATGTTAGGTCTTTCAAATCTTTATAACACAGTTTTCTCTAGAAACTACTCTTCTCACTATGAATTACAATTATTGAAATTTGCATTTCAAAATACATATGAATTAACTTATATGATGCCATTCACCACATGATTCCACGTCAAAAGTTTGGGAGGGTTGAATATTTTTCTATGTAGTCCAATGCCAATTAAAGAAAAAGGTCCAACCTTGATTATAACTCATATGATTTTCGAATATCATTGACTCACTGATAACCTCGTTACCTACTCTTTTGTTACTCTTATTCCTTGTGAACCCTGAAGTGCAATGGGGTTGTAGGAAATATGAATACTCCAACAGTGTGGAGGTGAGCCCTCAACCCCCAAAAGGTTCACACTCAATAGAAACTACGCACACACCAAACTCACAACAAAACTCTATCTAGTCACTCAAAACTAATTTAGCATTAAGAAATCCATTTAGCACTATGGTGCATCCAAAACATAACTCTCTCATAGCTTGGTCTTATTTTATAGGAGGTGTTAGTTTTTCCACTTTTCTTCTCATGTGAAATTATCATTTTTTTAATTTCCAAATTCCTATTAGTAAACTATCCATATCTCACAATTTTATCAAGACTCTCTTGAATTTCATTTTCTCATTTTCTTTAAAATGTCTAATTTCACTCACCACAAAGATGTTTCATATTTATTTTCTTAGTTGTCCCTTGATTCCAATTTAGATTCCCCTATTTATTTTCTCATGTGTTTCCTCAACTAGAGTCCACTATTAGGTGTTAGATTTATGTCTCTAACCTCACGTATTTTTACTCAATTCCAAATTTTAGTTATAGATTCCAATTATATGCTTTCTTCACATGGAAAGTTCTTATGAATATCAATTTTTATAAAATTTTAAATTGGTTCTTTTAATTCATGCCCACCTTCCCCCTTTTAATAGTTATTATAACTAAATATTGTGTTTTCATTATTTTTAATTTAGAATATCCCCCCACATGCTTTAGGAGAGATAGAATACTTAATTTGAGTTAAAGATATTTTATATGATTTTTATAATATTTGACTTATGTCTATTCTCATAATCCCTTTTTCAAAGTTTTTCTAATTTTCAATAAAATTTTACTCTAAATCACTTTTTACAAGTTCTCTTTAACTTTAGTTCTTTTCCTTGTTTACTTGAATTTCAATTTACCGATATTGTTTCCGATAAGAAGGGTGCCAATTCATTTGTGCCCTTGAAGAACACCTCCCATAGTTCCAATGGCATCACAACACTTTCCCTTCAAGTATCTATGACAAATAAATGGGAACATAAGTACAATGGTGGAGACCACATTAATTCCAAGGTCATCCTTGTTCTGAGATTGATGGTGACTAAGAATTAAGGTTTAGACATTAATGCATGCCGCTTAGTGAAACCTTGTCAATGACCGGATCTACGGTCCACCCTCACGACATCATGCAACTTCAAGGAAAAGGTGCATAACACCCTCCAACCTAAGCCATGGCAGGAGTGCATATGTGAGTCATTAAAAAAAAGCATAAAATGTGTCTGCACCCACTAATTTGTTACCAATATAGTGTAATGATATATATATATATATATATATATATATATATATATATATATATATATATATATTCAAATCTTCAATATCAGTTGTACTCAATAACCAAAATAGGATCATTTTCCCCTCACACGCCTATGCGCCACTGTGGTGTCCTTGCCACACTCAAACAATTGTCAGTAACATATGATCACAAATATTAGACATTACAATGCACACATGATAAGGAACATAAAATCATCAACCACAACCATCAACATTATCTAGATTGGTAATCAAATAAGCACACCATGATTCCTCATCACATGAAATAACAATCAAATCATCAATGTCTAATGTCCTCAAGAATAAAGTGTGTGTCTCAATATATGTCTCATAAGTCAAGTGAGGGTTTTTTGTGTTTTTTTGTAGGTCCTATCAGGTTGACAAGTTTTCACTGGCATAGTTTTACTGTTTTTTGTAAGTTTTGTCTGGACAAAATTTCTCACTAAAGTTTAAGGGAGTTTTTATTGTTGGGTTTAAGTAGTTTTCCTTCAATGGATGTTATCGTGGAGTTAGACCCGAACCCTAGAGATATAATGGTGATTTGGAGCCTTGAGCCTAAAATGCATAATTTGGAAATAGCATGAACCACAATTAGCATTCATTCCTACAAAATTGCTAATTCATTAAGCTCTATGGGAACCCATAGTTTATCTGGCTCCTTGTTCGATGGACAGATGGATACTACTCAAAAGGATGATGGGGGGTGATTGATCATTGTTCTGTTTTGAGTCTTGGAACCCTAATATGTTTTCTTTCGTGGGTCAGATTGGGCTTCTCTTTTGGACAAATTGAAACTACTTGCTCCTCTATGCTCTAGAGTTGAAAGTTCACACCTTGTATCAGGGTCAAATCTAGAAGCTCCTAAACCTGTGTTGACTAGTGTTCTTGGGGATATTGTGTTTAGTAGTGGGGGTTTTGGCACAAATTTTTCCCTTTATAATTCTGGGTTTTTTTGAGCTGGAATAACACTCACAGATCCTCTCAAATATACCCATAGACTATAGAATGGCAAAGCAGGGCAATAATATGCACCTAGTTTTCAGTACAAGATCATGCAGTGTCTTTTGGTTTTGGTGGAGGTTTGGTTAACATATCGAGAGAACCCTATAAGGACATTTTTCCTAGGAACTTGAGGGACCGAGAGAGATTTTTGGGGCTAGAGGTGAAAAACCTTTTTCCCTTTAACCTAGGATGTAAATTTTGGTTTGGCTCTACCAGTATCGCATGGCATTTTGTAGCAGGATGACAGAGTGGCAGGTATCCTTCCATCAAATCTCGAACAGGAGTAGGGTTTGTATCCCTCAATAGAATTCAACAATGGTGATGAGGGTAAGAATCACTTGTAGGATGTAGTTGTTGGAACTCAAGGAACCCTAGACCTAATTCAACTAATATTGGATCAGGAAGTCAGGCTCATTGATAAGGCCATTGGAACGGATGAATGTGGGTTACAAAGGGTGAGATCAAAAATGAAGAAGGGAAAGTGTATTAGGCCAAAAAATAAAGACTATAACCTAAATTTTGGTGAAGATATTCAATTTGACAAAGCCATGAAAACATCAGATCATATTTTGGTTAGCAAAGCAAAGGGGTGGTTGTTCAACTTTGCAGACTTAAGTGAATGGACAAAAAAGACCTGGGGATACTCTCCTGCAAAAGTTATGGAGGTAAGCATACTAGTTTATGGTTATTTTATTATTCAATTTGTTTCTCATGAAGTGGCCTCATGGGTCTTGGAGACAAATTGGTGTATTGGTAATTCCCTTAATCTGCTAAAAAGATGGAATCCTCTTTTTTATGCTTGTCGAAACCATTTGGAAGTTGTTCCTATCTAGGCAAAGCTTCTAGGGCTCCCTCCGCAAATGTGGACAAACGAAATCTTCAAGGCGATTGGTAATGAGTTGGGAGAATACTTGGAAGGAGATATGTCCTTCAATACTTCTAAGATTAGGAAAGTGGAAAACATTATAGTGAAGTTGGACCCCCATGAGGGCTTATTTACATATGTAAATCTCATTTATGGAGGTATCAATCATATATATCATATTGATTATGAGGACTTACCATTTCAGTGTCAACGCTGCCATCACCAGGGTAATGTCGTGAGGGACTATCTAGTGGGTAATCAAAGGGAAAGGGGTATTGGTGGTTTTCCTGTCAACAATCCCATCCATGATTGAGAAGAGGGGAGCCAAATACCTCAGTGAAATTTCCCAAGAAGTCCATTCTAGTTGTTGATGAGTCTTAGCCCGAGGCACGGGGGACATAGTAGGGGTAATAGCTTGGTCGCTGAGGAGCATTGAGCAGACAAGTATGACAAGGTCAAGCACACTCTAGATAATCAACAACCATCATTTTCTCTTGGTACTCATTAAAATACTTCCCCTATTTCATTTACAGTTAAACATGATTTATGTAAAAAGGACTTAGTGCATGGTCCTTACAGGTGTTCATCATCCTTTGTATTTCCCTTTGCTTCTATACCCTAGTGTGATATCACTAAAAGTCTGTTGTTGGCCATAACCCCCCCCCCCCCCCCCGCCCCAATAATTTTTCACAAGAAATAATAATGGGGACCCTTCATTTTGACTTTAGATAACTCCATTATTTATTGATGTTTTGGGTGAATTGTGATCCCTTTGGTTTTTAGTGCTTGGCTTTGGAACTTTGATCATGTTTTCTTCTTCTTCCTTTTTTTCCAAAGGAAAAATTGAACTTTTTATTAAGAGAATAAAAAGTTACATGAGTAGATGCAATTAAGCATTCATAAAAAAACTATGAATCCACATTACGTAGAAAGAGAAAGCACAACTGAATGAAAAAAGTGGAAAGAACATCACTTTCTAAAAACCAAAAAACATAGAAAATAAGACATATATATAGTCTGAGAAATAACATCAACCGGGTCTCTCTAAACCGAGAAAACAACCCATCCATATCAGAAATTATTTTGTCACAACAACATCATAGTCAAAAGGACATATATATAAAATATATAAAGGCTCAAAACAACTTTAATCTGTTTAACTGTCATGACCATCCCGCGAAAAGAGCAGTGGCTGAGTGAGAAAAAAAAAACCAAAAAAAGGAGTCTGAGCCGAGATTTGGTGGGTGATCCATCTCAAATACCAGCCCATCCACATATTCTATTATATACCAGATGTCCATAGCCTATTGTATACCTTTTTTAGAAAAGGAATCTTCTTTAGCGTTCCTCTCCCTGTAAATGTGACAAACAGAAAAATTAACAAAACCAAATTTTAAGAATGTAATTTCATCTAAAATAGGAACCAAATAATATTTTGACAACATTGCGCATTGTTTGTCCAATTTATCACATTTAAAGAGTCACCAAAAATCTGTACTGAATCAATCCCCAACTATCTCAACCAACACAATAGAAGTTTTAGAGTTTGTTATTCTACATAGTCGTTTGTTCATATACCAATGCCCATTGAGGCTTTGAGGGATTTGTGTTCATTTATGTGAATTATAATGCCATCCCCACATCTGCCCTAAGCATCATAGGCACCATCAAAGTAGGCCCAAGGAATATGGGGTATTATTTGTTCTTCACAAATGTTCCTTGGGTTAAAATAGGGGATGTTTTGTTGGGATCATTTAAAAAATAGAGGCACATTTCACCGCAATTGGAAACGGAGCATTTCCATGATCCTAGAAAACACCTTTGTTCCTAGCTAGCAAGATTCCCTAGCAGATAATCAGGGGTATGTTCCTTAAATGTTCTTCATTTACATTATACCACTAATTATGCCAAGCTTCCACTAGGGTAGATCCATTCCAATTGAGACTGATACCTAATATAGTTAGTAGAGCCTCCCAAGTTTTCGTAGTAAAGGGGCGGTTTAAGAATAAGTGTGAGGAAGCTTCTTCTGAGTTTTTGCATAAAATGCACCACCCCAGCCCAAAATTGTTCCTTTTCTGCAAGTTGTCCCAAGTAGGCACTTTTTTCTTAAGGATACACCAAAATAAAAGTCTGGATTTTGCAGGACAATTCAATTTCCAAAGTGGCTTATGCCACCACACCCAATCCCCACCATCCCTTCTGTTCATTTGAAGATTATAACCATACTTCAGAGAAAAAATACCACTGGGCGCATGAACCCACTGGAGTTCATCTTCCCTATCCTTGATTCTGACATTTTTTCTCTACAATTATTTGGTATAGGCATGTCAAGCAGCGCCCCAATGGAGCTCAAGGTTTAAATCCTCAGCAGAATTCCACCCTTGATTCCAAAAAGAAGAATTTTCCTCTTTTACAATTTGATTCAGATAAAAAGTCCCTTGAGCACTAAGATACTCCCTCATATCCCTTGGAAGTGTAAATACCTCGATGAATCTCACCCAAGGGTCCACCTCCACTATAAGCCTATTGCCATCCCCAACAAGCCAAGAAAGACCTTCAGCAATAAGATCAAAAGAATCTAAATGACCTTCCAAATGACCGAAGAATTTTTGGGTTTCTAGTCAAGATTGCGCAACCAGTCATCAATGTCAATTGGATCTATATATTTTCTTTTAATCACTACAGTCCAAAGTTTGTCATTAGTTAAAAGGCACCATCCTAATTTTGTTGCTAATGAATAGACAAAAATTGAAAGATCCTTAATTCCCCACCCTCCACAATCCTTTGGGCGGGCTATTTTCTCCCAAGAAATCCAGGGAAGAACATCATCATCCTTTGATCCCGCCCATAAGAAATGGCCACAAACTTTCCTCATCTATGCAATAATTCGTTTTGAAACCCAAGTTAGATCAATCCAATATACTAGAATTGCAATTAAAACCAATTTAATGAGGACCAACCACCCTTCTCTTGATAACCACTTATAGCTCCAATGTTTTACTCACTTTTCATTTTTTGTGACCAACCACTTCCAATCAGATTTCCTGTAGGAATTAGGCTTTAGGAAAAATCCCAGATATTTGAGGCTCTTCAACATAAGTTTGATTTTGAAAGGAAAAAATGATAAGGTTATGTTGATCTCCACCCCCAAGAGCCCATTGTATGCAATAGTAGATTTTTTATCATTGATGCTCATCCCTGTAGCTTTAATAAATAAGTCCAAAAATAACTTCAACTGGTATAAATATCCCCTTCATCCATCACAGAACAAAAGAATATCATCAAAATAAAGGAGGTGAGTAATAAAGATGTTTATTGAAACTTCAATTCCTTTGAACTCTCCCCTTCTGTTAGTTGCAGGATAATTTGGCTAAGTCCTTAAACAACAAAGAGGAGCAAAAGGAGAGACAGAGGGAATCCTTGACAAAGACCACGCTGGCTAAGAAAAAATGGGGAGGCAACACCATTTATAATAACTAAAAAACTCACATTTTACATACAACCCATGACCCAATTAATAAATCCAATGACAAACCCCAGATGAGTCATCAGTAGGCCCAAGTACATCCAACTAATCTTGGCATAGACCTTAGAGAGGTCAATTTTGACAATACTATGCAAAGATTCTTATGGTACACCAATAACCTCATGAATCTTCCAGCCATCTAGAAAACCAAACTGTTCCTTGTACATATTTTTAGAAAGGATAGGTTTGAGATGATTTGCAATGTTTTGGAAATAATTTTATAAGTGAAACTGCAGAGGGAGATAGGTCTGAAATAGTCAAAGCTCTGAGGAGCATCAGATTTTGGAATTAGGGCCAAAAAAGTAGCATTGAGGGGCTCATGCACAAAACCTCTAATCCTGGATTCCTCCACCACCCCTGTCAAATCATCTCCTAAAATCTCAAAAAAGTGCTGGTAAAATTCCACTATCCATCCATCAGGGCCAGGGCTCTTATCCATTTTTATAGATTTTATGACCCCTTCCACTTCCCCCTTTGTTATAGGTGCCATGATAAAATCATTGTCATCCTCCTCAACGAAACTTGGAAAAGTCTAGGCCATCTGAATTACTTCAGCAATTCTGGCTTCAAACAGTGCCTTAAACCAGGATTTGAAATGGGAGACACCTAGAATAGCCAGCTCATCAAAGTAATTAGCCATACCATCATATACATTTTTTGTTTCCCAAATAGTGTTTGAATTCTTCCCGCCCTTTGTATCATTTTGAAAAAAAAATGGAATTTTCATCCCCAACCTCAAGCCAAATTGCCCTACATTTTAACCTCCATTGTTCTTCAATTCCTTTTAGAATCCATCACCTTTCAACCTCCATATGTTTTATCCTTTCCTTTTTATCTTTAGTCTCATACCCATCCCCCTCCAAGCTTTCCAAAGCCTCCAGTTCTATCTCGATATTTTTTAGAACAACTTCAACCTTATCTTTTTTTCCTTTGCCCAAGAAATCGATGCTTGTTTCAATCTTCTTATGTTTTCCATAAAACATTGTGCATGTGAAAATCCTGGGATCTAGCTTATGGCCTCCATATCTCTCTTACCAGACTATTATAGGATTGGTATTTTAACCAGTCTGAGTTAAAATTGAAAGGGGATCCAGGCTTCCTACTGTCCCCTTTTAGCTCCAAAAAGATAGGAAAATGGTCAGATTCCCCACCGGAACCAACCCACTATTTGAAGTAAGGATTTTGTGCATACAGGTCCTCTTTTATCAAAAAATGATTGAATCGCTTGGCCACCCTAGCCTCACCGACTCTCTTGTTCCTACCAGTGGGTTTTGCTTTTATCAGAGTAACATCGATGGAACTTCATGTCCAAAGCTTATTTAAAAAAGAGTCAGCCAAAGGGTCATCTTGGGCCAAAGGTCCCCAAGACTTTGGCAGACTAAGGGAAACATTTAGATCCCCTCCTATTACAGCCTTTGAGTTGTTCAGTAAAGATTTTGAGAAAATATTGTTCCAAAAGCAAACTCTTTCCTGACACGAACCATAGATGTTGACAAGGGTTAGGATTGAACAAAGGTCAGAGGATTACACCACCCCTAAAACCAAATAAGATCCCCAAGAGTTTAGAAGTTTTATGCAGTTGTCCCTGAAAACCATTACTAACCACCTAATCTTCCATTCACGTAAAGAGCCACCAAACACCAACCAGACAATATGGAGCTCAAGGATTTCATCATAGTCTCCCCATCTCCAAGGGTCTCTTGGAGCTTAATAACATCACAATTAACATATTTAAATAATTGTTTTAGATCCATCTTCTTTCGGGTGTTGGCTAGTGTTAAAATTGGCAACTAGGGCCAAAACTCCATGTGGGTCACCTTATTTATGGCTGCTGATATTTTTCCTAGATTTCTCTCGTCGAGAGGTGTAGGATTGATCTAAAGATCATCTAATTCTAATAGGTATTTATGGAGATATGAATTTATTTCTAATTACTTGAAAATTTGTCAAGGTCGGCCAACAGCTAAGTGTGTGGCACACATGCCCAACGTTTCATATAAATAGAGGAGAGGTTGAGTCATTTAAAACTCATTCATTCACTCATCTTCTCTCTCTCTCTCTCCTACGCATAAAAGGAGCCTCTCTCTCTCTCACGCGTGTGGCTGAAAGGAAGACATCCTAGGGCTAGGAAGACGCAGAAAGAAGGACGCTGGGGAAGCAGGTCATATCTTTGACCAGCATTGACCAAGCGTTGACCATCTAGAGGCGTGGATTGGGTTTGGCTGGCTCTCCTAAGCATGCCGCAAATTTTGGCATGAAAACTGAGGTGATTTGACCTCTAGTTTGACCAGTGTTGACTGCCCTACTTTAGGGCTGCAAGTTGACTTCAGAAATCTGCAAATTGACTGTACTTTTGGGGTTGTTCAATGGTTGTTTCTTCAGGCTATTCAAGGGAAAGTTGATTGAAAATTGACCAAGCATATTAGAGGTCAATTTCAACCAGTTTGACCAAGTTTGACTTTGCTGATCTAGGGTTTGCTGCTGCTGATATAAAATTACAGAATTCAAATTTTGTACTATTTCTCTCTACTGAACTATTGAAGATAAAAGAAGATTTGATCAAAGGGTTTCCTTGCATTGGGGTTTGTCCCTGGCTAGCCGCCACATCTTATGTATCTTGTCTTGGTTTGTTTTCTGTTGATCATTTAATGTTCTATCTGCACTTTACTGAATGTATATGATTGCTAATCTGTGACTAATAAGAAGAAAAATAAGTAAACTGATATAAGCATAGGACATACCATAATTTAACATGGTATCAAATCTGAGGTGAAAACAAAGCCTAAGCAAGAGAAAGAGCAAGAGCAATCACCGAAGAGAAGGGTTGGCAGGCAATCTTAAAATCATGGGGTCCTCAACACACTTCCCTGTTGAAGACAAGCTCCTTGAGAAGTCTGACTATCACAGATGGAAGATGTCTCTCGATCTAACATTAGAAGAGCAGGAAGTGTTGGACCATGTGAGAGGCAGAATTGTTGAACCTCCATCAAATGCATCCACTGCTGCTAGGAACAAATGGACCAAGGGAGAAGTCAAAGCAAGGAAGATCATCCGGGACCCTATCGACAAGCACTTGGTGGCCTATGTTTCCAAGCTAACCACCTCCAAGGAAATCTACGATAGACTGGTGAGTTTATTTAAAGTTAATGATGCAAATCAAATCTTGTTTCTTAGAAATAAGCTGAAGGAAATTAAGAAGGGAAAAGATGAAAGTATGCAAGCATATTTCTTAAGGATCACCAAGATCAAGAACGATCTCCTATCTATTGGGGAAGTAATTCCTAACTAGGAAATGACACTCACAACTCTTGGAGCACTGCCATCTAAATGTTATATATTCAGGACTACTCTTCTCAATAATAACATAATTCCTAGATTTGAGGAATTGATGGCTAGATGCATTCAAGAAGAAACAAGGATGGAAGAGCAAGAAATGCCCATACTTAAAGGTCATCCCTCTGCCTTTTCTTCTCATGCTAAAAGAAGAAACAATTCCGGGGCTAAATTCAAAGGAAAGGCTAGACCAAAGGGTGGAAGAAAAGGACGATGTTACAATTGCAATAAAACAGGTCACTATGCAAGGGAGTGCCCTGATAAAAGGGACTCACACCAGGACGATGATCAAAATCCCTCTCAAGGCAATCAAAGGAATGGCAGGTCAAATGGCAGAGGTAAAAGAAGTGCCGGAAATCAAGGAAGAGGACAACCATTCAAGAAGGCAAGAAATTCCAAGTATGAATCTAACACTGTTAACAATAAGCAAGATGAATATTATCTACCAGCAGCTCTCTCTACTATTGCTCCCCCAAACTCGCTGGGAAATTGGCTTATTGATAGTGGTGCCTCAAGGCACTTCACTGGTTACAAAGAAGCTCTCTATAATCTGATAGAGAAGGAAACAAACTTGGAAATTGTTCTCGGAGATAATTCAAAATATCCCATGAAAGGCGTAGGAAATGTCACTCTTCAATTGAATCAAGGAAATACAATCCATTTACAAGATGTATTATATGTACCTGATCTCAAAAAGAACCTGGTGTCCATTTCAGCAATGGAAGACAAAGGCTACAAGGTGGCCTTCAGCGATGGCAAGGTACGTGTATGGAAAAAGAACTTTAAAGATGATTTTACTCTTGGGTTTCGAGTTGATTCATTATATTAGGTCGAAGGAAGTCTATTGGGTGTCATTTCTTGTGACACGTCTCTTTAGTCCGAACTATGGCATCGGAGGTTTGCTCACCTTCATTATAAAGCTCTACCCAATGTGAGAAAAATGGTGACTGAGATGCCTGAGTTCATATTAGAGCAAGAAGGTGTATGTCTAGGATGTGCCGAAGGAAAGCTCAAAAGGGGACCATTCCCCTCAAGCCAAAGCAAGACCTTTGATATATTGCAGTTGGTTCACTCAGACATATCTGGTATGATGCCTGTGAACTCCTTGGGAGGATATTTATATTACCTCATTTTTACAGATGATTATTCTCGCAAGACTTGGATATACTTCTTGAAAAAGAAGGATCAAGTGTTCTCCTGGTTTTGGCACTTCAAAGCCTTGATCGAGAATCAAACCGAAAAGAAGATCAAGACCTTAAGGACTAATAATGGGACTGAATATGAATCCAATGAGTTTCATGACTTTTGCAAAGAGGCTGGCATTAATAGGGAGACTACAACACCATATACTCCTGAGCAGAATGGTGTGGCAGAAAGGAAGAATCGTACAATTGTGGAAGTTGTCGATGCTATGCTCCATGATCAAAGACTTCCAAATTTTCTATGGGCCGAAGTTGCAAATACCACCGTATATGTACAAAACCGATGCCCTCATCAAGCATTGGGTTCCAAGACTCCCGAAGAAATTTTCACTGGTAAGAAACCTGACATATCTCATTTTAGAATTTTTGGAAGCCCTGTATACTTTCATGTGCCAAAGGAGAAAAGGAATAAATTGGGTGGATCTGGAAAGAAAGGAATCTTCATGGGCTATAGCGAAAATAGTAAGGGCTATAGAATCTATGTAGTTGGTCAAAGGGAAGTTGAGATTAGTCATGATGTCACCTTTGACAAAGATATGGCTCTTAGCAAAGTAGAAAATCTTCCTACTTTAAGGGGATCTAAAGAAGCTGACATCGGGGAATCGAAGGAAAAGGAAGATGAGACGATGCTCGATGTGGAAGAACCTATGGATCCTATTGATCCTCCTCTGCAAGAGCCTTCCTCTTCTAGGAAGAGACCTTCATGGCTTAGGGGGGCACTTGATGATGTTGAAGGACACATTGCACCCAGAGGAACCTTCCGTGAAAGTAAGAAGCCGAACAGGTATTAGGGATACCTGACCATCATGAGCACGATCATCCAAAATGAGCCTTCGTCATTCACAGATGTTGTCAAGCATGAATTATGGAAGGATGTTATGACCGAGGAATATGAGTCCATTATGAAAAGCAATGTTTGGGGTGTGGTCCCCAGACCCCAGGACAAATCAGTTGTCACTTCAAAATGGCTTTACAAGATAGATCATGTAGTTGATGGAAGTGCGAAAACATATAAGGCTCGTTTTGTCGCTTGTGGCTTCTCCTAGAAGGAAGGTATAGACTATGACGAGATATTTGCACCTGTTTCCCAATATACCACCATCCGCCTGATCATAGCCCTTGCTGGTTCGCAAGGATGGAACCTACATCAAATGGATTTCAAGACTATATTCTTACATGGTTCGATCAAGGAGGAGGTCTATATGGAGAAACCCGAAGGATTTGAGATTTATGATCGAGAATCTCATGTGTGCGGGTTGAAGAAGGCCCTCTATGGGCTAAAGCAAGCACCCCAAGCGTGGTATGAGAGGATCGATAGCTACTTGATGAAGCTAGGATTCACTAGGAGTGAAGTCGACCCTAACCTTTACTTTAAGGTTATAGATGACAAGCCTCTCATACTGGTGCTATATGTTGACGACCTCTTTCTAACAGGTGCAGACCCTCTCATTCATAAATGCAAAAGGGAGCTGGCTTTTGAGTTCAAGATGAAAGACCTAGGACTTATGCACTACTTCTTAGGACTAGAAGTCTGGCAGAAATCAGGGAAGATTTTCCTATCTCAAGGAAAATACGTGGTGAAAATATTGGAGAGATTCAGCATGGTGGACTGCAAGCCCGTAACTACCCGATGGAGCTTGACTTCAAGAAGTTAAGCGAGAGCGCTGCTGGACCTGTTTTACGAAATGCTACTGAGTATTGTCAACTCATCGGAGCATTGATGTTCTTGGTGAACTCTCATCCGGATATATGCTTTGTAGTCAACACATTGAGTCAACATATGGTTAAGCCTCACCACTCACATTGGATCAGTGCCAAGAATCTGTTGAGATATCTTTGTGGCACGATCACTCATGGGTTGGGATACACTGCCAGAGATGTTAGACTACTTGGATATACCGATGCTGATTGGGCAGGGAGTGTGGTGGACCGAAAGAGCACTTCCGGGTGTTGTTTCTCTTTGGGATCTACCTCGATATCCTAGATGAGCAGGAAGCAGAAGTCGGTGGCTTTGAGCACCGCCGAGACAGAGTACATTGCTGCTAGCATGGCCCTATGGGGCAGTTTGGTTGCAAAAGCTCTTGAGTGAGCTGTTTGGATTTACATTGGATACCATCGTGATCCTGTGTGACAGCCAGAGCGAGATTCGTTTATCAGAGAATCTTGTATTTCATGATCACTCCAAGCATATTGATATCAGGTACCCCTATATTCGAGATATGGTGCAGCGAGAAGCAATAAGGTTCCAACATATTGGTACAAATGAATAGGTCGCTGTCATTTTGACAAAGCCCCTAGGAAAGGTCAAATTCCTAACTTTCCGAGAACGACTTGGTGTCGTTCAGAGACCCTCTTCTGAGGGTCGAGCATGATTTATTTAGCTTTGGGAGCTCCAGGGGGGCAGGGTACTTCTTGGAGCGACATGTGACCACAAGGTGACTCACCATCCCTTGGTGGAGCACTATGTACAAGGTAAAAGGTTCAACCTTCCCCTGTGACACCCCGTGGCAACTGTGGAACAGGATGATTAGTTCTCTTGTGGGCAAGGATGATTCGTTCTTCGTGGAAACTGTGGAACAGGATGATTAGTTCTCCTGTGGGCCAAGATGATTCGTTCTCCATGCTGATTGTGGAACAGGATGATTAGTTCTCCTATAGGCCAGGATGATTAGTTCTTCGTGGCATCCACTGGACAGGATGATTCGTCCTCCTGTGGACAGGATGATTAGTTCTCCTGTCAAGGCATCCTACCCATGCAGTCTGGGACTCATGGGAAGTACCTCTCATCTGATCAATGAGCAGGGAAATGAGGATAGGGACAATGGATGCATCGTTGTATCTACCGTAATCCCTATGCTAGGATGACCTCCATTGATCTGGGATCAATGATACTGATCTTGGATCAGTGAGAGTGGTACAGACTTTGAGATCGACTTCGAGTCAGTGGAGGATGGTATGATACATCCTCGATCATTTCTTCTTCTTCATAGTTCGAGAAAAGCAGAGCAGAGAAGAGTTGCGTCAAGTTGTGCAAGATTGCAGATGGAGTTCTCCCTAGTTGAGAGGGAGTGTTAAAATTGGCAACTAGGGCCAAAACTCCATGTGGGTCACCTTATTTATGGCTACTGATATTTTTCCTAGATTCCTCTCATCGAGAGGTGTAGAATTGATCTAAAGATCATTCGATTCCAATAATTATTTATGGAGATATGAATTTATTTCTAATTACTTGGCAAATTGTCAAGGTCGACCAGTAGCTAAGTGTATGGCACACATGCCCAGTGTTTCATATAAATAGACGAGAGGTTGAGTCATTTGAAACTCATTAATTCACTCATCTTCTCTCTCTCTCCTACGCATAAAAGAAGCCTCTCTCTCTCTCTCACACTTGTGGCTGAAAGGAAGACGTCCTAGGGCTAGGAAGACGTAGAAAGAAGGATGCTAGGGCAGCAGGTCATCTCTTTTACTAGCGTTGACCATATAGAATTGCGGATTGGGTGTGGCTGCCTCTCCTAGGCAGGCCACAAATTTTTGTATGAAAATCGAGGTGATTTGACCTCTGGTTTGACTAGTGTTGACTGCCCTAGTTTAGGGCTGCAAGTTGACTTCAGAAATCTACAAATTGAATGTACTTTTGGGGTCATTCAAGGGCTGTTTCTTCAGGCTGTTCAGGGGCAAGTTGACTGGAAATTGACCAAGCATATTAGAGGTCAATTTCAACTAGTTTGACCAAGTTTGACTTTGCTGATCTAGGGTTTGTTGCGGCTAATATAAAATTACAAAATTCAGATTTTGTACTATTTCTCTCTGCTGGACTATTGAAGATAAAAGAAGATTTGATCAAAATGTTTCCCCACATTGGGGTTTATCCCTGGCTAGCCGCCACATCTTGTGTCTCTTGTCTTGTCTTGGTTTTTTTTATCATTTAATGTTCTATCTGCACTTTACTTAATGTATATGTGATTGCTAATCTGTGACTAATAAGAAGAAAAATAAGGAAACTGCTCTAAGAATAGAACATACCATAATTTAACAGTTAGACCTCTACAATTGAAAGAGAACAAAATCATTTAGAGACCACCACAGTGTCTTGCGCTTCTCTAAGTGCCCCTTGGAGGGATAATTTATTTCCATCAGCAATGTCAAGTTTAGCTTTGATTTGGGCTTTGGATATGTTCGATTTCCAACCACGGGTCTTTTGAGGGACATGGGTTTCCTGAAAAATCCTGAGTCCACCCGCAGGTTCTATTGGAAAATCTCTTTTATCCCAGGGACGAATATTGTAGTGAGGTTTTTTTTAGGATGCTCAGATGAGAAAGGATTGTTAATGGGTGAAAAGGTGGATCCAAATAGAGATAGATTTGGAATGGAGGTAATAATATTATCTAATGCAAGAGAGATATCTTTCCCCTTCTTCTTCTTAGAGCCAAAGGATTGTCCATTCTCGGAGGAAAATTTAGACGAAATCTCTTCTCCATCGTGAATGTCGACCCCCGGGTTCGCCCCTAATAGTTCCTTTGGAACCCGATTTCTTTGGAGTAAATCCTAAAAAAAAATGACCGCCCTACTGAACTAGGTATGAGAGGTTGATTGCCGTCCTTCGGCCCCAAAGGACCGAACCCTAATTGAACCACATGTTCAGAACCCTAGCTTAAATGAGGTGGAAACCCTATGCCTTCCTTCCTTGTTTCCGCCTGGCAATGTTGAAACTCAACATTCTTTGCAGCCGGAAATCCTTTGAACTAACCTCCCCTTTCATAGCTTCCACTTGTTCTAATAAAAAATACTCTGAGAGGTCAAGGGCACACACAAAGACAAGAATTTTTCACACCTGCGCTATGTTCAGTCTCTGACCTGAACCAGGGGGTTCTGACCCCAAACCCTCAAATAAACAAGTTTTAAGCCCTTCATTTCTGATAAAACCACTGCTCTTGACAATATCTGCTAAGCCTCCTGTTAATAAACCTGAAACTAGAGCAGCAAGAGGTGTTTTTGGACTTACTAGGAATTCCACCAGCATGCCTACATTTATACCCTCCACATGCACTGCAAACTCCTGTCCTACCTGAGCCCCCAGTGTCAGGTAGCTAGGAAAACCCTTTTGTGGAGAAAGGTTTTGACTTCTCCAACATCCCTAAACCGCCTTCAACGTTCCATGCCAACCCCCCTCCTCCTCTTTTTCCAGGTGAAGACATAGCTGGAAAATTTACCTTTGCCAAGTTCTGTTAAGTCGGCTCCAAGCTCTAAACTGACAGAATGTCCTTCGGTTTCAGCTTTAAGTCCACATAGCGTTTTAGGCTGACCATTTTACAAATTGAAAGGATGAGAAAACAAACGAAACCACACTTTCTGAGTTGTTACTATTCTAACCACGAGATGGCACAAACTGCGGATGACCTAAGGTAAAACCAAGAATTATAGCCGACGCTCGGAATAAAAACAAACAAAAATCCCTTCAGCGAAAAGAGATTAGGTTGCAAACAAAGGCCTTTCCCTCCTCCATAGCAAACAGAAACAAATAAAATAACTGGGTAGTTCCCTTCGGGTGATAAAAGTCATGAAAAAAATATTCACCCCCTGACCCCAAGCTCTCCCATGGCCATATTTTGTTGACCTTTACCAAACCCTAGACCAGGTATGTCATTGTCGCTCCGCCATCTCCTCTAGCAGCACCTAATCTTCACTTTGATCATATTATGATGGTCGTGATTATTATTTTGCTTACCTCTTGAATTTATAATAACACTGCTTACTGGTCACAAGAAGGCAATATAGCATCTTTAGTAGTCACATCACCTCACCTTTCACGTTGGTCACATTGGTTATATGTCTTCTCCATTTACATTGACACCTTCACTAAAAAAAATAGATTACTCATAAATACATTACAAAATAATACTTGTATGATATTATAAAATATATATAAACTAAGATATATTATTAATGTGTCGCAAAACCTAATTAAAATATGATATATTACAACAAATTAAAAATATCATATTGTAAATATAATTTCACCCCATAGCACTATAAACATTGTAAATAATACAATATTGTATTATATTAACTTGTAATACATGACGTATATATAAAATATTATATGAACACCAAAAATCAATTGAATTTATAAAACCACATATGTTGTATATAAAGTGCACATGGAGAAATACAATAAATGGACAAATAAAATATTTTGGAAGACTATATTGAAATATAGCTTTGTGAGGCATTTCAATTTATTAAGAGGGTATAACATAAGTTGATCTAGCAATTCATTTAGGTTGAAAATTTCAACCAATGGTAAACCATATTTTGAACCCACAAATTTACTTTTGGATCCATATTACACTTGTTCTGCCATTATAAAAATTTCTCCACTGATCATTTATAATTTCCCACGTAACCACTAGTTAGAATTTAATAATAATTTGTAAAGGTTTTGGATTTAAAATCTTGTGAAACTCACTTGTAAAGTCAAATGTCAATAAATTTGAAACTTAATACAGCATATGAACAAAACCTTATTGCTTTAAGTTGATAGAAAGTTGCTAACTATGAACAAAACCTTATTGCTTTAAGTTGATAGAAAGTTGCTAACTATCTATCAACTTAAGGTAATAAGTTTCTTGCACTATACATTTCATATTATTTGAACGATTTCAGTACCATGGCATGAAATGATAACTTAAGGTAATAAGAATCTTGCACTATACATGTCATATTATTTGAACTATTTCAGTACTATGGCATGAAATTATTGTTCTTATGCAATTGCCTTACTTGAATTTGGAGGTGTTAGCAAGTAGATGTTTGTTAACTATTTAGCAAATATTTGTTTGCATACATTTGTTTGAACGAGGATTAGGTTTTGGAACGATTTCTCTGGCCTATT
This sequence comes from Pinus tabuliformis, assembly GCA_031772625.1. NCBI lineage: Eukaryota > Viridiplantae > Streptophyta > Pinopsida > Pinales > Pinaceae > Pinus > Pinus tabuliformis. The sequence goes on along the minus strand of CM062814.1, from coordinate 868,220,942 downwards.
ACCTTTATCCTATTCTAAATTCAACAATTTCTATTTCTTTTCCCTTCCTTTTGCATCTTGCTCTTGATTGGGATAAGTATTTATATCTTGTCCCGACTGAGATGGATAAGTCTTCTTTTCTTGCATCTTAGAATAATTTCACATTTGCAATTTTTCTTTGCATCAAGTCCTCTCTCAAAGAGGAAAATTCATTGCGGTTTGATCAAGCCTTTAAATTGATCAAACGTTTATGTTGATCTAAAATTCTTTCGCTTATATCGTTAAAATATTAATATAAAGGTGTTGTAAACTTGTTGTAAATTTTGTATGTATAATTTTGTCTTTTTTATTTTTTAGATTTAGATCTTTTGTAAAATTTTATAATCTCTTTTGTTTGTAATATTTAACATTTAGATCTAACTTTAACATTTAATTTTACAGCATCATGTTTGACTTTGATTAAATTAGTAATAGAATTATATTTAATTAGAATAACAAATATATATATCAAAAAAATTTAAATTAAATTAATATAACATTATTTAAGTTAGTTAGTTAGAATAATAACATTCCTCTTCAAAGCTAACCCTTTGTTTTATAGAAATAATATAGTTATAGGAAATAAAGTAGTATAGTAATGAAACACTTTTGTATTATAGAATGATATTAATTTAATATTTTATTATCATAATATATTAAGAATTAAATGAGTTGATGCATAGTAGTTAATAATAAAGTTAGTAATAGTATTACACTTTTTTAAGGTAATATTAGTAATAATAATATTTAGTTACATATTTAGTATTACTAATTAATATAGATTTAGTATTAAATTAGATTTATAAATATACATTAACATATTAACCTATAGCATAACTATAGTACTAGAGTGACTCTAATGCCTATTCAACGTAGTTTTATTTTAGGATTAACTATTAGCCTTAATTTGACATACTAACATATAGGTTAGGATAAGTAGGATAAGGTTAGAATAATGTGTACATTAGGCAAGGATAATCTTTAGGTTAGTCTTAGGTGACAGGGCAACTAGACCCATAACCAGTCGAAACCACAAGCTTCAACAAAAAAGGGTCTAATTGGGGCCCCAACCCTGTGGTCTCCCCCGATGTTGATGGAGGAAAGGTTTTCCCATCAACACCGTCTTATCATTGCCACAATTCCGTTGATTCCCTCCTCAAGCATTCCTTCTCCTCATACTTTTGTAGATCCCTATTACAACCTATGACCCAGAAATGCTAAAGGAGACCACCTTCCTGGGATGGGGGGTCTCAATTCTCTCCTGAATATCACCAGGAAGGGTAAATCTGGACGTAGGAATTCACATAAATAGAAATCGCTTAATGGGGTGTTTAGATAAGTGTAGGCCCCTGAGATATTTCCCTCATGATCTTTATCTCATTTAACTATAGGGGTTTATCTAATCCCCAGAAAATACTAGCCTCGAGAAGGTTGGTTCAATCCACCAACCCTAATATCTTACTGCTTCACGAAACATGGGGGAAGGAAACAAAATAATTGAAAACTTGAACAAACTTTTCCTAGGCTCATTTTTCTTTTCTTTCGATGCAAATGGATGCTCAGGGGGCTTGGTGACAAGACTTAATCTCAAGTCAATTAAGTTCCATGGATCCTAAGGGTCTGAGATGGTGCTTGGAGTAGATATTTGCTCATATGGTATGAACATTGACTTTTATGTCGTTAATATATATGTCCCTTGCCATGACAATGGCCCTTTCTAGTGTTAGAAACATAGATCACTACTAGGAGGGGGGTGAATCAGTAGTGATGGCACTTATAGAACTTTAAAACACTACAAGAAAAAAGGTCATTAGTGAGGGTCAAAAAATGTCACCATAAGCTCATTGGTGACAGTCAAAAGAGTCTTTGTCACCAAAAACTGAACGTCACCAAAGGTGGCATCGCAAAAAGTATAGGTGTTGTGGTGACATTCAAGGTCTGTCACCAATAATGATTTATAATGATGGATAGTGATCATCACCATTTCATATGAGCAATGGTGATGAATCTTAGCCTCCATCACCAAAAAAATGAACATCACCAAAGGTGGCGTCACCAAAAGTGTAGGTGTTGTGGTGACATTCAAGGTCCATCATGAATAATTATTATAATGATGGATAGTGACCGTCACCATTTCATATGAACAACAATGATTTATTGTGATGGACTTTTCATGGCCATCACTATTAATGCATATATATGGCGACGTTCATTGACCGTCACCATTTCATATGAAAAACAACAATTTATGGTGATGGACCTTTCATGTCCGTTACTATTGATACATATATATGGTGGTGTTCTTAGACCGTCACCATTTCATATTTTGGTGAGGGTCAAAAAATGTCACCATAAGCTTATTGGTGATGGTCAAAAGAGCCTTCGTCACCAAAAACTAATCGTCGTCATTTCATATCAATATCAGGGCACGATGGAATCGAACCACCAACCTTTTGCTTGCAAAGCAGGTGCTCTTCCATTGAGCTAGCACCCTTTAAAAAATTATACCTTGAAACTTTATAGATTGTAAATTCTACAACTTTCAATAAATTATAAAACTTTGTAAAGTCTTGGAAAATCTCTTACTAAACAAACAAAATAGCATCGAAGTTGTAGGTCCCTACCTAATGGTTATGGAAGTTATGAAAAGTGGGTGGAAGGAAAAATAATTACATATAAGATACTCAATATGTTTAGTTGAATACTCAATTAGAAGTGAAACTTTGAAGACATTTATAACCTATAAATGACCTTTTTTTCCGAGGAAATAGAGTTCGTAATTTCTATTAAAAAGATAATAACAGAGATTACATGTTGTTGATGCCAAAGCATATGCTGTAATGTGGTATAAACCACTGATCAAAGGATTTACAAAATAACATCCTGAAATGTCCAAAACTGTAGATACTGTGTTCAGTATCCAAAACAAAAAGAAACCAAAATAACAGTGTCTCATGTATCGGTAAATAGACAGGTAACTGAGGCATAACATCCTCATGCTATGAAAGATAGATATAGTGCCGAAATAGTGCATAGCTGATATATACAAAAAATATGAACATGTAGATCAAAAAATTTCTAAGTATAGGGGGGATCCCCCTGTTGCAGGCCGTCGATGTATGGGCGGTGGTAGAATCTGTGCATGCCTTCTGGAGTGTACTCTTCAATCTGCCAGTCTCCTATAGGGCGATCCGCCGCTTCTTTCGAGAGCCGGTCAGCAAGCGCATTTCTTTCCCTGTAGATGTGAGAAACAGTGATCTGGTCAAAATGTGTTTTTAGAAAAACAATTTCTTCCAAGATATGTTTCAAAGAATATGCATGACATAAAGTTTTATTGTTTTCCCAATCAATCACAATCTTTGAATCCCCAAAAATTTGTATTTGTCTGCAATGTTTGGTAAGAGCAAAGTAGAGGAGATGTCTCAGAGTGATCAGCTCAGCATAGTTATTTGAGCCTGTCCCTAATCCCATTCTCAGGTGATAATAATGAGAATCTGTTAGATGAAAAACAATACCCCCCCCACATCCTTGTAGAGGCGCAGCCCCGTCAAAAAATGCCCAAGGTATTTCCTTGTTGATGATTTCAGGCTGGATGTTCCTAGGAATATTAGTTTTATGCTCAAAAGGAATTTCTGTGTAGGCCGCGCAGATAGATGGCGGAAGATGATGCCAGTTTACTCTATAGTCCTCAAATATTATGGCATTGCGGTTGTTCCAAATGAACCAGGACACCACCGGAGGAAGGTTCCTGGCCTTTTCGGAGGACACCGCAGACCACCATTGATCCCAGGCAGAGGGTATATCAACACCCTGCCAGACAGTGTTAATATTGAGCACCTGTGTGACTTGAAACCATATGTTCTTTGTAACTTCGCAGTGAAGGAAAAGATGGGCCGTCGATTCCTCCTCTTTTTTGCAGAGGACGCACCAAGATGGTCCTGAGAAAGCCCGCTTCCTAAGAGTGACACCTGTTGGAAGCTTATCAGCTATGATGTTCCACATAAGAAGTCTGGCACGGGGCTGTGCTTGTAGCTGCCAGACATCTCTCCACCAGCTTTTAAGAATGTCCGGCTTCTTCGCTTCGATTAACTTTAAGTAGCCGAGCTTTGGTGCATATGAACCAGATTTGGCTGGTGCCCAAATTAGTTCATCTTCCTCCTCCTGTAACTTGATGTGAGTTTCGGTAAGAGCCTGAATGTAACCTTGCCAAAGTGCAGACCAAGCCTCTGGCAGATGCCATTGCCGATCCGTGACCCAAGCTTGTGTAAATATAGTTGATCGTTGGGGGTCACCGATCTGTGCCAAATATTTGATGCCTCTGTTGTTGAGATGTTGGATTAATCCTTCAGGCAGTAGATGTGCATTCCCAGAGCCAGGCCATGGATCTAAACCAATGCGAACCTGTGCACCATTCCCTATTTTCCATAGCAGGTTATCGCGGATTAGAGGCATAGCTTTTAGAGTGGCCCTCCAGATTGAGGATATGCCTAAGTGGTTCCAATTAGGTCTGCGGAGCCATTCCGTAATGCTGGAAGGCCATATGTATTTGTGGTGTACAACTTCCGCCCATAAGCTGTCCATCTTAATGAGTGACCAACCCTGCTTTGCAGTTAAAGCTTGTGCAAAAGCTGACAGTGTTTTAATCCCCCATCCTCCCCATCTCTTTGGCATGGAAACAAGAGACCATCTGGTCCAAGCAAAAATCTTACCCTTTTTATTGCCATTCCACAGGAATCTATTACATATTTGTTGAATTTTTTGTAGTATTCCTTTTGGAATCCAAGTAAGCGACATCCAATAGACAGGTGTAGCCTCGAGCACAGATTTGATCAATAGAAGTCTGCCCGCTTTTGACAGTAGACGGTGTTAACACCCAGGTTGTTCCCTATGACTCCCAAGGGAATACGGCGGGGTAACCACTAACCAATCTTTGGAACACTGTTTCTAGCCAAACTGTGATCAGAGAGGGCTCTCTCTTTATGATTTGTAACTGTTTATGATAGGGTTTTAGGCTAGCTATTATGCACAGGTTTTGTTGATGTTCTGGTTGATGAAACTCCTTTTAGATTCCAGTGATGTAGTTTTCAGAGAGGTTGAGTACCATTGGGCAATGGAGTCTGTGGCTATATGTGTTTGAAACTTTGAGATGAAAGATGGGACTTACAGGGCCATTTGAGTGCTTAATAGAACAGATTTTTGATTAGATGACTGGAAACAGGTAACACAAGCAGTGAAAGCATTTAAGAATTTTCACTTATTGTCTATATATTCCCAACAGACAGCTTTAAGAGGAAAAGACAGAGGTCTCAGGGGCAAAAATTGAATCCCTGAGAATGCCTATCACAGTAAAAGACACAGTTTTGAAATGCAGCAATTAAGAATTACAATTCTGTCACTGTATCTGAGGAAAACATGTATAATAGCTCAGTTTGAGTCCAGGGTAATCATGGTTAAGTCCTGGAACTATCCTTTCACCTTGCTATCAAGTGTAAAACATTTGAACAACAAAAGAGAACAAAAGACTCGAAAACATATAACAAAGAGATTTGAGAATACTTATTGTTTTATGCAACACCCTGGAATCCTGTAATCTTCATCTTTCACCACAATACATCAAAGAACACCAAGCCTTGGAAATTCCATTCTTCCTTTGTATTACTTCTCTGAAAATATTACAACGAGCGAGAGCTCTTCAAAGGAAAATTACAACAACCCCTTCAACTGCTGTGAAGGGTGAATATATACTTGCGGTGATTTACAAAATATCTGAGTTCTGAGTTATCTCAGATTTTACATTCTTACCAACTACTTAAGATATTATGACCAAAATTTAATACAGCATTGATTACAGAGTACAGGCATTTTAATGCTCTGTCAGAAGATATTTTAGCTTTTGGAAACAGCTAAGTCGGTCGAGATATTCTGAATAAATGCTGGAAGACCTGTCTTTAAGGCTTGTACGCTGTATCCTGGACTTGTCACCTGTGATTGTGACTGTTGCTTGTGGTGAGTCAATGGTCCTGCTGAGTTGGCTCAGCCTCTGCCTCTTCTCTGTAGATATCTTTCTTCAAAATTGTGCCTGCGCATGTATGCTCACTCGCCTGGAGAATTAGCGCTACTGATTCTGGCCTGTCAAAACTGTCTGTGTCAAATTTCTCCAGACATCCTGTGTGGGCAGTTGGTGTGCTAAGATTGCCCCTAGAGTTTCATCTGCTTCTGTGAATTTGAAGAAGTTAGGTGGTGTATCAAACAGATGCTCAACTTCATTCATGAGTAAAAACAGGTTCTCCACTCTGTCATACATAGTCTGCCCGGTGGCTGGCCCTGTGTCTGTTGAAGTGCTGGGCGGTTTTGCAATCTCTGCTACTGCATGGGCATCAATTCTCTTATTGTAATTGTCTAGGGTGAGCTGTCTTCCTACACTGCTTAAAATGCTGGGGAGGCCTCTGTTCTGTAGTGCCACGAATTTTTCCAGGAATCTATTGATTTCAGTCTGCATATCCTGTGTCCTCCTCTCCAGTGTTCCAACCAAGTTCCTCAATGTTATGACTCTTTTGGCTACAGCAATTGTTTCTGTCCTGTTGGTGATTCCCATGACAGCTAATTGAGAGCTAGTCTTATAGTTCAGAATATTGATCATCCTAGTAGCAGCTTCTGGCATGTGTCCGAGGCTTGCCCTGGCTCTCTGTATTTCTTTGTTTGCTTTAGTGATGAGCACCATTTGCTCATCCATGGTCTCAATATATTGCCACTGGTTGGCAATGGACCGCCCAATGTTGCTCCATAGCACTGCTTTCATTTCAGCTGTCACTTTTTCTAGTGCAAGCTCTTTCTCTAGTTCAGCAATTCTCCTCTTAAGAGCTTTTACCTCTCTCTCCTTGGCTGCCTCATTCTGTTTGCTCTTGTCAAACTTTTCATTTACCTTAGCCAAGGTTTTCTTAAGTTCATCCAGCTCTTTCATTTGAGATTCCATGGCTTTGATCTCAGCTTGCAGCTTTTGCATGTCTAAACTAGTAGCCTGTTCCGATGTTGTAGTTGTTCGCTGTAGTTGGTGCTGTAGCTTCTGTTTGCTGAGGAGGAGGAGTAGACTTTGGAGGGACTTCCTCAAGATTTATTATCACAGGAGGAGGCTGGGAGGGTTGGCCCTCTTCTCTTTGCTTCAGTGCTTCTTGTAGTGCTGCCTTTGCAGCTTCAGTTTGTCCTAGCTGGTCTTGAGTCCTAACCAGCTCTTTGTATAGGGATACCAGCAGATCTGTAGCATCCTTTCTTGCCTTTGCTGGGCAACTTCATCTGTTTGTGGATGGATGGTGGCCGGGAGTTTGATTTTCTTTCTTAGGGCCGCCATGTCTGCATCCCTTATCTTCAGGAGTTCTTGGATGCCTTGACATCTTTAGGATCATGCCCTATTTCTATAATTACCTCTTCCAAGGACTTGATCCTATTGTCCTTGGCTTGTGATGATGCTCTTTCTAATTCCAGCTGAGAAGCTGTGTTATCCAGGCTGCTCTTTAGTTTATAGTTCTCCAATGTCTCATCTGCCAGGGAGGCATACACCATTTCACCAGTTTGCTTATGTAATTCAATCTTGTCCATGGGGTGTATGTCTTTGGCAAGAACCTCCATGTTGGTTCTTAGATAGTCCGAGGTGGACTGAGGCTGCAAAGTTGTGGGCATGAAGTGGCTCATTATCATTTTGCCTTCACTCACATCGAAAGCAGACATGAGTCTCTGCTGGTTGCTAGGAGCTAGGTTTAACAAGTGATCATACAGCTGCACTTTTATGGGATCACTCCTCCTTTTGATGTCAATGAATTGCTGTTTTATACTTGACTGCCCTTTTATGTGTTGACCGGAGGAGCTAACCTCTCCTCCCATAGTCATGTCATGTCCACGCTGAGATGAGCTGGCCGAAAGTTCTCCACTGGGTGGGCCCATGCCCATGGCTTGCCTTACTGCTATGTCCTCCTCTTGGGAGTCATTCAGTCTTTGTCTCTTCTCTCCTCTGATGAAGGATGAGGTGTGGGGGGTCTCTCTCTCCCTTTTCCTGGTCACATCCTCCTTCTGTGGTGTTTGGAGGACTGAGGTGTCTACATTGGTGTCTGTCCTGGGAGGCACCTCTGTTTGGGGCTGCTGCTCAGTGTTACTAGGTAAATCTGTCCCCTTTTCCTGCTGCAAGGGCTGCTGTTCACTGGACTGTGCTTTTTCTTGTTGCTGCCCCAGTTCTTGCTGTTCCATTTCTTCTTGCTGCTGTAGCAAGGTGTCAACTTGTTCCTCTGTCAATACAGGTGGCTATTCCACCTGTTTACCTTTGTCTTTGCCTGCTGCCTGGGATGTCTTCTCAGTGTTTTGCTGCTGTGCTGCTGAAGATCTAGCAGCTGTTCCAATTTGCTTTCTGTAGGAGGAGGGCACCTGTCCACAAGTTTCCAAGTCAGTTTCTTTTTGCACATTCCTAGCTTCTTTCTCAAGTAGTTCTACCTCAGTGAGTTGTTCTACTAGTGTACCCTCTTCCCACTCTAGTGCATTGGCATACTTTTCAATTTCAGGTTGTCTTTTATGCGCATAGTTGCCCAGTCTGTATCTAATTCTCCTGAGGGAGATAGTATGATTGGGGTCATAAGGAATCCACTCAAAACTGGTCTGCAATCTGAGGCCTTCCAGGATGCTGTGTGCCTCTTTCCACCCTTCCTCTTTCTTGTTATACAGGAAGGAACCTAGCTGGCTTCTTACCTTCAATTGTGACTTCTTGTTTCTACTCTGAAAGTGAAGGTAATCTGAGTTCCCAAACTGCCTGAAATACTCTAAGGCAAAAAGCCTCATGGGGACATACCTTGGCAACCTAAATGGGTTCAATTCACAGCCATATATCCTAATGACTGTGTGGTTCTGGTAGAAGTACCAGTTTCTAATATTGTAAGATTTGTTCAAATGTAGAATCCTCTTCATTTCATCGGTTAATCTAGGAGGAGGAGTACCTTGCAGCGCTGTTAGGGCTGGATGAACAAATAAATCAATAAACTCACAGTATGTATAGGGTGATACTGAGGTAGAATGAAAAACAGAGGTCCAGAAAACAACTGATCTTGGGATTCCTTGGGCATTGAGTGGCCTCAAAGGAACAAAGAAGGTAGCTGGCTGGTAGAAAAGGAATAAATGATATATATAGGAGCTGTACCTGAACAGTCTCTCCCTTTTCAAATTCATGAACTGCTCATGGATTTTCTCTGCTATGTAAGTTGCATAATCATACTGCACAGCTGGAGGCTTACCAGGGGCAAACATAGACAGCATTGCCATTATGCTGTCATCTACATCTTCCAACCCCCTGAATCCTAGGACATAGCCAATTAGATCCACCAACATCCTGCCCAACTCATTTAGATAGTGGTACCCAATAGGAGGGGTTCTGACTGTTTCAGAGCCTGGTGTGACAAACAGTTGGTTAATTTTGATAATCTGGTCACTGGACAGCTTGATCCCTGTGTTAATCAGATTCTGCATGGACAGAGGGGTCAATTTCTTGGCTGTTGTGAAGCACAGCATCTGGTTTATGCTCTCTAGGGTGATCTGGAACAGGACTAGGCCTGTGGGGCTTATGACTGCTCTTTGGCTGGGGTCATAGCATTCCTGGCAGCTATAAATGAGCTCTGGCATAGGATTGACTTGGGGAAGGTTGTATATGGGCAAATTTGACTCCCAAATCCCCAAGATATCTGCCCCACTGAGGTGCTGGGCTCTTAATTCATTCAACATTAGCACATTGTACTTGGTTCCCATGGGGAACCAATCCAGCATTTGGTAGTCCATGTCCCCCAGGGCTTTCCATGCTAATTCCTGGTGAGGGGCATTGATGGGCTTAATATTCAGTGCAATAGGGGTCTCCATAGCTCTTCAAGTTGCAATAATTGTAGGTAGACAGGTGAAATGGTAAAAACACAGTCTGGAGGCAGTTTTCTGTGGAAACAGTTGATGTTTTGAGTATTCAAGGGGAATTCTCTCAATAGCAATTGAAATACTACTGGAGTCTAGTGACAGAACTTCTCTGTGGCCTAACTGAACTCTCCAATCGGGTGAATTATGTCTATTAGGAGTTCTGCCGGGAAAACGCAGAATTACAGAGGTTTTATGTGAATTGCAGGTTTCTAAAGCTCTGCAGGTACTTCTTGGCCCTCACAATGACAATGGTGGATGAATGAATGGAAATGAACGGTGTAAATATCGTTTTTATGGTTCTATTATCCCTCTGAGCAATTTTAAGCTTAATGAAGGTCGTATGGAGGGCGAAACGGTCTAAATACCTGTAATTCGACGAGCAGAGGTTGAAACACAAGTGCACAGTTGCTGTTTGAGGAGGTCGCCCGGGCTAATTGACTGGTTGGCGAAAATTCGAGTTCAAACGGTCATGCAGAGCAATCAGCAGAAATCACAGTGAAAATGGTAAAAAACACGGGAAAATTGGTAAATATGGGTTATTTTACCAATTTGGCGCTTTTTCCTGCTGACGTCAGCATGACGCCATTGGTGGGTCATGGTGAGGTGACGTCAGCTGACGTCATCGGGCGACGTGGCAGTGGGTGACTGGTCAAAGGGGCGGCGAGGTGGCAGCCCAGTCAGCAGTGAGGTGGGCCAATAAGAGAGGCTGGTACGAGCAGGCAAGGACGTGGCGGTGAGTCAGCGGCGGGTAGGTGGCGGTCAAACTGCAGCGGTCACGGTTAAGGCCTTAACCGCCGCGGTTTCTCGGGGCGGTTTAGGTACGGCGCAGAGGCTGTCAGAGCGGGCTCCGAGATGGTTCAACGGTTGACGCGTGGAGGAGGCGTGACAAGGCGCAACGTCACTTTCCCGAAGGTTAAAGTGCCGCCATAGGATGCGCTCCGATATTGCTGTGGACCGTCGGATCTGATGGGCTTGATCCGACGGCTGGCGGAGGGGAAAGACGCGCGTTTAATACTGCGGGCGGAAAAATTAAAGTTTGTGGGTTTTATGGGTTTTTTTTTAAATGTTTTGCTTAACCAACCATGCGGTAGGATTGGGAAACGTGCCAGAGGCGGGTACTAACCTTTGCAAAGGTTTTATAGGCAAAAGGGGTTTGGAGAGGGGTTTTATCAGTGCAGAGGTGATTTGAGGGCAAATTGACTTGCAGCAAAGGGGAAATAGGGTGGAATAGGTTCACCAAAGTGGCCAGATGCCATTTTGGTCCCTTTTGAACAATACACGGCTATTATGCCTAGGGGAGGGAATATACATAAGATTTGGGGTTTTATACACCTTAGTGTTAATAATATTAGGGGTGGGGGTAAGATAGGGGAGGTTATATAGTAGAATTAGGAGTTAATATGAATGAAGGAGGGGAATTAGAAAGGGGGTGTTAGTGACGGAGTAGAGAGGGAAAGAACAGAAGTTAGTGATGCTCTTTGCTGTAATTTCATGGAATTCACCACTTTGTTTGCTGATAGATTTGTTGCCTTGGCAAGAGACCTATTGATGCCTGAGTAATGGTGATCATATTGTTTCTGCGACCACAACTGCCTACCCAACTATTTTGCCTAGCATTTTTTTGTTTCTTCTTGGAGGGGCACTTGGACTTGCAACCCTCAATTGCCTTTTCTTTTCTTTGGCTTTTTTTTCCTTTTCTCTCTATCTACTTCTACCCTTATGTCTTCCAAGGTCCCAGATTAAACTTTTGGGAACCTTTGCTTCTCTACCTGGACTACTTGTCTGCCAAGATTAAGCTGTTTGGACAGACCACTTTCTCTATTCTACAACTCAAAATTGAAACATGGCATGATCCAGCTTAGACTGTTGAATCATCCACAAAATTTGAAATAAGGTCCTCAATACTTGAAACACTTTACCCAGCTCTTGCTTTCTAGGAAATATGGGATCTTTGGGATACCAGAGCAGAGCATATTTGGCTTTTCTCTTGCCAATCATGAAATATGAAACCTATTACTATAGGTATCCAACAGTGGCTCCACATGGGGATGGTTTTTCTTTTGAAAGACCAAGAACAGCAGGTCAGATTGCCTTATTCCTTGACTGCCCATTTTTGTCTTTGAAATCTGCTGCATATAATCTGTCAAAATTGTGTGCCTTTTCTTGGAGAACCTCTGATTCTATCTGCCTGTTGCTGCTAGGTGCAGCATTTGGGAAAACCTCTTTATACAATTTAAATCAAAAGGAATATGTACAACTGCATATATACAATGAACCTCTGAATTTCTATCATAGTGAACAGTCAAAATAGTGCTTCAGCATCCTGCCATTGACAGGACCTTCATCCATTTCAGTTACAGTCAAACTTTTTAGGAAGTAGGTGTTATTACCTTGTACTGCTTGGACAGAAAATGGTCCTTTCCATAAAGAATCAAACTTCCCATGTTTTCCTTTCTCTTCTCTTCTTGCATCCCACTTTAAAACTTTGTCCCCTACATTGAAATCTTCTGCTTTGGTTCGTCTATCAAAGGCCTTTTTCAGTTTCTCTTGTAGTATCTGCACTCTGCTGAAAACTTGTTCTCTGGTCTGCTGTAGACAAATTATCTGGTTAATCCTTCTTTGCATGTCATTTGGCTCTGCTTGGCTTTCTTGTAGGAGTTTCATAACCGGCACTCCTAGTGATGAAGGAAATCTGGCCTCTAATCCATAGACTAACTCATATGGGCTGGTCCCAATTGATCTTTTAGTGGTTAATCTGTCTGCCCATAAAGAATTTACTAGTTTCTTATGCCAGTTCTTTTTGTTCTCTTCCAGCACTTTCTTTATGATGTTTATCAGGCTTTTGTTTGATGATTCAGCAAGGCCATTTCCTTGAGGATAGTAAGCTGTAGAATGGCCCAAAGTAATGTGAAATTTATGGCAGAAGTTCACCATCTTCTTGGATCTGAAGGCAGCAGCATTGTCTGTTATTATCTTGTCTGGGCAGCCAAATCTAGCCAGTATATTGTTTTCCAAAAATTGAATGATTACTGAATCATTTGCTTGTCTGCATGGGACAGCTTCAATCCACTTGGTGAAGTAGTCTGTTGCTGTCAAGATCCATCTGTGTTGTCCTGAAGATGAGGGATGAATTTCTCCAATGAAATCCAAGCCCCATTGTTGAAAAGGTCTCTCTGTTGCAATGGGCCTCAAAGGAAGTGGCAGCAACTGTCTTTTGCCTTCAAACAGTTGGCACTTGTGGCATGATGTTGTGAATTTCTTCACATCAGAGAACATAGTGGGCCAGTAATAACCAGCCCTTAATATCTTGTCTACGGTGGACTTCCAGTACAAATGTCCACCACAGTTTCCAGCATGGAATTCTTGCATGATATTGTCAGTTTCACTCTCAAGAAGACAGTGCAGCAAAATACCTTCATGGTTTTTCCAGAGTAGATTCTCATTTATCACACAAAATTTAGATGTTTTCATTTTTAGGAACCTAGACTTAGTTCTGGACAGTCCTGGGGGAGCACACAGGTTTTGTAACACATAACAGACATCAGAATACCAAGAGATTGTTCAAAGGCTACATTGATCTTTGGAGTCGCCAGCTCTGTTTCATTGTCCAGTTGGTTAATGTCTAAGGCTTGGAAATTTGCTTCTGTCATTAACTTGGCCAAACCTTGCCCTTTTATCAGCTTTGTAGGCTTTATTTCAATGTCAAATTCAAGTATGTTTGCAATCCATTTTCCTCTTCTACCTCTAAGTTTTCTTGTGTGAGAATGTCTTTGACAATAGGACTTGGTACATAAGCCACAACATGGGAGTAAAGGATGTAAATCCTAAAGTCTTTGATAGCTTTGATTAAGGCATAGGCTTGTTTCTCCATTATTTGGTACTTTAGAGGGGCATCTCTAAGAGCTCTGCTGAAAAAGGCAATGGGCTTTTCATTCCCTTGGTCATCTTTCTGTAATAAAACAGCAGCAATAGTATGTTGGGAGGCAAAGGAGAAAATGATAAAGTCTCTGTCAAACTGAGGATTAGTTAACACTGGGGTTTGAGTCAAAGCCAATTTTATACTTTCAAAAGCTTGTTTTGCTTCAACAGTCCATTTGACCTTTGAATCTTTCTTTAGCATATTGTTTAGTAATCTGATTAACTCTGCTAAATTTGGGATAAACCTTCTCAAAAAGTTGATTTTTCCTAAGAATCCTTGCAGCTCTTGACATTCCTTGGGTGAGGCATTTGTAGGATAGCTTGTATCCTATCTGGATCAATTCTTATGCCATTTTTCGAAATGATATGCCCTAGAAGTTTCCTTCTTCCAAACCAAATAATGACTTCTTGGGGTTTAAGGAAATACCATATTTTCTGCATGTTATGAAGATTTGTCTAAATGTTTGTTCTTGGTCAGATTTTGAAAAGGGTGTAAGATCATCTAAGTAAATGACCAAGAAGTCATGAAATTCCTTTGCAAAAGCAATGTCCATTGCTCTTTGAAACGTTGCCCCTGCATTTTTCAATCCAAAGGGCATCTTCACATACTTGAAAGTGCCCCATGGGGTAGTAAATGCAGTTTTGTCTTGATCATCAGGGTGTACCAGGATTTGATTGAAGCTGAGAAACCATCCAACAATGATATTCTTGAGGCCCTACTACCCTCTGAAGGATGTGATCCATTTTGGGTAAGGGGTAGTTATCTTTGAGTGACACTAGGTTCAAATTCCTTAAGTCTACACAAAGTCTAATCTCACCAGTTTTCTTTCTTGTAGGGACCAAATTTGAAATCCACTCAGAAAACCTGATTGGTGCTATGATACCAGCTTTGAACATTTTTTGTAATTCCTTTTCAATGGAAGGAAGGAGCACAGGATTGATTCTTCTCAATTTCTGTTTGAATGGTTTTTGATTAGGCTTGAGGGGAATGGTGTGCTGGATAACAGAGGTATCATAAGACTTCAAGTCCTCATAACCCCAGGCAAAGACATCTTGGAACTCTTTAAAGAGATCAATATATTTGGGTTTTTGATCAGGGGGCAAAGCAGCAGATAGCTTTATTATTTTAGGCTTGTCAGTGGTACCAATGTTACATTCTTCAATTGTTGCATCTAATGGCTGCATCTTTGGTTTCCTGGGGACATCATTTGAGTCAAAAATATCCTCTAGTGGGGTAAGGCCTGCTGGAAGAGATTGTCTTTGAGTTGTATGATTTCATCTTCAGCGTTGCTCAGCTCTTCACAGTCAATTTGGTGAATTTGCTGAATGTTTTCTTTGTTGAAAATGGTTGGACTGAGTAATTGTTTTGCTGTCCTAGGTGACATTTGGTGTGAGCAGATTGTTGAAACTGTAATTGTGATTGACTTGCTCCATCAACTATTTGAGATTGACTTGCTGTCTCAAGGTCAATTTTTATCCTGTAAACTCTTGTTGCCAAGGTTAAAAGTTGTTTTTTTGCATGTCATTCTCAATACTTGCCACTCTTTGACATTGTTTGGAATTGAGGCCTATATTTGAGCCTCTGCTGTGAAACAAAATTGTTGGGTTGTAGTTGAATTTGAAGGTGCTGGCAAATGTTGCCCCAAGCTATGTGCATGGAGATGTG